>OX578141.1:61341383-61896383 GCA_951213105.1 Amaurobius ferox
ATATATATATATATAATATATATATATATATATATATATATATATATATATATATATATATATTATATATATATATATATAAATATATATATATATATATATATAAATATATATATATATATATATATATAAATATATATATATATATATATATATATATATATAAATATATATATATATATATATATATATATAAATATATATATATACTAGCAGCGTACCCGTTCTTCGTACGGAGTATATAATATAAAGAAATTTAAAATTTACAATCATATGCAAATTCCTATAGTATACTAAATGACATATTTAATCAAAATATTCCATTAAAATAATTAATTTAATGTTCCTAAAAAGAAGTTTAAGAATCTCTGTTTTCGCTATACAAAATTATCTTCACGGGCAGGTCTGAAGAATAAAACATCCTGGCCCCTTTTGTAAGTAAATTTACAAAAAAAAGGGAATTGTATCAATATATGTAAAACGAAAGCATTTAAATTGTATGGGACCGGTACTACTTATATTGTCGCATATTGGAAAATATGCCAGTGTGTTAGTAGAAGATTACCCGTATTATAATATGTCTCAAAAATCTTTGCCAAAATAAAACAGATGACATAATAAATTGAAAATATCAATAATCCTCGTAATCTTTATACCAGAAGGTCGTACTTGATTCCAATAAATGCCAATATATATCAAAATTTATGCCAATATACCTGTACTACTTATATTCTCGTAGATTAGAAGATATACCCGTGCATTTGTAGAAGATTACTCGTACAACGTACAATATATGAGTTTAAACAATTTTTGTCATAATAAATCAATGGAATAATAACTTGAAAATATCAATAATCTCTAAATCAATAATCCCTGAAAATATCATTAATACTAATGTTTAAACCTGAAGACCGTAATTGATATTATAAATATTTTATATACATATCTTTATTATTCAAATAGGAAAATATTTAATAAAAATTGTATGCCGCATAACACATTGGATTTACATCCGTTGCTGAACGACATATCATTTGCTTGAAATAAATTGATGGAAATCATATCGTCTGAATAATGCTATCTCCATGAAAGGTTTGATGGCATTTTCGTCAATTTAGCGACAATTTAAAAAATCGCCAAATTTGTCGCCAAGCGGGACTGTAGAACTGATAGTCCCATTTTGCGACAAATTGATGAAACATCATCACAATACTATCCTCTAACAAAACACAATTAATTTCATTTATTAAGCGCAATTTTATCAATTTTATGATTTACAAACATTTTTATCAATTTGGTGATATTTTAAAAATTCGCTAAATGTGTTACTAAGTAGGATGGATGGACTGACCGAAAAATGCTACCGAAACATCATTTCAGTACTCTCTTCTAAAAAAATAAATTTAATTTCATTGATTTGCCTCGTTTTTATCAATTTGGTGACACTTCTGTCAAGTTGACAAAGTTTAAGAAAAGTTGCCAAGTGAGCGATATTCCGCCAAATTCATAGCTCTGAATTTGCAGATATGAAGAAAAAACATCCTGATCGCGTTTCTATATACTAAATGAAAATACTAAAATTGTATTAGAAGTTATATCCGTTCTACTCTTTTTCTATTTCAACAATCGGATAAATGAATTTATTGGGTAAACATAATATATGAGTTTATTAGCTAAACACAATATATAAGCTTAAAAACTATTTGCCAAAATAAATGAAAGTGATGTACGCAGTCCCCCAATTAATATAATTAAAAGAAAAATCAAATCGTTCTGTTCTAAAATTTATTTTTATATCCATTTATTTCTTATTCAAATCGAAAAAATAATAATTAAAATTAACAGACAGATTTAATTTAATTGCGTTTCTGAGCAACATGATATAAGATAGCATCTTCCTCATAAACTGCGAAATTAAATAACCATTTTGATTTCTTTATACTTTTCATTGTTGAGTAAAAGCTTGAGAAAAATAAACCATGGAGATAGATTTTCCATTTAAATTCATGTTTTCAGAAAGTGATTAATTAAAGCAAAAAAATTCTCCCACCAAACTCAGAGATAAAGTGTTAATTCACTTTCAAACGATTTTCAACCTTTCCGTTTGGATGAACCCCGGAGTTAGAGAGTAGAACTCCTAGGAAAACGTTTCGTTTTTCATTAATATCTGGACAACCCCTGGTCTTAAAAACTTGAAACTTGGGATAAATTTATGAATTTATGGGTGGCTAATCCAAGGCTATCCACAAAATTTAATTAAATTCGGCTCAGTCGTTCTCCCGTGATGATGAGACAAACGAAAGTTTCGTTTTTTACTAATATCTCAAGAACCACTGGCTGTAGAAACTCCAAACATGGAGTAAATTTTAAGTGGGGCTATTTCCAGGCTACCCACAAAATTTCATCAAATTCGGTTCAGCCGTTCTCCCTTGATGATGGGACAAACATACAGACAGACAGATGGATTTTCAATTTTATTTATATAGACTAGCAGCATACCCGTTCTTCGTACGGAGTATATAATATAAAGAAACTTGAAATTCATAATCATGCCCAAATTCTTATAGTATACTAAATGACATGTTTAATCAAAATATTCTGTTAAAATATTTAATATAATGCTCCTAAAAAGAAGTTTAAGAATCTCTGTTCTCGCTATATAAAATTATCTTCATGGACATATCTGAAGAATAAAACATCTTGGACCCCTTATGTAAGCAAATATAAAAAAAAATATGGAATTGAATCAATATATGTAAAATAAAAGCGTTAAAATTGTATGGGACCCGTACTAATTATATACGCGAATATTAGAAAATATAACCTGTATTAGTAGATTACATGTATAAATTGAAAATACCAATAAACCCGTAATCTTTAAATCTGAAGACAGTCATTTATTCCAATATATGTCAAAATTAAAGTGCTAAAATTATATGGGAAGATATACACGTACTACTTATAATGTCCGATTATTAGTAGAAGATTACCCGTTTTGCAATATGAGTCACAAATGTTTTTTGGTTATATAATTAATTAATATATAATTAATCCCCTTAATCTTCATACCAGAAGACTGTACTTGATTCCAATATATATGCCAATATATGTCAAAATATATGCCAATATACCTGTACTACTTATATTCTCGTAGGTTAGAAGATATACCCGTGCATTCCTAGAAGATTACTCGTACAACGTACAATATGCGTGTGTCAGCAATTTTTGCCGCAATAAAACAATGGCGTAATAACTTAAAAATATAAATAATCCCTGAATCAATAATTCCGGAAAATATCAATAATAATAATGTTTAAACCTGAAGAGTATAATTGATATTATCCAGTCCAAAATGAAATGGCAATGAAATTTATTTTATATACATATCTTCATTATTCAAATCGGAAAGGATTTAATAAAAATCGTCTGCCGCATAAACACATTGGATTTACATCCGTTGCTGAACGACATATCATTTGCTTGAAATAAATTGATGGAAATCATATCGTCTGAATAATGCTATCTCCATGAAAGGTTTGATGGCATTTTCGTCAATTTAGCGACAATTTAAAAAATCGCCAAATTTGTCGCCAAGCGGGACTGTAGAACTGATAGTCCCATTTTGCGACAAATTGATGAAACATCATCACAATACTATCCTCTAACAAAACACAATTAATTTCATTTATTAAGCGCAATTTTATCAATTTTATGATTTACAAACATTTTTATCAATTTGGTGATATTTTAAAAATTCGCTAAATGTGTTACTAAGTAGGATGGATGGACTGACCGAAAAATGCTACCGAAACATCATTTCAGTACTCTCTTCTAAAAAAATAAATTTAATTTCATTGATTTGCCTCGTTTTTATCAATTTGGTGACACTTCTGTCAAGTTGACAAAGTTTAAGAAAAGTTGCCAAGTGAGCGATATTCCGCCAAATTCATAGCTCTGAATTTGCAGATATGAAGAAAAAACATCCTGATCGCGTTTCTATATACTAAATGAAAATACTAAAATTGTATTAGAAGTTATATCCGTTCTACTATTTTTCTATTTCAACAATCGGATAAATGAATTTATTGGGTAAACATAATATATGAGTTTATTAGCTAAACACAATATATAAGCTTAAAAACTATTTGCCAAAATAAATGAAAGTGATGTACGCAGTCCCCCAATTAATATAATTAAAAGAAAAATCAAATCGTTCTGTTCTAAAATTTATTTTTATATCCATTTATTTCTTATTCAAATCGAAAAAATAATAATTAAAATTAACAGACAGATTTAATTTAATTGCGTTTCTGAGCAACATGATATAAGATAGCATCTTCCTCATAAACTGCGAAATTAAATAACCATTTTGATTTCTTTATACTTTTCATTGTTGAGTAAAAGCTTGAGAAAAATAAACCATGGAGATAGATTTTCCATTTAAATTCATGTTTTCAGAAAGTGATTAATTAAAGCAAAAAAATTCTCCCACCAAACTCAGAGATAAAGTGTTAATTCACTTTCAAACGATTTTCAACCTTTCCGTTTGGATGAACCCCGGAGTTAGAGAGTAGAACTCCTAGGAAAACGTTTCGTTTTTCATTAATATCTGGACAACTCCTGGTCTTAAAAACTTGAAACTTGGGATAAATTTATGAATTTATGGGTGGCTAATCCAAGGCTATCCACAAAATTTAATTAAATTCGGCTCAGTCGTTCTCCCGTGATGATGAGACAAACGAAAGTTTCGTTTTTTACTAATATCTCAAGAACCACTGGCTGTAGAAACTCCAAACATGGAGTAAATTTTAAGTGGGGCTATTTCCAGGCTACCCACAAAATTTCATCAAATTCGGTTCAGCCGTTCTCCCTTGATGATGGGACAAACATACAGACAGACAGATGGATTTTCAATTTTATTTATATAGACTAGCAGCATACCCGTTCTTCGTACGGAGTATATAATATAAAGAAACTTGAAATTCATAATCATGCCCAAATTCTTATAGTATACTAAATGACATGTTTAATCAAAATATTCTGTTAAAATATTTAATATAATGCTCCTAAAAAGAAGTTTAAGAATCTCTGTTCTCGCTATATAAAATTATCTTCATGGACATATCTGAAGAATAAAACATCTTGGACCCCTTATGTAAGCAAATATAAAAAAAAATATGGAATTGAATCAATATATGTAAAATAAAAGCGTTAAAATTGTATGGGACCCGTACTAATTATATACGCGAATATTAGAAAATATAACCTGTATTAGTAGATTACATGTATAAATTGAAAATACCAATAAACCCGTAATCTTTAAATCTGAAGACAGTCATTTATTCCAATATATGTCAAAATTAAAGTGCTAAAATTATATGGGAAGATATACACGTACTACTTATAATGTCCGATTATTAGTAGAAGATTACCCGTTTTGCAATATGAGTCACAAATGTTTTTTGGTTATATAATTAATTAATATATAATTAATCCCCTTAATCTTCATACCAGAAGACTGTACTTGATTCCAATATATATGCCAATATATGTCAAAATATATGCCAATATACCTGTACTACTTATATTCTCGTAGGTTAGAAGATATACCCGTGCATTCCTAGAAGATTACTCGTACAACGTACAATATGCGTGTGTCAGCAATTTTTGCCGCAATAAAACAATGGCGTAATAACTTAAAAATATCAATAATCCCTGAATCAATAATTCCGGAAAATATCAATAATAATAATGTTTAAACCTGAAGAGTATAATTGATATTATCCAGTCCAAAATGAAATGGCAATGAAATTTATTTTATATACATATCTTCATTATTCAAATCGGAAAGGATTTAATAAAAATCGTCTGCCGCATAAACACATTGGATTTAAATCCGTTGCTAAGCGACATGATATCATTTGCTTCAAATAAATTGGTAGAAAAAATATCGTCTAAATAGTTATATTTCTATGGAACATTTGGCGACAGTTTCGTCAAATTAGCGACATTTTAAAAAATCGCCAAATTTATCGCCAAGTGGGACTGTAGAACTGACAGTTCCACTTTGCGATAAATTGACGAAATATCATCACAATACTATCCCCTAACAAAAAACAATTAATATCATTTATGTAGCGCAATTTTATCAATTTCAAGATATTTTTATAGATTTGAAAACATTTTTATCAATTTGGTGACATTTTAAAAATTCGCTAAATGTATTACTAAGTAGGATGGTTGGTCTGACAGATAAATGCTAACCAAACATCATTTTAGTACTCTCTTCTAACAAAACAAAAAAAAATTTCATTGATATGTAGAAGACCCAAGCCACACGACCAACCCGAAGGTTTATGGCAGCTGTTTGTGTGTCGTTTATATCAATTTGGCGACATTTCCGTCAATTTGGCAAAGTTAAAGAAAAGTTGTCAAATTAGCGATATACCTCCAAATTCGTAGCTTTGAATTTGCAGATCTGAATGAAACATTCTTATCCCGTTTCAATATACTAAATGGAAACACTACAATTGTATTAGAAGATATACCCGCTCTACTCTTTTCCTGTTTCAACAATCGGCTATATGAATTTATTGGCTAAACACAATATATGAGTTTAGTAGCTAAATACGATATAAGCTTGAAAACTCTTTGCCAAAATAAATGAAATTGATGTACGCAGTCAGCAATTAATATAATTAAAAGAAAAATCAAACCGTCCATTCATAAGATATACTTTTATATCCATTTATCCATTTATTTATTATTTAAATCGAAAAACAATAATAAAAACATTAACAAACACATTTAATTTAATTGCGATGCCGAGCAACATGATATATCCTCCTAAAATGTTAAAATTTATTAACCACTAACAGCACACCCGTTATTCGTACGGAGTGTATAATTTAAAGAAACTTAAAGTTCGCAATCATGTGCAAATTCTGTTAAAATATTAAATTTATTGCTCCTAAAGAGAAGTTTAAGAATATATGTTCTCACTATGCAAAATTATCTTCACGATCAGATCTGAAGAATAAAACATCCTGCCCCCTTTTGTAAGCAAATTTACAGAAGAAAAAATAGGAATTGAATGAATATATGCAACCCCGTACTAATTATATTGTCGCAGATCAGAAAATATGCCAATGTGTTAGTAGAAGATTACCCGTATTACAATATGCGCCTCAAAAATATTTGCCAAAATAAAAGAGATGACGTAATAAATTGAAAACATCAATAATATCCGTACTCTTTATACCAGAAGGTCGTAATTGATTCCAATATATGCCAATATATATCAAAACATATGTCAATATACCTGTACTACTTATATTCTCGTAGATTAAAAGATATACACGTGTATTTGTAGAAGATTCGTACAACATACAATATATGAGTTTAAACAATTTTTGTCATAATAAAATAATTGCATAATAACTTGAAAATATCAGTAATCCATGAATCAATAATCCCCGAAAATATAAATAATAATAATTTTTAAACCTGAAGACCGTAATTGATATTATCCAGTCAAAAATGCTATAAGAAAAATCAAATCGTTCTTTTCTAAAATATATTTTTATATCCATTTATTTATTATTCAAATCGAAAAAATAATTATTAAAATTAGCAGACAGATTTAATTTAATTGCGTTTCTGAGTAACATGATATAAGATAGAATCTTATAACATGTTAAATATGTCATGTCTTATAACATAAACTGCGAAATTAAATAACGATTTTGATTTCTCTATGCTTCTCATTGTTCCGTAAAAGCTTGTTTTAAATAAACCATGAACCATGGAGATAGATTTCCCCTTTAAATCATGTTTCAAACAATTCATGTTTTCAGAAAGTGACTAATTAACGCAAGAAATCTCCCATCAAACTCAGAGATTAAATTTTAATTCACTTTCAAACGATTTTCAAGCTTTTCGTTTGGATAAACCACGGAGTTAGGGAGTAGAACTCCTAGGAAAAAGTTCCGTTTTTCATTAATATCTCGACAACCCCAGGTCTTAGAAACTCGAAACTTGGACAACATTTATGGGGGGATATTTCAAGGCTATTCACCAAATTTCATTAAATTCGGTTCAGCCGTTTTTCCGTGATGATGAGACAAACGAAAATTTCGTTTTTTACTAATATCTCGAGAACCACTGGTCGTAGAAACTCAAAACACGGATATAATTTTAAGTGGGGCTATTTCTGGGCTACCCACAAAATTTCATCAAATTCGGTTCAGCCGTTCTCCCGTGATGGTGTGACAAATAGGCAGACAGATTTTCATTTTTATTTATATACTAGCAGCATACCCGTTCTTCGTACGGAGTATATAATATAAAGAAACTTGAAATTCATAATCATGCCCAAATTCTTATAGTATATTAAATGACATGTTTAATCAAAATACTCTGTTAAAATATTTAATATAATGCTCTTAAAAAGAAGTTTAAGAATCTCTGTTCTCGCTATATAAAATTATCTTCATGGACATATCTGAAGAATAAAACATCTTGGACCCCTTATGTAAGCAAATATAAAAAAAATATGGAATTGAATCAATATATGCAAAATAAAAGCGTTAAAATTGTATGAGACCCGTACTAATTATATACGCGAATATTAGAAAATATAACTTGTATTAGTAGATTACATGTATAAATTGAAAATACCAATAAACCCGTAATCTTTAAATCTGAAGACAGTCATTTATTCCAATATATGTCAAAATTAAAGTGCTAAAATTATATGGGAAGATATACACGTACTACTTATAATGTCCGATTATTAGTAGAAGATTACCCGTTTTGCAATAGGAGTCACAAATGTTTTTTGGTAAAATACAACAGACGACGTAATAAATTGAATATACAATTAATCCCCTTAATCTTCATACCAGAAGACTGTACTTGATTCCAATATATATGCCAATATATGTCAAAATATATGCCAATATAACTGTACTACTTATATTCTCGTAGGTTAGAAGATATACCCGTGCATTCCTAGAAGATTACTCGTACAACGTACAATATGCGTGTGTCAGCAATTTTTGCCGCAATAAAACAATGGCGTAATAACTTAAAAATATCAATAATCCCTGAATCAATAATTCCGGAAAATATCAATAATAATAATGCTTAAACCTGAAGAGTATAATTGATATTATCCAGTCCAAAATGAAATGGCAATGAAATTTATTTCATATACATATCTTCATTATTCAAATCGGAAAGGATTTAATAAAAATCGTCTGCTGCATAAACACGTTGGATTTAAATCCGTTGCTGAGCGACATGATATCATTTGCTTCAAATAAATTGGTAGAAAAAATATCGTCTAAATAGTTATATTTCTATGGAACATTCGGCGACAGTTTCGTCAAATTAGCGACATTTTAAAAAATCGCCAAATTTATCGCCAAGTGGGACTGTAGAAATGACAGTTCCACTTTGCGACAAATTGACGAAATATCATCACAATACTATCCCCTAACAAAAAACAATTAATATCATTTATGTAGCGCAATTTTATCAATTTCAAGATATTTTTATAGATTTGAAAACATTTTTATCAATTTGGTGACATTTTAAAAATTCGCTAAATGTATTACTAAGTAGGATGGTTGGTCTGACAGAGAAATGCTAACCAAACATCATTTCAGTACTCTCTTCTAACAAAACAAAAAAAAATTTCATTGATATGTAGAAGACCCAAGCCACACGACCAACCCGAAGGTTTATGGCAGCTGTTTGTGTGTCGTTTATATCAATTTGGCGACATTTCCGTCAATTTGGCAAAGTTTAAGAAAAGTTGTCAAATTAGCGATATCCCTCCAAATTCGTAGCTTTGAATTTGCAGATCTGAATGAAACATTCTTATCCCGTTTCAATATACTAAATGAAAACACTACAATTGTATTAGAAGATATACCCGCTCTACTCTTTTTCTGTTTCAACAATCGGCTATATGAATTTATTGGCTAAACACAATATATGAATTTAGTAGCTAAATACGATATAAGCTTGAAAACTCTTTGCCAAAATAAATGAAATTGATGTACGCAGTCAGCAATTAATATAATTAAAAGAAAAATCAAACCGTCCATTCATAAGATATATTTTTATATCCATTTATCCATTTATTTATTATTTAAATCGAAAAAAAATAATAAAAACATTAACAAACACATTTAATTTAATTGCGATGCCGAACAACATGATATATCCTCCTGAAATGTTAAAATTTATTAACCACTAACAGCACACCCGTTATTCGTACGAGGTGTATAATTTAAAGAAACTTAAAGTTCGCAATCATGTGCAAATTCTGTTAAAATATTAAATTTATTGCTCCTAAAGAGAAGTTTAAGAATATATGTTCTCACTATGCAAAATTATCTTCACGATCAGATCTGAAGAATAAAACATCCTGCCCCCTTTTGTAAGCAAATTTACAGAAGAAAAAATAGGAATTGAATGAATATATGCAACCCCGTACTAATTATATTGTCGCAGATCAGAAAATATGCCAATGTGTTAGTAGAAGATTACCCGTATTACAATATGCGCCTCAAAAATATTTGCCAAAATAAAAGAGATGACGTAAAATATTGAAAACATCGATAATATCCGTACTATTTATACCAGAAGGTCGTAATTGATTCCAATATATGCCAATATATATCATAACATATGTCAATATACCTGTACTACTTATATTCTCGTAGATTAAAAGATATACACGTGTATTTGTAGAAGATTCGTACAACATACAATATATGAGTTTAAACAATTTTTGTCATAATAAAATAATTGCATAATTACTTGAAAATATCAGTAATCCTTGAATCAATAATCCCCGAAAATATAAATAATAATAATTTTTAAACCTGAAGACCGTAATTGATATTATCCAGTCAAAAATGCTATAAGAAAAATCAAATCGTTCTTTTCTAAAATATATTTTTATATCCATTTATTTATTATTCAAATCGAAAAAATAATTATTAAAATTAACAGACAGATTTAATTTGATTGCGTTTCTGAGTAACATGATATAAGATAGAATCTTATAACATGTTAAATATGTCATGTCTTATAACATAAACTGCGAAATTAAATAACGATTTTGATTTCTCTATACTTCTCATTGTTCCGTAAAAGCTTGTTTTAAATAAACCATGAACCATGGAGATAGATTTCCCCTTTAAATCATGTTTCCAACAATTCATGTTTTCAGAAAGTGACTAATTAACGCAAAAAATCTCCCATCAAACTCAGAGATTAAATTTTAATTCACTTTCAAACGATTTTCAAGCTTTTCGTTTGGATAAACCACGGAGTTACGGAGTAGAACTCCTAGGAAAAAGTTCCGTTTTTCATTAATATCTCGACAACCCCAGGTCTTAGAAACTCGAAACTTGGACAAAATTTATGGGGGGATATTTCAAGGCTATTCACCAAATTTCATTAAATTCGGTTCAGCCGTTTTTCCGTGACGATGAGACAAACGAAAATTTCGTTTTTTACTAATATCTCGAGAACCACTGGTCGTAGAAACTCAAAACACGGATATAATTTTAAGTGGGGCTATTTCTGGGCTACCCACAAAATTTCATCAAATTCGGTTCAGCCGTTCTCCCGTGATGGTGTGACAAACAGACAGACAGACAGACAGACAGACAGACAGACAGACAGACAGACAGATTTTCATTTTTATTTATATAGACTAGCAGCATACCCGTTCTTCGTACGGAGTATATAATATAAAGAAACTTGAAATTCATAATCATGCCCAAATTCTTATAGTATACTAGCAGCATACCCGTTCTTCGTACGGAGTATATAATATAAAGAAACTTGAAATTCATAATCATGCCCAAATTCTTATAGTATACTAAATGACATGTTTAATCAAAATATTCTGTTAAAATATTTAATATAATGCTCCTAAAAAGAAGTTTAAGAATCTCTGTTCTCGCTATATAAAATTATCTTCATGGACATATCTGAAGAATAAAACATCTTGGACCCCTTACGTAAGCAAATATAAAAAAAATATGGAATTGAATCATATGCAAAATAAAAGCGTTAAAATTGTATGGGACCCGTACTAATTATATACGCGAATATTAGACAATATAACCTGTATTAGTAGATTACATGTATAAATTGAAAATACCAATAAACCCGTAATCTTTAAATCTGAAGACAGTCATTTATTCTAATATATGTCAAAATTAAAGTACTAAAAATATGGGAAGATATACACGTACTAATTATAATGTCCGATTATTAGTAGAAGATTACCCGTTTTGCAATATGAGTCAAAAATGTTTTTTCGTAAAATACAACAGACGACGTAATAAATTGAATATATAATTAATCCTCTTAATCTTCATACCAGAAGACTGTATTTGATTCCAATATATATGCCAATAAATGTCAAAATATATGCCAATATACCTGTACTATTTATATTCTCGTAGGTTAGAAGATATACCCGTGCATTCCTAGAAGATTACTCGTACAACGTACAATATGCGTGTGTCAGCAATTTTTGCCGCAATAAAACAATGGCGTAATAACTTAAAAATATCAATAATCCCTGAATCAATAATTCCGGAAAATATCAATAATAATAATGTTTAAACCTGAAGAGTATAATTGATATTATCCAGTCCAAAATGAAATGGCAATGAAATTTATTTTATATACATATCTTCATTATTCAAATCGGAAAGGATTTAATAAAAATCGTCTGCCGCATAAACACATTGGATTTAAATCCGTTGCTAAGCGACATGATATCATTTGCTTCAAATAAATTGGTAGAAAAAATATCGTCTAAATAGTTATATTTCTATGGAACATTTGGCGACAGTTTCGTCAAATTAGCGACATTTTAAAAAATCGCCAAATTTATCGCTAAGTGGGACTATAGAACTGACAATTCCACTTTGCGACAAATTGACGAAATATCATCGCAATACTATCCCCTAACAAAAAACAATTAATATCATTTATGTAGCGCAATTTTATCAATTTTAAGATATTTTTATGGATTTGAAAACATTTTTATCAATTTGGTGACATTTTAAAAATTCGCTAAATGTATTACTAAGTAGGATGGTTGGTCTGACAGATAAATGCTAACCAAACATCATTTCAGTACTCTCTTCTAACAAAACAAAAAAAAATTTCATTGATATGTAGAAGACCCAAGCCACACGACCAACCCGAAGGTTTATGGCAGCTGTTTGTGTGTCGTTTATATCAATTTGGCGACATTTCCGTCAATTTGGCAAAGTTAAAGAAAAGTTGTCAAATTAGCGATATTCCTCCAAATTCGTAGCTTTGAATTTGCAGATCTGAATGAAACATTCTTATCCCGTTTCAATATACTAAATGAAAACACTACAATTGTATTAGAAGATATACCCGCTCTACTCTTTTTCTGTTTCAACAATCGGCTATATGAATTTATTGGCTAAACACAATATATGAGTTTAGTAGCTAAATACGATATAAGCTTGAAAACTCTTTGCCAAAATAAATGAAATTGATGTACGCAGTCAGCAATTAATATAATTAAAAGAAAAATCAAACCGTCCATTCATAAGATATACTTTTATATCCATTTATCCATTTATTTATTATTTAAATCGAAAAAAAATAATAAAAACATTAACAAACACATTTAATTTAATTGTGATGCCGAGCAACATGATATATCCTCCTAAAATGTTAAAATTTAGTAACCACTAACAGCACACCCGTTATTCGTACGGAGTGTATAATTTAAAGAAACTTAAAGTTCGCAATCATGTGCAAATTCTGTTAAAATATTAAATTTATTGCTCCTAAAGAGAAGTTTATGAATATATGTTCTCACTATGCAAAATTATCTTCACGATCAGATCTGAAGAATAAAACATCCTGCCCCCTTTTGTAAGCAAATTTACAAAAGAAAAAATAGGAATTGAATGAATATATGCAGCCCCGTACTAATCATATTGTCGCAGATCAGAAAATATGCCAATGTGTTAGTAGAAGATTACCCGTATTACAATATGCGTCTCAAAAGTATTTGCCAAAATAAAAGAGATGACGTAATAAATTAAAAACATCAATAATATCCGTACTCTTTATACCAGAAGGTCGTAATTGATTCCAATATATGCCAATATATATCAAAACATATGTCAATATACCTGTACTACTTATATTCTCGTAGATTAAAAGATATACACGTGTATTTGTAGAAGATTCGTACAACATACAATATATGAGTTTAAACAATTTTTGTCATAATAAAATAATTGCATAATAACTTGAAAATATCAATAATCCTTGAATCAATAATCCCCGAAAATATAAATAATAATAATTTTTAAACCTGAAGACCGTAATTGATATTATCCAGTCAAAAATGCTATAAGAAAAATCAAATCGTTGTTTTCTAAAATATATTTTTATATCCATTTATTTATTATTCAAATCGAAAAAATAATTATTAAAATTAACAGACAGATTTAATTTAATTGCGTTTCTGAGTAACATGATATAAGATAGAATCTTATAACATGTTAAATATGTCATGTCTTATAACATAAACTGCGAAATTAAATAACGATTTTGATTTCTCTATACTTCTCATTGTTCCGTAAAAGCTTGTTTTAAATAAACCATGAACCATGGAGATAGATTTCCCCTTTAAATCATGTTTCAAACAATTCATGTTTTCAGAAAGTGACTAATTAACGCAAAAAATCTCCCATCAAACTCAGAGTTAAAATTTTAATTCACTTTCAAACGATTTTCAAGCTTTTCGTTTGGATAAACCACGGAGTTAGGGAGTAGAACTCCTAGGAAAAAGTTCCGTTTTTCATTAATATCTCGACAACCCCAGGTCTTAGAAACTCGAAACTTGGACAAAAGTTATGGGGGGATATTTCAAGGCTATTTACCAAATTTCATTAAATTCGGTTCAGCCGTTTTTCCGTGATGATGAGACAAACGAAAATTTCGTTTTTTCTCTAATATCTCGAGAACCACTGGTCGTAAAAACTCAAAACACGGATATAATTTTAAGTGGGGCTATTTCTGGGCTACCCACAAAATTTCATCAAATTCGGTTCAGCCGTTCTCCCGTGATGGTGTGACAAACAGACAGACAGACAGACAGACAGACAGACAGACAGACAGACAGACAGATTTTCATTTTTATTTATATAGATATACCCGCTCTACTCTTTTTCTGTTTCAACAATCGGCTATATGAATTTATTGGCTAAACACAATATATGAGTTTAGTAGCTAAATACGATATAAGCTTGAAAACTCTTTGCCAAAATAAATGAAATTGATGTACGCAGTCAGCAATTAATATAATTAAAAGAAAAATCAAACCGTTCATTCATAAGATATACTTTTATATCCATTTATCCATTTATTTATTATTTAAATCGAAAAAAAATAATAAAAACATTAACAAACACATTTAATTTAATTGCGATGCCGAGCAACATGATATATCCTCCTAAAATGTTAAAATTTATTAACCACTAACAGCACACCCGTTATTCGTACGGAGTGTATAATTTAAAGAAACTTAAAGTTCGCAATCATGTGCAAATTCTGTTAAAATATTAAATTTATTGCTCCTAAAGAGAAGTTTAAGAATATATGTTCTCACTATGCAAAATTATCTTCACGATCAGATCTGAAGAATAAAACATCCTGCCCCCTTTTGTAAGCAAATTTACAGAAGAAAAAATAAGAATTGAATGAATATATGCAACCCCGTACTAATTATATTGTCGCAGATCAGAAAATATGCCAATGTGTTAGTAGAAGATTACCCGTATTACAATATGCGTCTCAAAAATATTTGCCAAAATAAAAGAGATGACGTAATAAATTGAAAACATCAATAATATCCGTACTCTTTATACCAGAAGGTCGTAATTGATTCCAATATATGCCAATATATATCAAAACATATGTCAATATACCTGTACTACTTATATTCTCGTAGATTAAAAGATATACACGTGTATTTGTAGAAGATTCGTACAACATACAATATATGAGTTTAAACAATTTTTGTCATAATAAAATAATTGCATAATAACTTGAAAATATCAATAATCCTTGAATCAATAAACCCCGAAAATATAAATAATAATAATTTTTAAACCTGAAGACCGTAATTGATATTATCCAGTCGAAAATGCTATAAGAAAAATCAAATCGTTCTTTTCCAAAATATATTTTTATATCCATTTATTTATTATTCAAATCGAAAAAATAATTATTAAAATTAACAGACAGATTTAATTTAATTGCGTTTCTGAGTAACATGATATAAGATAGAATCTTATAACATGTTAAATATGTCATGTCTTATAACATAAACTGCGAAATTAAATAACGATTTTGATTTCTCTATACTTCTCATTGTTCCGTAAAAGCTTGTTTTAAATAAACCATGAACCATGGAGATAGATTTCCCCTTTAAATCATGTTTCCAACAATTCATGTTTTCAGAAAGTGACTAATTAACGCAAAAAATCTCCCATCAAACTCAGAGATTAAATTTTAATTCACTTTCAAACGATTTTCAAGCTTTTCGTTTGGATAAACCACGGAGTTAGGGAGTAGAACTCCTAGGAAAAAGTTCCGTTTTTCATTAATATCTCGACAACCCCAGGTCTTAGAAACTCGAAACTTGGACAAAATTTATGGGAAGATATTTCAAGGCTATCCACCAAATTTCATTAAATTCAGTTCAGCCGTTTTTCCGTGACGATGAGACAAACGAAAATTTCGTTTTTTACTAATATCTCGAGAACCACTGGTCGTAGAAACTCAAAACACGGATATAATTTTAAGTGGGGCTATTTCTGGGCTACCCACAAAATTTCATCAAATTCGGTTCAGCCGTTCTCCCGCGATGATGGGACAAACAGACAGACAGACAGACAGACAGACAGACAGACAGACAGATTTTCATTTTTATTTATATAGATTAAATGACATGTTTAATCAAAATATTCTGTTAAAATATTTAATATAATGCTCCTAAAAAGAAGTTTAAGAATCTCTGTTCTCGCTGTATAAAATTATCTTCATGGACATATCTGAAGAATAAAACATCTTGGACCCCTTATGTAAGCAAATATAAAAAAAATATGGAATTGAATCAACATATGCAAAATAAAAGCGTTAAAATTTTATGGGACCCGTACTAATTATATACGCGAATATTAGAAAATATAACTTGTATTAGTAGATTACATGTATAAATTGAAAATACCAATAAACCCGTAATCTTTAAATCTGAAGACAGTCATTTATTCCAATATATGTCAAAATTAAAGTGCTAAAATTATATGGGGAGATATACACGTATTACTTATAATGTCCGATTATTAGTAGAAGATTACCCCTTTTGCAATATGAGTCACAAATGTTTTTTGGTAAAATACAACAGACGACGTAATAAATTGAATATATAATTAATCCCCTTAATCTTCATACCAGAAGACTGTACTTGATTCCAATATATATGCCAATATATGTCAAAATATATGCCAATATACCTGTACTACTTATATTCTCGTAGGTTAGAAGATATACCCGTGCATTCCTAGAAGATTACTCGTACAACGTACAATATGCGTGTGTCAGCAATTTTTGCCGCAATAAAACAATGGCGTAATAACTTAAAAATATCAATAATCCCTGAATCAATAATTCCGGAAAATATCAATAATAATAATGTTTAAACCTGAAGAGTATAATTGATATTATCCAGTCCAAAATGAAATGGCAATGAAATTTATTTTATATACATATCTTCATTATTCAAATCGGAAAGGATTTAATAAAAATCGTCTGCCGCATAAACACATTGGATTTAAATCCGTTGCTAAGCGACATGATATCATTTGCTTCAAATAAATTGGTAGAAAAAATATCGTCTAAATAGTTATATTTCTATGGAACATTTGGCGACAGTTTCGTCAAATTAGCGACATTTTAAAAAATCGCCAAATTTATCGCCAACTGGGACTGTAGAACTGACAGTTCCACTTTGCGACAAATTGACGAAATATCATCACAATACTATCCCCTAACAAAAAACAATTAATATCATTTATGTAGCGCAATTTTATCAATTTCAAGATATTTTTATAGATTTGAAAACATTTTTATCAATTTGGTGACATTTTAAAAATTCGCTAAATGTATTACTAAGTAGGATGGTTGGTCTGACAGAGAAATGCTAACCAAACATCATTTCAGTACTCTCTTCTAACAAAACAAAAAAAAAATATCATTGATATGTAGAAGACCCAAGCCACACGACCAACCCGAAGGATTATGGCAGCTGTTTGTGTGTCGTTTATATCAATTTGGCGACATTTCCGTCAATTTGGCAAAGTTTAAGAAAAGTTGTCAAATTAGCGATATCCCTCCAAATTCGTAGCTTTGAATTTGCAGATCTGAATGAAACATTCTTATCCCGTTTCAATATACTAAATGAAAACACTACAATTGTATTAGAAGATATACCCGCTCTACTCTTTTTCTGTTTAAACAATCGGCTATATGAATTTATTGGCTAAACACAATATATGAGTTTAGTAGCTAAATACGATATAAGCTTGAAAACTCTTTGCCAAAATAAATGAAATTGATGTACGCAGACAGCAATTAATATAATTAAAAGAAAAATCAAACCGTCCATTCATAAGATATACTTTTATATCCATTTATCCATTTATTTATTATTTAAATCGAAAAAAAATAATAAAAACATTAACAAACACATTTAATTTAATTGCGATGCCGAGCAACATGATATATCCTCCTAAAATGTTAAAATTTATTAACCACTAACAGCACACCCGTTATTCGTACGGAGTGTATAATTTAAAGAAACTTAAAGTTCGCAATCATGTGCAAATTCTGTTAAAATATTAAATTTATTGCTCCTAAAGAGAAGTTTAAGAATATATGTTCTCACTATGCAAAATTATCTTCACGATCAGATCTGAAGAATAAAACATCCTGCCCCCTTTTGTAAGCAAATTTACAGAAGAAAAAATAGGAATTGAATGAATATATGCAACCCCGTACTAATTATATTGTCGCAGATCAGAAAATATGCCAATGTGTTAGTAGAAGATTACCCGTATTACAATATGCGTCTCAAAAATATTTGCCAAAATAAAAGAGATGACGTAATAAATTGAAAACATCAATAATATCCGTACTCTTTATACCAGAAGGTCGTAATTGATTCCAATATATGCCAATATATATCAAAACATATGTCAATATACCTGTACTACTTATATTCTCGTAGATTAAAAGATATACACGTGTATTTGTAGAAGATTCGTACAACATACAATATATGAGTTTAAACAATTTTTGTCATAATAAAATAATTGCATAATAACTTGAAAATATCAATAATCCTTGAATCAATAAACCCCGAAAATATAAATAATAATAATTTTTAAACCTGAAGACCGTAATTGATATTATCCAGTCGAAAATGCTATAAGAAAAATCAAATCGTTCTTTTCCAAAATATATTTTTATATCCATTTATTTATTATTCAAATCGAAAAAATAATTATTAAAATTAACAGACAGATTTAATTTAATTGCGTTTCTGAGTAACATGATATAAGATAGAATCTTATAACATGTTAAATATGTCATGTCTTATAACATAAACTGCGAAATTAAATAACGATTTTGATTTCTCTATACTTCTCATTGTTCCGTAAAAGCTTGTTTTAAATAAACCATGAACCATGGAGATAGATTTCCCCTTTAAATATGTTTCCAACAATTCATGTTTTCAGAAAGTGACTAATTAACGCAAAAAATCTCCCATCAAACTCAGAGATTAAATTTTAATTCACTTTCAAACGATTTTCAAGCTTTTCGTTTGGATAAACCACGGAGTTAGGGAGTAGAACTCCTAGGAAAAAGTTCCGTTTTTCATTAATATCTCGACAACCCCAGGTCTTAGAAACTCGAAACTTGGACAAAATTTATGGGAAGATATTTCAAGGCTATCCACCAAATTTCATTAAATTCAGTTCAGCCGTTTTTCCGTGACGATGAGACAAACGAAAATTTCGTTTTTTACTAATATCTCGAGAACCACTGGTCGTAGAAACTCAAAACACGGATATAATTTTAAGTGGGGCTATTTCTGGGCTACCCACAAAATTTCATCAAATTCGGTTCAGCCGTTCTCCCGCGATGATGGGACAAACAGACAGACAGACAGACAGACAGACAGACAGACAGACAGATTTTCATTTTTATTTATATAGATTAAATGACATGTTTAATCAAAATATTCTGTTAAAATATTTAATATAATGCTCCTAAAAAGAAGTTTAAGAATCTCTGTTCTCGCTGTATAAAATTATCTTCATGGACATATCTGAAGAATAAAACATCTTGGACCCCTTATGTAAGCAAATATAAAAAAAATATGGAATTGAATCAACATATGCAAAATAAAAGCGTTAAAATTTTATGGGACCCGTACTAATTATATACGCGAATATTAGAAAATATAACTTGTATTAGTAGATTACATGTATAAATTGAAAATACCAATAAACCCGTAATCTTTAAATCTGAAGACAGTCATTTATTCCAATATATGTCAAAATTAAAGTGCTAAAATTATATGGGGAGATATACACGTATTACTTATAATGTCCGATTATTAGTAGAAGATTACCCGTTTTGCAATATGAGTCACAAATGTTTTTTGGTAAAATACAACAGACGACGTAATAAATTGAATATATAATTAATCCCCTTAATCTTCATACCAGAAGACTGTACTTGATTCCAATATATATGCCAATATATGTCAAAATATATGCCAATATACCTGTACTACTTATATTCTCGTAGGTTAGAAGATATACCCGTGCATTCCTAGAAGATTACTCGTACAACGTACAATATGCGTGTGTCAGCAATTTTTGCCGCAATAAAACAATGGCGTAATAACTTAAAAATATCAATAATCCCTGAATCAATAATTCCGGAAAATATCAATAATAATAATGTTTAAACCTGAAGAGTATAATTGATATTATCCAGTCCAAAATGAAATGGCAATGAAATTTATTTTATATACATATCTTCATTATTCAAATCGGAAAGGATTTAATAAAAATCGTCTGCCGCATAAACACATTGGATTTAAATCCGTTGCTAAGCGACATGATATCATTTGCTTCAAATAAATTGGTAGAAAAAATATCGTCTAAATAGTTATATTTCTATGGAACATTTGGCGACAGTTTCGTCAAATTAGCGACATTTTAAAAAATCGCCAAATTTATCGCCAACTGGGACTGTAGAACTGACAGTTCCACTTTGCGACAAATTGACGAAATATCATCACAATACTATCCCCTAACAAAAAACAATTAATATCATTTATGTAGCGCAATTTTATCAATTTCAAGATATTTTTATAGATTTGAAAACATTTTTATCAATTTGGTGACATTTTAAAAATTCGCTAAATGTATTACTAAGTAGGATGGTTGGTCTGACAGAGAAATGCTAACCAAACATCATTTCAGTACTCTCTTCTAACAAAACAAAAAAAAAATATCATTGATATGTAGAAGACCCAAGCCACACGACCAACCCGAAGGATTATGGCAGCTGTTTGTGTGTCGTTTATATCAATTTGGCGACATTTCCGTCAATTTGGCAAAGTTTAAGAAAAGTTGTCAAATTAGCGATATCCCTCCAAATTCGTAGCTTTGAATTTGCAGATCTGAATGAAACATTCTTATCCCGTTTCAATATACTAAATGAAAACACTACAATTGTATTAGAAGATATACCCGCTCTACTCTTTTTCTGTTTAAACAATCGGCTATATGAATTTATTGGCTAAACACAATATATGAGTTTAGTAGCTAAATACGATATAAGCTTGAAAACTCTTTGCCAAAATAAATGAAATTGATGTACGCAGACAGCAATTAATATAATTAAAAGAAAAATCAAACCGTCCATTCATAAGATATACTTTTATATCCATTTATCCATTTATTTATTATTTAAATCGAAAAAAAATAATAAAAACATTAACAAACACATTTAATTTAATTGCGATACCGAGCAACATGATATATCCTCCTAAAATGTTAAAATTTATTAACCACTAACAGCACACCCGTTATTCGTACGGAGTGTATAATTTAAAGAAACTTAAAGTTCGCAATCATGTGCAAATTCTGTTAAAATATTAAATTTATTGCTCCTAAAGAGAAGTTTAAGAATATATGTTCTCACTATGCAAAATTATCTTCACGATCAGATCTGAAGAATAAAACATCCTGCCCCCTTTTGTAAGCAAATTTACAGAAGAAAAAATAGGAATTGAATGAATATATGCAACCCCGTACTAATTATATTGTCGCAGATCAGAAAATATGCCAATGTGTTAGTAGAAGATTACCCGTATTACAATATGCGTCTCAAAAATATTTGCCAAAATAAAAGAGATGACGTAATAAATTGAAAACATCAATAATATCCGTACTCTTTATACCAGAAGGTCGTAATTGATTCCAATATATGCCAATATATATCAAAACATATGTCAATATACCTGTACTACTTATATTCTCGTAGATTAAAAGATATACACGTGTATTTGTAGAAGATTCGTACAACATACAATATATGAGTTTAAACAATTTTTGTCATAATAAAATAATTGCATAATAACTTGAAAATATCAATAATCCTTGAATCAATAAACCCCGAAAATATAAATAATAATAATTTTTAAACCTGAAGACCGTAATTGATATTATCCAGTCGAAAATGCTATAAGAAAAATCAAATCGTTCTTTTCCAAAATATATTTTTATATCCATTTATTTATTATTCAAATCGAAAAAATAATTATTAAAATTAACAGACAGATTTAATTTAATTGCGTTTCTGAGTAACATGATATAAGATAGAATCTTATAACATGTTAAATATGTCATGTCTTATAACATAAACTGCGAAATTAAATAACGATTTTGATTTCTCTATACTTCTCATTGTTCCGTAAAAGCTTGTTTTAAATAAACCATGAACCATGGAGATAGATTTCCCCTTTAAATCATGTTTCCAACAATTCATGTTTTCAGAAAGTGACTAATTAACGCAAAAAATCTCCCATCAAACTCAGAGATTAAATTTTAATTCACTTTCAAACGATTTTCAAGCTTTTCGTTTGGATAAACCACGGAGTTAGGGAGTAGAACTCCTAGGAAAAAGTTCCGTTTTTCATTAATATCTCGACAACCCCAGGTCTTAGAAACTCGAAACTTGGACAAAATTTATGGGAAGATATTTCAAGGCTATCCACCAAATTTCATTAAATTCAGTTCAGCCGTTTTTCCGTGACGATGAGACAAACGAAAATTTAGTTTTTTACTGATATCTCGAGAACCACTGGTCGTAGAAACTCAAAACACGGATATAATTTTAAGTGGGGCTATTTCTGGGCTACCCACAAAATTTCATCAAATTCGGTTCAGCCGTTCTCCCGCGATGATGGGACAAACAGACAGACAGACAGACAGACAGACAGACAGACAGACAGACAGACAGACAGACAGACAGATTTTCATTTTTATTTATATAGATTAAATGACATGTTTAATCAAAATATTCTGTTAAAATATTTAATATAATGCTCCTAAAAAGAAGTTTAAGAATCTCTGTTCTCGCTGTATAAAATTATCTTCATGGACATATCTGAAGAATAAAACATCTTGGACCCCTTATGTAAGCAAATATAAAAAAAATATGGAATTGAATCAACATATGCAAAATAAAAGCGTTAAAATTTTATGGGACCCGTACTAATTATATACGCGAATATTAGAAAATATAACTTGTATTAGTAGATTACATGTATAAATTGAAAATACCAATAAACCCGTAATCTTTAAATCTGAAGACAGTCATTTATTCCAATATATGTCAAAATTAAAGTGCTAAAATTATATGGGGAGATATACACGTATTACTTATAATGTCCGATTATTAGTAGAAGATTACCCGTTTTGCAATATGAGTCACAAATGTTTTTTGGTAAAATACAACAGACGACGTAATAAATTGAATATATAATTAATCCCCTTAATCTTCATACCAGAAGACTGTACTTGATTCCAATATATATGCCAATATATGTCAAAATATATGCCAATATACCTGTACTACTTATATTCTCGTAGGTTAGAAGATATACCCGTGCATTCCTAGAAGATTACTCGTACAACGTACAATATGCGTGTGTCAGCAATTTTTGCCGCAATAAAACAATGGCGTAATAACTTAAAAATATCAATAATCCCTGAATCAATAATTCCGGAAAATATCAATAATAATAATGTTTAAACCTGAAGAGTATAATTGATATTATCCAGTCCAAAATGAAATGGCAATGAAATTTATTTTATATACATATCTTCATTATTCAAATCGGAAAGGATTTAATAAAAATCGTCTGCCGCATAAACACATTGGATTTAAATCCGTTGCTAAGCGACATGATATCATTTGCTTCAAATAAATTGGTAGAAAAAATATCGTCTAAATAGTTATATTTCTATGGAACATTTGGCGACAGTTTCGTCAAATTAGCGACATTTTAAAAAATCGCCAAATTTATCGCCAACTGGGACTGTAGAACTGACAGTTCCACTTTGCGACAAATTGACGAAATATCATCACAATACTATCCCCTAACAAAAAACAATTAATATCATTTATGTAGCGCAATTTTATCAATTTCAAGATATTTTTATAGATTTGAAAACATTTTTATCAATTTGGTGACATTTTAAAAATTCGCTAAATGTATTACTAAGTAGGATGGTTGGTCTGACAGAGAAATGCTAACCAAACATCATTTCAGTACTCTCTTCTAACAAAACAAAAAAAAAATATCATTGATATGTAGAAGACCCAAGCCACACGACCAACCCGAAGGATTATGGCAGCTGTTTGTGTGTCGTTTATATCAATTTGGCGACATTTCCGTCAATTTGGCAAAGTTTAAGAAAAGTTGTCAAATTAGCGATATCCCTCCAAATTCGTAGCTTTGAATTTGCAGATCTGAATGAAACATTCTTATCCCGTTTCAATATACTAAATGAAAACACTACAATTGTATTAGAAGATATACCCGCTCTACTCTTTTTCTGTTTAAACAATCGGCTATATGAATTTATTGGCTAAACACAATATATGAGTTTAGTAGCTAAATACGATATAAGCTTGAAAACTCTTTGCCAAAATAAATGAAATTGATGTACGCAGACAGCAATTAATATAATTAAAAGAAAAATCAAACCGTCCATTCATAAGATATACTTTTATATCCATTTATCCATTTATTTATTATTTAAATCGAAAAAAAATAATAAAAACATTAACAAACACATTTAATTTAATTGCGATACCGAGCAACATGATATATCCTCCTAAAATGTTAAAATTTATTAACCACTAACAGCACACCCGTTATTCGTACGGAGTGTATAATTTAAAGAAACTTAAAGTTCGCAATCATGTGCAAATTCTGTTAAAATATTAAATTTATTGCTCCTAAAGAGAAGTTTAAGAATATATGTTCTCACTATGCAAAATTATCTTCACGATCAGATCTGAAGAATAAAACATCCTGCCCCCTTTTGTAAGCAAATTTACAGAAGAAAAAATAGGAATTGAATGAATATATGCAACCCCGTACTAATTATATTGTCGCAGATCAGAAAATATGCCAATGTGTTAGTAGAAGATTACCCGTATTACAATATGCGTCTCAAAAATATTTGCCAAAATAACGTAATAAAGAGATGACGTAATAAATTGAAAACATCAATAATATCCGTATTCTTTATACCAGAAGGTCGTAATTGATTCCAATATATGTCAATATATATCAAAACATATGTCAATATACCTGTACTACTTATATTCTCGTAGATTAAAAGATATACACGTGTATTTGTAGAAGATTCGTACAACATACAATATATGAGTTTAAACAATTTTTGTCATAATAAAATAATTGCATAATAACTTGAAAATATCAATAATCCTTGAATCAATAATCCCCGAAAATATAAATAATAATAATTTTTAAACCTGAAGACCGTAATTGATATTATCCAGTCAAAAATGCTATAAGAAAAATCAAATCGTTCTTTTCTAAAATATATTTTTATATCCATTTATTTATTATTCAAATCGAAAAAATAATTATTAAAATTAACAGACAGATTTAATTTAATTGCGTTTCTGAGTAACATGATATAAGATAGAATCTTATAACATGTTAAATATGTCATGTCTTATAACATAAACTGCGAAATTAAATAACGATTTGGATTTCTCTATACTTCTCATTGTTCCGTAAAAGCTTGTTTTAAATAAACCATGAACCATGGAGATAGATTTCCCTTTTAAATCATGTTTCAAACAATTCATGTTTTCAGAAAGTGACTAATTAACGCAAAAAATCTCCCATCAAACTCAGAGATTAAATTTTAATTCACTTTCAAACGATTTTCAAGCTTTTCGTTTGGATAAACCACGGAGTTAGGGAGTAGAACTCCTAGGAAAAAGTTCCGTTTTTCATTAATATCTCGACAACCCCAGGTCTTAGAAACTCGAAACTTGGACAAAAGTTATGGGGGGATATTTCAAGGCTATTCATCAAATTTCATTAAATTCAGTTCAGCCGTTTTTCCGTGATGATGAGACAAACGAAAATTTCGTTTTTTACTAATATCTCGGGAACCACTGGTCGTAGAAACTTAAAACACGGATATAATTTTAAGTGGGGCTATTTTTGGGCTACCCACAAAATTTCATCAAATTCGGTTCAGCCGTTCTCCCGTGATGGTGTGACAAACAGACAGACAGACAGACAGACAGACAGACAGACAGACAGATTTTCATTTTTATTTATATAGATATATATATATATATATATATATATATATATATATATATATAATAGTTTGAAAGTCCAATGATAGAAAAGTGAGAAGTTGCAACTCGAAAAACCAACTTTATAACAAACCTATAAAATAAAAGTATAAAACAGCAAATCCTCAATCAAATGGAAAAAAATATATATTTCGAGTCAGCGAGCTCTAAAGATAATCAACAAATATCAATGGTATAGAAATATATATATATATAAATATATGTGTGTGTGTATTTATACGAAAGCAAATTTACAAATCTATTAAGAAAAAGAATCAATGTTTACTGCAATTCCAATTTATAGTACAACAAAGTAACAACAAATTAAATGGAAAATATCAAAGAAGCAGACATACCGGATACAAAAGCTATAGGCTTAAGACAAATTAAGTACCAATAAATCATAAAGATCTATTGGAAAATAGCTATTTGCTTTGAGACGTTATCGAGCCTAATCTCAAAGCAAATAACCTCCGAAATTGCCTGAGAATATTTATTTTGAAAATGGACTTGATAACTGTTCAAAACAAATAATTATTTTTCAATAATTCATTATGATCAAATTAGTACTAAGTCTTTCTTAAACCTATAGCTTTTACATCCAGTATGTGCCAGTTTCATATATATATATATATATATATTAGAAATATGTAATAATAAAAAATTCAAGTAATATAAACATCATCATAGAAGCAAAATCACGGCCATAATGCAGATAAGAGAAGAGAACAGCACCAGCCCATATTCAATGATTAGTCAGAATCAAATTTCTCCTCAGGTCTGAGTATTTAACTCTATCTAACCCAAACAAAATGCCTGTTTCAGATTGAGCAATAGTACATTACTATAAATACTCAAACTCAGACTACAGGCATCAAAAAATGAAAAAATGAAGATAGAAAACATTAAGAAAATTTGTATTACCATGCGAAATACTACCTGGAAAGCAGTACGAACGTTCACAGTAATACTCCCAGACCCATCCAGTGAGTCTAAGCAGGAGACCGGACAAGCAATTCAGAATACGAACAATCCGTATAAGCAATTCTGAATATGAACATGAATCAAAGATGAAAATTCCTACTAAACAAGTAATTCATAGGAAAACTGGATAAACGAGAATGCCACTATACACCATTATAAGGGCGCGCAAATCGTAGTTTCAAAACTGGCAAAAGTTGCAATGTTTTAGCAAAAATAAAATGCTAAACATTAATATTAATGCATCTTATTTTCCGATTTTTTTAGTTTTCTATTTTTTTTTACTTATTTTATTATTTTTCTATTTTTCATTTTTATTTATTTATATAATTGATAAATTATATATATATATATATATATATATTTAATTATGTATGTTAGCCAATATATATATATATATATATATATAATATTGGCTACACTAGGCTTCTGATTTGCAAAAACCTTCAGTTTACAAGCAATTTTCATTGGTATTTCTCGGGTATATATATTACAAGTAATCATAAAAATCTTCAATTATATATATATATATATATATATATATATATATATATACTTAACCAATTAACTCATACCATCTTAAATATTTTAGAAATTTTTAAAGATTTATAGATGAAAAACTCCACAAATTAAACATCTTATTACAGAATCTATTTTTACTTATGTTTCAAACTATATAAATCACGAAATATAAAAATTTAAACTAACTAACTGATGAAATCTCGACCAGAACGAAAAATTCTGAAAAGAAATCGGTGGAGACAAATAAGCCGCCATCTACATCTTCACAAAAAAAAATAAATATTTATTATATATCTCAGGGTAATTAGCGATCGAAAAACTCTCTTAAAAATCAAATCAGTAAACTTGAAAGGTGCTCTCCATCTGTGCTTGAGCGTCATTGAATAGATAAAAGAATTGCGGTCCAGAAAATGTTGAATGTGTCACATTCTCCTCGGCAAATACTGCCGTGCAAAAAATAATTAAAAAGGTTCGCTCTTCTTTTCGCAAAAGAAATACGCCAGCAACTTATAAGTAATTGGAAATCCTGATTTTTTTTTTGTTTATCTTAAATATTGTTTTCTCATTTTTAGTATTTAACTGGAACATGGTAAACATCAAATTAAATACAAATGCATGAAATAACGTGATATCTTATAAAAAAAAATATATTAATCTCTGCAAAAGAATCAAGTCTTTAATAATTGTCTAAAGCACACATCGTCAAATGTATCGCCAAGCGTTACGGACAAACGGAAAGAAAAAAATTTCTTATATACTAGAACGTATGCCCGTTGTATGACGAATTTAATATGAAAAATATTACCACCCATTAAAGTCATTTTTATTCATTTCACGACATTTTTATTACTTTTACGACATTTTCGACAAACTGGAATTTTCGACCTGGTCACAATACTTTTCTTATATACTATGTATATAGGGAAAGTAGTAGGCTCCTTTGATAAGCCCTAGATCTAGAGTTTTTAAATTCGGAAAGTTAAAAAACTGGCATTCAACAAGTTAGTATTTTCGATTGCTTAAATTGAACACTAATAAATGAAAATACTAAGTTGCAAAAACGTAAAGTATCATTACCCAAGAAATAAAATTCGTAAAATTAATTGCTGTCTCAGCGATTTTTCACCCATTTAAGTCAAATTTTCAGAACCCACGTATAATACTAAAATAATGAAGTTCCAAAAATTAAAAATTTATCTTTTAAATTCAGGAATTTAGAAAATTGCAATAATTTATTGCAGTCCATGTCTAGACATATAGCTTGAAATATAGTTCGCAGACCATCTGCTTCTGGAATGCCATCAAGGAAGATCGGAAAATCTGCAGGTTTGATGGATAAATTAATTTGACAAAATGGCGGAAAATTGACTATTTTTGGCTTTAAAAGTTCCTAGATTCCTAATTGAAATTAAAAAAGAAATTAACAACTTAACAAGGTTTGTATCGTATTGGGAGTTCAGCTTTTCTTTACCAAATTTCGTGGGTGTTCGAAACATAGATTTTCCGCTACAGAAGACACAGATAAATAGACAAACATTTTCTTTTATTATGTAAGAAAATCTGATGTTTGGAACACATGACTTTCCTATAGGTTACTCCATTCAGATCAAATTTATTTTCTCCATGCTGCCTAACCAGGCCTTATTTAGTTTTGAAGGAAAACGAGTAAAAACACGTATCAACAAAAAATGATAAATTACTGATTTTTAATTATCATTTTTGCACGTTTTATCATAATCCAAATTATCCCTTTTACAATCACTTATCCAGCTAGCCATTTCAGAATCAACTAAAACATCGCTAATTTCGTTAGTTCGCAACATTTTTTTCTTTGTACATGTCATTTGGAAAACCAAAAATTAGAATATACAATTGTAGTACAAACATGGCGTTTGCAGTTCAATTATGATATAATTATCGTCAATGGGGCTCACCCGACATCTAAGTGAAACTGGTAACTTTCATTGCGAGGGGTTCTCCTGACACAGGACAGTAAAGAGTTAGTAAATTTCGATATTGTGGGAGCACAACACAGTTGGAGCTGTTTTATTTCGCAATCTCACTGAAAATCAGTAGGCTTGTGGTACCAATTAAAATAAACATATTGAATTTAATGGACACTGCTTGATTATTTTGAGAAATATGACACTTAGTATGAAAATGTAAAATTCCTAATATCTTGATTTAGTTCGGGATAACTTAAACAAAAGTATCCATTCATTTCTACTTACAATTATTTCGATTTTCTAGATTTGAATAAATTTAATTTAAGAATTTCCCATTTGAGATCATAAATATGTACTATTTCGAGAACGGAGCAAGGTAAAATTCTATAAGTGATATCATTCACTTTTAAATAATACATTGTACATATAAAGACTATTTAACTTATTTATCGTAATTAGTTTTGTATTTTTTAAACTAGAGGATCGGGGCAATCCCTGGACTTTCCACGGGCATTTGACCTCTGAGCCAAACTATAATAATTTTAAAAGTGTATTTTCTGCATTCACATCTACACAATATACGCAGAATACAACCCAAGTTTTGTCCAAATCGCTCCAGTGTTTTCAAGTTTTAGAAGGACCAACAATTTTGACAAAATTTCGTTTTATGGCTAATTTATATTCATTTTTCGGAAAAAAAATTTCTGCATTCGCATCTACATAATATATGAAAATTGGCACACAAATTTAGTTCAAATCGTTTTAGTAGTTTTTGAGATCACGAAGAGCAAACGATTTGACACGCAGGCACACACCACCAGACTAACAGAAGTCATTTCTGATATCTAGCACCTTCCCCCATCCTCAATGTATTTACGGTAGAAATTAGACTTGTGATTAAATCACAATCATCATACTTTTCTTATGCTACTTTGTTTAAAGTAAAATGTTTATCTATAATCAAAAGCATTTCTATAAAGAAAAATTGTACGCGTCCCAATCACTATGACAATACTTTCCTCTTGCTTAGCGCGAGGAAAGTAAAAAATTGGGAGTTTTGCCCTGGTTCGATCTCTCGTATTTAGGGATGTTTAAAACGTGAAAATCTATCTAGGGTAACATTTTTGACCCCGTTATAGTAATTTACTTATACTATACATCGTACGGATAGTAAAAAGTACCTAAAGGTCAAACTTGAAATTTTTACGTTTATAAAACGCTTCAAAACGACAGTGGATTTTAAGAAGAAGGTTACACATCCAATGTTCCGTATTTGGATATGAATAGCTGTCAGAAACAAGAACATAGAATCGTGTCAGGAACAATTATTCCAAGAAGAAATATTTCAGAAACAGATGTGATACACAAGGCGAAAAAAATAATTACTCGTGTTTTCTCATTGTCCATAAATATGTAAAGAAACAGTGGATTTGCAAACAATCTGACAATCTGAGTATACCATTCTGACAATCAAACATAAATAGAGATTGTATATAGAAAATGGTATAGAAATTACTCGTTGGATGGGCAGAGATAGAAAAGAAACTATAGCACTCTGGCCAATAAAGTATTCCGGAGTAGTAAGCAATAAAAAGAAAGATATTTAGAAGGAACGTTAGCTCAATTTAAGGGATTCATAATGTTTATGGGGCCTGCGTATGCCACTTGGGAAATATTACAAAGTCACCAGTAGAAAATAAGTAATAATTTAGTGTTTCAGCCAATGCACGGACTGAGGACAGAGCAAATCGTGATGAACAAGCAATCAAAGCGATTGGCGAATGGCCTTCTCCAAGAAAGATAAAAAGAAAGAGGAAAAAAACAGGAAGTAAAGAAAATGAGAAAATATAGCCAACCTGTCGAAGTTAGATCATGATACGTGATGGACCATTCAAGAGGAAATTAAGAAACGTGATATAACAGATCTTTCTAGAGTAGAAAGGTGATCGGCATGAGTTTGGTTAAGTGTTGCGGTGAGTTTAAAAGGTTTCAACACGATGTTTATCGTATTTGTGTGTACTGAAGACAGGAAACAGGCAAAAAATATTAATAGGAAAATAACAATCTTAAATGCATCAACTAGAAAATGTAAGGAAAACTGAATTATTTTTGTGTAATACTGAAAATGGGTAATAGACAAAAGACATTAATACGCAGATAGCAATCTTAAATGCATCAAGAAATAAATGCAAGAAATGTACTACAGAAAACGCGTAATGGACAAAAATTATTAATATGAATGTAGCAATTTTAAATGCATTAACAGGGAAATGAAAGAAAATCGGAATTATCTTAATGGGTTATTAGATTTTGAAGAAAGTATTTTGTTTCAATTTGATAAAATTACATATATTATTATACTCCATCTATCATTTAAACCTGTCTAAAACAAAAACTTAAGGTGCAAGTTTATTTTAATGAGTTTTACTTTGTTTAACAATGTATGGTGTTGAAAACACAGACCACACGACCAGCCCGAAGACTTATGGTAGCTAATTGTGTGGCCGGAACAATGTATGGTGTTGTTGTTGTTGAGACCCAGACCGTCCGACCTACCAAAAAGGTGTAAGCAATGTATGGTGTTGTTGTTGTTGAGACCCAGACCGTCCGACCAACCAGAAAGGGCAATGTATGGTGTTGTTGTTGAGACCCAGACCGTCCGACCTACCAGAAAGGTGTAAGGTAACTGTATGGACGGCCGGGAAGTGCCACCCAATTTAGACCGGAACCCAGTGGGGGAGGCATCCACAGGGACCGTACCCTCCTTCCCCTACCACCAACCTCTCGGAAGGACTTACGGACCCACATGTTTAACGTGATCGTACTCCGCATGAACACGGCGGCATTTGTGGCAGCGTGCAAATCTAGCGCGCAAACCACGGGGATACCGCACCCGAGATGGCCAACAGCACGCGGCGTTCCGAGGTGGTCACCCACCAAGTACTAACCGCGCCCGATGCTGCTTCACTTCGGTGATCTAACGAGAACCGGTGTTTTCAGCACGGTACGGCCGTTGGCCCGGCAATGTATGGTGTGTAACGTCGAAAGTAATTGTCTCAATTTAAAACTGGCCCAGTTAGGTTCTGCCCCATGGTTGAATTCCAGACATTTGTGTCCCCGGAAGGGACTTTGGAAAGATTCTGAAAGACTTTATCCCTCTCTCCTCGCCATTTTGTCTTATCCAGGAGAAAAATCGAAAATTCGGCTCCGTTAGGTTCTGTGCCGCAGTCGATACTATAAGTACCGAGAGGCTTCTATAGGGTCTAGAAAGACAAAATTACGTCAGACAATAATATATAGTAATAACTCTAAAACACTGATATTGGCTGATAAATTTTACGACTCCAATTTCTACTGAAAATAATGACTACATAGTATCTTGAAAATAATTTTTGTTTCAAGTTGAATAACCTTTACACGCATTGCTCAATTATCTAGACCAAAATATGAAAAAAAAGAACATTAAATAAATAAATCCAATAATAACAAAGGAAAGCACATAAGTGTACAAATTTGACACGCGCGATACTAGAAATTGTGAATGATGAGGGGTGTTTTCAGTAACTGTTGGAAAGTTTTTGTGAGAAGCTTTATTTTCCATTACAAATGGGACTAGTATTTTCTTGCAACAATGATATACAACATAAATATATCTGTTAACAATGAACTCGTTTCAGCCCATGAATACAAAAAATATACCAAAAAAAATATTTTTTACATGTCGCATATTATAATTTATTGATATATACTCATAATTGATTCGTTTGTTATAATACTCCCCCAATAGGCCTAGTGATACAGAATATACACGATCCTTTCTAGCATCACGCTATAACGCATGGGCGGATCTGTCGTGACATCAAAGAAGCTGCAGTGTCGAGCCCGGAAACACAAAATATGCAGTCCCTAATTTTCTGTTTTTTATTTAAAGTGTCTTCCAAATAGCATGCGAATATGTGATATTTTTCGATTCTTTGTTATATTTACTCGAAACTCTAAGTTTCCATCTAATTAGTGTTCGTGTTTCCAAAATGAATATTGAGGAACAAGTCGTGTCGTCCGTGCAATGTGGCTTCTGTTGCAGTTCATGGCTTAACAATTGCAAGTTGTTTGCATTTTACATGAAAAACAGGAAAACGATATCATTCGAGAATGGCAAATTAGGTCCTTCTTTAATATACACGAAACAATGAATTATTTTTGCTACACATTTATTTTTCCAAAGCTTTTAAAATAATTAGCTAATTTTGCTCGTTACGCCAATTCAAAGGGATTTTCAGAGTAAACAACACAATTGTTTTGTTTTATTATATAGGGACGACCGAAACACCTGTCTTCGTAATATTTTCCGTAGAATGGAAGAAGCCATTAAAATGTTCTAAATTTATCCAGTGGTGTTGCCACTCAGCATACATGTTGCAATTACTGAGTTTGTAGTCTTTTCTATTAAGCTTAGTCAGAAATTATGTGTCGATATAATATTTAGAAATCTGTTTAATCGATACAAGTTATAATTCACATTTTATTACAGAATTAATACTTAACTTATTGAATGCCAGAATATATTGAATGTATTTTTGCGTGATACTATGGATAAAATTATGAGGTGGCAGCACTGCAATTAAGTGATACTAGGGATAAAATTATTTGGTTTATTAAAGCACTACAAATGATCACATCGAAAATGATCACGTCCCATTTCTCGCAATGCGTTTGGGGCCGAAAGAAGTGTGGTAGTACCAAAGTCCCACAATGAAATCTGATTCTGTCAGCTGATCCCTTCTTCATGCTGCTTCCTAAATGATTACAAACAAATTTTAATTAATTTAATCAAAGTTAAATCAGATCATTCTTGGACGCCCGAAACTCTCATCAAGCATTTCACCGTCTTCTTAAAAAAATATAAGAGAACATAAAGTGAATAAACAATGATAAATTCATATTTATTTCTGAACTTTTTAAGCCATAAAACTGAAAATATGACGAAAATCTGCCTAATCAAGGACGGTTGGGAAAATATGGGTCAAACCGGGTGCCATTTCTATAGGGTAAAGTAATCGTTCTATCTGAAAACAGCTCTATAAAACCAATTGTATCAAAGGTTTAAAATATTTGGATCGCAACTGCAGTGACATATACTTTGCAAAGTGTCGCACGACATGTTGACATTGCAATTACGAATGCCAATGCAGATGTGAATACAGATGCTAATAAGTACCTTAAATGCAGCCATGAAAACCAATGGGAACTCACACATAAGAAAACAGCGTGCATCCCCTCTATCACAAACAACAAATAAGAAGAGGTGGTATGACACGCAAGGGGAAAAGAAAAAAAGTGTTTCCAGAGCTTTCGAGAAGTTTCAAGATGCAATATTCGACAGCATCCTAGACGCACGTAATTTTTACGAGTATCACAAAAATCTCCAGCGATGGCACAAAGAGAACGTGGATCAGCAATGTGATGTGTAACCGTAGTATGTGCATAGTGAATAAGTGGCGTAGCAAAATATACGCAGGCATCCAGCATGGTGTTGGCGCAATTAAATGTCAAAGTGCAAGAAATTTAAGGTATTTATGCATTTTCACACGTTAATAGTGATCACGGAAGGCACATAGTACATATCGAATATATTTCACAATACTGGAGGAAGAACTCCAATCGCAATAACGAACTCTTGTGTGTAAAATAAAAGAACTACATATAATTTCGATAGATAGTAATAATGTGTTATTAATATATGTGTCACTTAAATAATTTGTTATAAATATATGTGTTTCCTAAATATTGTTATAGATAAATGTGTCATTAAAATGGATTTATGAGTAACTTTAAGAATAATTTAGATATATATATATATATATATATATATATAATTAAAGGAATTGATCAATTTAAATAGTGATTATTTTATATCTTGAGTATTATTCTCTCCTGCTTGAGAACCGGAGTTTCCATACTTCACCCTTAGTGAAGGCATCAAAGTTAAGTCCTGGTAGAGTAAATTTTGGGTAAGGACACTACCTTACCCAAACCTTATGACACAAAGATTTAGTGAAATATTTTTAACAAAAAATTACGATGTTTGACTTACCTTTGGAATTATCCTTCAATAAATCTATTGCAGACAAACAATTTTTAAACATAGTGTTGTATTCTTTATTTATGAGGGTCAAAATAGTACAGCGGTTTAAAATTTCAACCATTTGGTGCCACAAGAATCCAGAGTGTATCCGGACAGTTTGGGTCATTCCTTTTTTCGGTCATTCCTTATATATAACAAAGTTATGTATTAAGTGATTATATATAGTTATTTATTAATTAATGCATAATTAATAAATAATCATTATAAAATATTTAAATTCATGATGAGAAGAAATAGCTTCGTTTTATAATCCATTTTGAAGCAGTGGGTGAATAAACGTTATCTACTCGGTTTTGCCTGATTCTCTCCTAGAGTCAGAATGGCACAAAATATCTGTTCTTATGTTGCCGGTTTAAAAATTTGACATTTTGATATAATCTTGCCATTATATTTCCTTCAGTTGCAAAACACTTGAGAAAACTATATCTTATTTTCTAAAACATTTTCTTAGCATTCGCCCCGTTGAAATTAGATTCAAACAATTTCATTCCACCCTCGTTTCTGTTACTTATTGAGATTACTTTCTTGACTATTTCATTTTTCTAAGAGCCCAGTCTTAATAGAAGAAATTTGGGTAATCTGAATCTCAAAGATGTGGAAGTGCTTTCGGGGACTTTAATAACCCAATGTTTTTATATGTTCTCTTTTGTATACCCATAACAGCAAAATCGACCCGCGATGTAAATAATGATAATGTTGAAACGTAATAGGTTTTCTTTCAATATTGAATACTTTAATCCGACGAATTTCACCTATTTTCTATTCTTTTTCCTACAAAGCGGTTTTATTTACAGGGAAATCTGGATATCATGCACATTTTAAAGGTTTAAATATTTACTTGTTACGCATATCCATTAGAAAGAAAGAAAATAATCAGAGTACATGGGATAGTGTTTGATAACGGGATTTGTTTATAACAGATTGGAAATCTTTTACTTTGAATAATTTATTTAAAGCCAACATTTGCAATCCGCATTACATCGTCATTCGCTGATGGTCTTTGCAAATCAAGGCAAAAACAACCATATTACCGTAGTGTTCCAATAGTTCCTTTTGCATTTAATTCTCAAATTTTTGGTTTGTAAAACGGCTATAATAATTTAATGTTTTAAAAATAAATGAGACGAATAAATTCATTCGTTTTATATTCGTTTTGGAAAAGAATAACGATTGAATAACGTTGCAAAATGAAATTGTTAAAAATTCTTCCATTTTCTATTCAAAGCTAATTCACAGGTCTATATTTGTTATCTACGTCCTTCAACTTCAAAATTATGTATGCCAATGTTTTAAGTTATCTTTGAAACTTTTGATGTCAATTATAAAATGCGAAGTTCAATAATCGAAGCTCTGACAGTTTTTTTCCGAGTACTATACTTCAGATAATTATTTTTATATCAATAAATTTATTCAAAGAAGTTTTAAAGTATACAAACATTGTCGGCAAAAAGTTTGAATATTTTCAGTTACTGTAACATATTTGTTTAATATCAACAACTTTATCTTTTCATATGTTAGTAAAAGAAAATCTTATATGTGACTTTTCCTATATAATGCATTTATATCATTCACAGTGACAAAATGATGTATAATATCCATGACACAATGATTTTAACATTAAATTTTTAACATTGTACATTTGGCGTTTTTCCGGATGACAGCATATAAAACTATTTCAAAGTACTCACTTAAATTATATTTCGTGCAACCCTAAATTGGCAATTATCAATATTGATAGCAACAGCAATAAGTAATACAATCATATATTAAAATATTTTAATAATTAACTCATCAATTAATGTCATAAATTACGTTATTTTTGCGAATTTGACTATATTTTCGTCAATCCGGTACGACATATCGCTGAGTTGCCGATATTTCACTAATTAAGTTCGCCAAGTTTATCAAGCGGTACACATAGACGGAGAGAAGAGCTTTCGTTATATATAAATGACTATTTGCGAACTGTTGGTTGATATAAAACTATTACATACGTATCTTCTCAAGTGAATAATGGAACGAACTAGATCCACAAGAATGATGTTAAAATTTTTTCGCATAATATTACATGAAAAGTGAACATATTTCAAGATACTCAATACTTTTTTTTTATTTTATGTAATATTTTTTATAAATATATTTGAAAAACTTGCAACATCTGAAGACCGGTTCCTACTAGCAATTTAAAGCGTGTGTCATTCGTTTTCTAATGAGAAATTACATAAGATATGATTATTTATATTATATTAACATTCCATTATAAAGTCCATTATATTAACATTCTAAAAATAACGGAAAGCTCTAATGTAACATACTCTCACATAATATGGATTTATGATTTTTTTTATTCTTTTAATTTTAGTGCAAGAAAAAATATTTTCCCAGGATATTTTTAATCATCGTGTATTTTAGTGTTAACTGAAAGAAAGGTAAAATTTCAAGTCTTATTTTGAAAAGTAAAACAGAAGATCAAATTAAAAAATTAAACAAGAAAAATCAATCATGCATAAAGAATTAATTATAAAACACTTTCCAACTGAAATGCAATTTTATTTAAACATCTCTAAAATGCAATATATTCAGGGGTGTTCTTTTTTTAATTATCACAGAACTACAATAATTTATTTTACTTGAAAACTTAAAACTTCATAAAAAAATGAACTTTATTTAAATGACGTCATCGAAATATAAATCGTCTGACTCTCTATGTAAAAGCTGTGAATATTTCAGTCATACACTTTTATTCCAGACTAAAGAGTTAAATAATTTTGAGTGAAAAAAATTCAGCAATTCTTATACCTTTCCCGGCCGGGGAAGCATCTGATATAAGCCTGTATAGGCAAGCCCCCCGGCCTGGGTCGAGAAGCAATTCCTATACAACTCATCTTGCAATCACTTGTTTACGTTCTGCATCCATTAGATTTAGGCTTCGTTGTAGAAATAATGAAAGTTTGATGATCATTTAAACTAAAACATATTGTAATTGCTTTGGCGCAGAATATAGATGCACAAAAAATATGCATAAATAAAATGATTTTAGGACGGATGCAACACTAAATATACATTTATATATTTTATACTTATTATTTTTTATACTTGGAAAAAAAGATAGATGCCATATTTTATTTTAAAGTGGGTCACATGATCTCTTCGTATTATATGGGTGCAATCATTAGTTATATTTTCTTTTAAAAAACTACAGAACATATTCTGCTGAAATTTTTATATATTTTATAGGATGATTTGAATATTTCTTAAAATTTTCGAAGCAATTTGTGAATTTTAACTTCACTTAAAAAATGTTAAATGAAAAATTAGATCCCGTAGGGTTCACTGTATTTCATTTTTTCAACCCGGGTTCAATTTAAACCAAATTGGGTGATATTATTCATTTATATTCTTATATGTCCCACAGACCGTCTTAACAACATACTAAAATTTCATTTTAGTCATTTTTACATCAATTATCGTAAGAAAGGACAGACAGAATGGACAAAGTCATAAGCACTTTTCAACTATGTTGTAAAGTGTTAAAAATGAGTTAATTTTAAAAAAAAATAATTCATGAAAGTGCCACATGCAAAGTATCAGGAGATATGATGCACACCTGAACTGAGTAAATGCTTGCTACTGCAAGCATGAAACAAATAAAATATGCAGCTTAACTGATGAAAGTAAAATACTAGATCTTGTTAGCCATCTAACAATTATTATTGAATGCGCAAATATACTCAATGCGAATGTAAACAACAAATACACTTGGTTATACCTAGAAGTAAAAATATGAATCTATATTTATATGGTATTACGAACTTCAAACTGTAACTTGTTTTATATTCTCGAAATACATTCAGATGAAAACTTTCACAGTAATAATGCAAATGGCAATGGTTTATATGAACGCAGAGATTGTGTACTAAATCATTTCATAAATGTGAATAATTTGCATTTTATTCAAAACTACATGAGACATAAACCCGTAAATCTATAAAATATGTTTACAACATTGATTCAAGCCAAAATTTTTGATGATACTAACAGATTATTTGGCTACAACATTTACTAATTTTTAAATTAAAACGCTCAAAACTTCCTTTAAAAAACTTCAAAGCAAAAACGTCGTTAATAATACAGAATAGTATAACAAAAATTTAACTCTATCATCAGGATGCGGATCAAAGCACAACCTTTTGCTGCAGGGTAAAGAGACAGAGCAGCCATGGCATTAAAAGATAGGCATTTGTTAATTCAGTGTTGCATCCTATGACACAGGAAGTAAAACGTTGCTGCACGGAAAATAATGAAACGAAAAATTAATAACTTATTGGATGAATGAAAATGAACAACATTTAAAATACTTTTTCAAGGACTAAAGAACTTAAGTACTTTATGACAAAATAATAGGAAATCCAGTCGATTTCGGAATCTTAAGGAGGAAACATCAACTAACTTTTAAAAAAGCATACGCTAAAATATTATAAAAATATCTTTAAATAAAAGATAACAAAATAATGGTGTAACAAATACATATGAAAAGAAAATAAACTATTTCGGAAGCTAAGTGAGCAACTTCCGAAAAAATTATACATCAAAGTAGTCTGAAAAGTACCAGTTAATGAAAGATGAGAATAAAAGTAAAAAAAAAAGATTTAAAGCAATCTGATTCAGAGAAAGCTACATGAGCTATTTCCACTTTATCTAAAAACATATGTTCAAATTTCTGTAATAAGTACCATTGAATAAAAGACTGCGAAATTTGAAGAATATAGAAAGAAGTTAAGAAAACGACCAGTTTTATAAGCTGTATGAGCTAGCTTCATCAATCAACTACAAAACATTAATCCCCTTGTACAAATGTTTTTTTTTTCGAGTTAGTTGATGAAGTAAGCCTACATGGCTTCTAAAACTATTTTTTTTTTCATTTTTTGTTATATTTTTTAATTTTGTATTCTATTCAACTGTATGTTTATAGTAGTTTGATCGTATATTGTTTTAATTAACTAGTGAAGTAGCACATTGCTTTCCAAAAGAAGTATTTCTTTAAATACTTTTATTTATTGTTTCGTTATTTTTTACTAACTAATATTTTGAAAGTATTTTGAATGCATGGTTTTTGTACTTTTTTGATTAGATTAACTCATTCTGCTTACAAAGTAGTTTCCGCTCCCTTCCATTCCTCCTAGTTTTTCTCTTTTCGCTTTACTATTTTCCGTTTGGCAATATTCTTCTTCCACATGTGAGGGATATCTATGTGAAAGAGGTCCTGAGTTCAATTCTAGACGTCGCATAAAACTATCCCCGCATCTACGCAAAGTATAGGCACGATAAATCCGTAAGTCCAAAAGGCCTTCCGAAAGTGATGGGCAAGGGAATGAGGGTACGGTGCCTGTGACTGTCACTCCCATTGTGTTCCGGTCAAAATTGGGTGACTTAAAAGCGTAATGTGATACTCTCCATGTGGTGCTCCAGAGCAACGTGTTATGCATTAAAAATGGATCACTTTGTTGGATGTCTTTGATAAAAAGACTAGTAAGTAACTCTGTTACTCGTTATAGCTTGGTGTGAAACATTACATTTTCACAGGTTTCGAAATGGAAGAGGTTGATTTATGTTGTGTGCGATGATGGTATACGTTACCTAGGAAAAAATTTAAATACTTTTTGGTTTTTTTAATTTTTTTGCCTGATTTTATGTTATTTTTTTACTTATTTATTTATTTATTTATTAGAAAATTATACGGTTTCTATAGATTAATAGAATACAGTTTATTTCGTTCGAATCGGGCCACAAACAACAAAGTTATCGACGATGAAACGCTTGGATATAAAGTTTGCAGTTACTCTACTGGGCGAGCACAACCTGCGAAAATTGCATATTGTATTCTGTAATGAATTCGGTAGATTATTTTACTTGTATCGCCTCAAACAACCCAAATGAACGGTGATAAGATTACATGCTCTCTATGGAAAGTTCTGGATAAAGAACGTAACTGGTTAAGTTCTTAGCCAATGTACAAAATTTGAGAAGTTTCCAGAATACGTCAAAAGTCGTCAATGCTTAGGCATTCATAACAATATAACGTTACTTCCGTTACATATTTATGCTTCATCCCCTTCCCATTTCTTTCATGATTTACTCTATATCCCACGCCTTAATATCTTTCACATAAAAAACCTGTTCCTGTGTGAAGTGATATCCCTGTCAATTGACAGATACGTTCTAGCTTTTGTTAATGTGGCTAACTCTGCTTTTTACTTTCCCTGCAATACATGGTAATGTATAGGGAAAGTATTGGAATCATGCCGAAAATCACAACTCGAGTTTTCGACGGATCTACACGTTTCGAGACCTCTAGAATACGAAAAAACCATTTTTAGCGTGACGTCTGTGTGTGTGTCTGTGTGTCTGTCTGTCTGTCTGTCTGTGCAGATTTTGTATCCACTGTAACTAAAAAACTAATGGACCGAATTTCACAAAATTTCGTAGGTAAGTCACTTGTGGGCGGGTCTGGTGCTGATTAGTTTTGGGTACGATTCGGAATAAAAGAACCCACCTTTTTTGTGAAATGGCCCGCAAAAGCTTGTATCCACTGTAGCTGAAGAACTAATGGACCGAATTTCATAAAATTCAGTAGATGAGTCACGTATAGGTCACCCTGGTGCTGATTAGATTTTGGTACGATTCAGGAAAAAATAACCTGCCTTATTTTGCAAAATGGCCCGCAAAAATTGCCAAAATCTAAAATAAAAAACTGGGTATACTCAAATATATCCAATGAATTCTCGTTTAATACGTATTTTTTAACGACGAAAAGAATAAGACCAACCCCATTACACTAGGACTAGCCGTTCTCGAGATATTTTAGTTTTTCGTATTTTTGCTACGCCACGTTTGAAAATAAGTCCGGTTACCGAATGAGAACGAAAATTGAATTAAAAGTGAAATAAATTTAATTAAAATAAAGAGAACGTTAATATAAGTCTGCAGGGAAAGTCATGTGCTGCCCACATCAGATTTTTTATCCTGTAAAACGAGGATGTTTCTGTCTCCGACATCGGATGACACAGTTACTTAATATTATAAACTGTGTTATTAAGAAAGTTTTAACTTTACAGTTATTTACACAGACCTCTATTTCCCCATTCACAAATTGTGAAATCTCCAACCAAATATTTTTGTCATTCCGCGTAGTAATAAATATAACTATGTTTTTTAAATAAAAATATAAAACAAGTTTTCCACCTAGCGTGTTTCTTTCATCATACTAATTTGTTTTACTCTTTTAAATGATTTACCAACATCGAAATACCTGAGAGGAAAGCGCTACTTTCGTTAGTATTCAGTTAAAGTCTTCGATGGGTGTCACTCTTTGACAAAGTAGGCTCACTTTAAGCTGCTTAAACACATTGCGTGTTGAATACTCATTATTCTAGGCTATAATATAACAATGTCTCTCTTAACATGTTTCTGTTAGTTTGTATTTGTTCCTGATGAATATGTATTTTATAGACGTATTCGAAGCATTTGTTCGCAGTTTGTTCTAATGAATTATTAAGAGTAAAATCGCAGAATAGTTTCAGTTAATTTGGAATTGCTGCTTAAATAGATATTTTTATTGGTGCATCATTAAAACTTCTCTTTTAGATTCTTTAAAAACTTGAAATATTTTCTGTTACAGCTTGCGTGAATATGTTTTAAACATGTTACAAACAGAATTATTTAAAAGAAAACTAATAAAAGATGGCAACAGTTGATGGACAAATTTTTGTAATAGTTCACATGCCATACACAGAAGTACATTAATGTAATAAATGAATGAAGATTTCAGTAGAGAAGAGGAATCTTCACAATGAATGTAACTGCTGCTTGTGAGATTACAAATTCTTTGTACTTCCTCGATAGAAAGCACATTTGTACAAATTCTTTGTAATTCCTAGGTAGAAAGCAAATTTTTATAAAATCTTTGAACTTCTTTGATAGAAATCACATGTGTACACATTATTTGCACTTGATAGAAACCACATTTATAAATATTATTTGTACTTTCTTGATAGAAAGCACATTTATATACATTCTTTGTACTTTCTTGATAGAAATCACATTTGTACAAATTCTTTGAACTTCCTTGATAGAAAAGCACATTTTTACAAATTCTTTTCACTTCTCTGATAGATTTTGTCACCTAATTTTCGTATGCCTGCTTTCTATCAAGAAAGTACAAAAAATTTGTGATCGGAATCTTGTTAACATTATATTTTCCAGGACAATCATTTGTAGAAATCTCTGCAAGAGAATGTATGTTCTTTACCGCTATGGTCACGTTTCAACCATAACTGTAAAATTACTTTCCTTATTTTGAAGTTTTCTTATCTGATCGGTATGGATTAAGTTTGTAGTCTTACAAGCTGATATGTGTTCCAAATTAATCAAACAAGGGTAATAATAAAAGTTTCCAAATATCAACAGTCAATCTTCCTCATAGTTCTGATTCCATTATGCTATGAGTTCGAAAATAGTCCAAAGCGCAGACTTAAGATGAAAGAATAAAATATATTTCGCAAAATTTAAACAGTCATTAATTATAGCAGGTTCATCTTGTCCTTGACATTTTCATCTTGTCCTTGACATATTCATCTTGTCCTTGACATATTCAACGTGTAATTAGTAAATATAAAGGCTCCACCCAAAATATATTGCGTTCTTTTTATCCTTACAGCATCGTTCAACTGCCATTTACATGAGTTCAAATGTCATTTATATAAGTTAACATGGATCAATTTTGCTGGATTTAATTTCTTTTTTGCACGCCTCCCTATCACAGCTATTGAAGCAACGAATGAAACGTTATCCAGTTAAACATGTCTTCTGTGCATCAGCCGATTAGTCGTATAGAAAAACACTTAGAAACCTTCAAACCGGAACTAACTGTTATACTTTATACTGTTATACTTTCTTTGAAATATGTTTAATGTTAATAGCTTACAGAACAGAAGATATTTCATTCTGTTTTTATTCTTCAAGAATCTGTTCAATAGCAAAATTGATGTATCCCTGTCTTGAATGAAATTAGGTTTCATGTTCCTCAGTACTCAACTAGAACTATGAGTTGCTTTTTCTGAAATGAACTTTAGTATTAATATTGGTCGTTATTTCCTGATAATCTTGATATTTTTTTATTCATCCGCAAGTGCTTTTAAAAATCATTTGTTGTAGACATTTGGTATTTCAGTGTATTTTACAATATTTTTATCTGTATCTTTTTGTATTGAATTTTATATTATGGATCTTTACCCTGAAGCTTCCATTCTTTCAAATACATAAATATAAGTAAATAAGTAAAATATATTTTAACTGTAAATCATTTTCTTTCATTTTTAAAACAAGCCTAATTTCTTTAATGTTCATTTATTAAAAAATATATTTAGCTATGATTTAAAAAATATATATTAAAAACATTTTTACGTTAAAATGCATAACTTGATGACCCAAGGGAGGCATGGTAAAAATATTTCCAAACTTCTTTTTAAACTTAAAAAAATATTGAAATCAAAATAGATTGTAACGTACCAATATTTTACAGAATCAATCTAGACATTGTTAAACCTTGAAATTTAAAAGTTTGTTACATTCTGCGATTAGCTTTCTTAAATGTAATTTTTTAACTTTGAAAATGTCAGAGATTTGTTTTCCAAACATTACTGGCCAGATTCTATGAAATCGACTTCAATAAGTAAAGTATTCAAGAAAAAACACTAATTACTAACAAATGACAAATCTCAAACAGATCCAAAGGTCATTTTATTATACTATCATCCTACAGACGTAAATACAGCCAAAGCGCTTTCGAACATCTTCCATGTTCATCCTCAGTGGCAATACAATTAGAAATAGATGCCAACGTGCTTAAATACAATTCAATACTGTTAAGCAAAAATTTGCATATCATGAAAAAGTTAGCCGCATAAAATAGTGGGTTATAAATCAGATTTAAATTATAATTTATACAAAGTTCAAAGATAAATACTTCAAAAAACAGTTTAAACATGTAATAAGTATTTTAGAAAATAATTATAAATCAATGTAACTATGCAAAGTTTTAACATGCAGGGAATCGAGAACGAGTCGCCAGGCATAACTTAAGACCTGAACAGGATCAAAATTACAAATAGAAGAACGATATAAGTAAATGAAAATGAATTCATATAGTAAGATAGAACGGGGGTTATTACAGCTAATTAAAAGAAAAGATTTTTCAGAAAGGGGGCGAAAATTATCTTTATTCACGAATTGGGCAAGGGCAGTCGTTAATTTACCATTTTTTAGTACAACTTGCACAGCAACAACAGATAGATGCCAGCAATAGATGCCAACTTTGGTACAACCGTTGGCATCTATTTCTAATTGTATTGCCACTGAGGGTGAATATGGAAGATGTTCGAAAGCGCTTTGGCTGTATTTACGTCTGTAGGATGATAGCATAATAAAATGACCTTTGGATCTGTTTGAGATTTGTCATTTGTTAGTAATTAGTGTTTTGAAATTGTGACGTGCTGTCATCCTGGTATTCAAGAAGATTCAGTTTTTCAACTGAGACCAATAAACATTAAATAAAAATAATTCTGCTGCCAAATATTAAAAAAATGATCTATCGTAAAAACACAACTTTGAATCTAAGAATTTTTCAATGCGACTAATCGATTGATGAAAAAAAACTCCGTATGTTATCAGAGCAGGTCCACTTTTCCCCTTCAATAATGATGATAGAAAGAGGTGAACTTTAACCAATCAAGAAGATTTCTCCCCATAAACTAATATAAATGAAAGTTGAACTTTATGGAGAAGATGATCAACAAATATATAGAATGACCAAAAATATATATAAATATTTACGTAAGTTACTTTATTACTTTCCCGACATACGTAATATAATGTATACGGGAAGTATTGTAAAGGGATCAAAATTTCGAATTCGAGGTTTCATGAGCAAGTTTCAAGCTCGAATCCAACGTTTTGAAATGGTATCTGTGTGAATGTGTGTGTGAGTTTGTGGATTTGGCATCTCACGAACGAATGGAGCGTTTTAGACGTAATTTGGTACAATTATTACAATCAGTAAATACTGGAACTCTATATTGCTTTTAAATGCAATCGAATATTCGGAAGATGTCCCCCTCCAATTTTCGAATAATTTTTTAAAAATTAAGACACATGACTTTCAATACAAATAAATAAATGACGTAATTCTTTACGTAATATTTTAGACGTAATATTTCATTTTAGACCTAATATTTCATAAGAAAATAAATTACACAAATTTTAGAACGCTAATATCAGCCATTCTCAAGATGTTGCACGAATTTTGAATGATTTTTTGAAAATAAAAAAAGAACAAAAAATTCGGACCATCAACATTGTTAAATAAATATTCATTTCTTATGTAACATTCCATTAGAAAACGAATAACACGAATAACACTTTAGAACACTAGCATAACATCGTTTTCAAGATACGGATATTACACGTTTTTCAAATATCTTTGTCACAATAATTCTATACAATTAAAAAGGTAGTAAGTATCAAATGATAGATTCACTTTCCATATGCAATAGTATGCAATAAACCTGTAACATCATTTTCGTAGGTCTAGTTCGTTCCATTCACGAAAGAAGTTACTTTTTGTAACAGTTTTGTATTTAGACTCCCGAGAATTCAGCAATAGTAGTATATTTCACAGGATATTAATTAAGTATGAATAAATCATACTGTTTGAACTTATGAGTTTTCAAAAGCGCCCAGTTACAATCCATGTGGTATTAATTCAGTACGAAAAGCATTGTACTGTGGGTTTTGTACACCATTATTTTGCGGCGAAAGTCATTGTATTATGCAAGGAATTATGTTTGTAAATTCATTATATTTGCATATGTTTGTAATTATGCTTTCATTATATTTGCATATGTTTGTAATTATGTTTGCATTCATTTGTAATTATGTTTGCATTCATTTGTAATTATGTTTGCATTATATTTGTAATGTTTTTGCATTATGTTAGGAAAATCATGTGCTGTATGTCCACATCAGATGTTTTATTGGTTTGACAATTATATTACAACATGAATGGACAAGTCCGGCCTCTTTTTTATTTTTTTATTCGATTTGAAATGTTGCAAAACGGAGAAAAGTGTAAAATGTTTCATTCACCGAGCTGTATTTCATATTTTATTAGCAGTCAAAGTTCGCCTTTCTAACTGTCGCGGGAAAACGACCCATTTTGACGCGCACGGAATGTGACGTCACAAGGCTCATCCACGGCTCGCATCTTCGAGAAATGGTGAATAAGTTTGGTTACATTTAGTAAGTTTCGATAAATATAATTGTTTCTTCCGTCCCAAACTGCCGAATAGTTGTATCGCTCCAATGTGCCCGACTACTAGTTTTACATCATCAGATAAAATATTTATATCTGTGCCTAAAAATTATATTTTTCGTAAAAAATAGTGTGAAACGCAAGAAGTCAGATTGTAAACAAAATTCACCACAATCATTAAAGAGTGTTCATTACGTATGTTATGATAATAAATCAATTACTGTATAATGCAATTTCAAAGCCTTTTTATGGGAAGTTATTTCTTTATGATTTAATAAACTTTGGAAATCCTTAAGGGTGTCCACTACTAGTTCGGCACTCTATTTTTAGTTTTGTTATTACGGATGCATTTAGAGCCAGATACAAAGTGGATTATTGACTTTGTACCCGGTTTAGTGTGTGATGTTCGCAGTTAATTTAGAAAATATAAATAATTCCGTGCATGAAACATTTTAATGCCAGTATACTACAGCGAGCAGTTGCAATTTAGTATTTTCATTAAATACATGTGCTTTTGAAAAGTTATAAAATAGATTTTATCTAAAAAAATAAATCACAAATTTGAAACATTGCACAAAAGCAATAGAAATTAAATGGGAAATAATTTAAAATTGGTTCACCTATTCAGAATCGTAAATGATTTACGGTTTATTATAGGTTTTAAAATATAATATTATAAGAAACAATTTAAAACTGCTTTTATTTTAAAAATAAATTATTTTATATTTAGAATCCTCACAAATCATATAAATTTAATAAAAAATATTTGCAAAAAGTATATATATACATATAAACATAAATACATAAATATTATTTTTAATTCCCGGAAAAAATACACCGCTCAATTTAAACTTTCGGATTAAATTTACAGTATAACAAACGTAACTATAAAAGGCTATTTGCACTCAAAAAATTACGGAGCGTATTACAAAGAAATATATATATATATATATATATATATATTACCGGTGGATCGTTCAGTCCAGTTCAATGGAGCTGAAATGGTTTTTGCGTAAATAATATTTTGTAAAATAAAACTTCAGTAAGGCATAATTTGTTCAATTTTTTTTCAGACTCATTTGTTTCGTTTACAGGCTTTCAAAGTGCTACAAATTACATGCTAACTTTTTATAGCTAGCTAGCACTTTTAGTTTTCGTCCCGATTTCATCTGGATACTCCGACTCTAGATATGGAATTTTCTCAAAATATGCAATTTTTTTATTAACTTGATTTGCGGTATATATATTAAACTTAACAATATATCAGACAAGATTTTACATTCAAGTTATTTTATAAACTTGTCTGGCGGCACATAATTACGTACCTGATTATGTATATTTCCATGTATTACGTTCAAATCTCACCAATTATTAAACATCTTTAGAATCCCCAAGTTTATTTAACCTTCTAATTTTTTTACACAAAATAAAATATCTCGTGCTTGTGCACCCATATTTCACCAAGGAGTAAGTGAAAACACTGAGCTGCAACAATCGTGATGTTTTAAATATTACAGCTTTCCCAGCTATTGGAATATCCAGGTTAAAATCTAAGCTATCGAAGTTATAACCACTCGATCCAAAACCCAATTATATACACTTGCAAGACTTTAAAAGAGCTACAAAGTCTTAGTTATTGTTGATAGCTAGCACTTTTAGTTTTTGAGATATAAGCATTACAAACTTGTAAAAAAGAAACATTTTCAATCTTCTTCAACTTGACAAGACGATTACTAGAAAACTAAATCAGTATGGTTCAATAAATTAGCCTTTTTTTTTCAAAATTTAGATCCAGAAACTACATTTGCTAATACATATTTTTGTCGCTTACTATTTATATCTATCTTTTGAAGTTTGAGTGAAAGTAAGAAAAATTTAAAAATCACGCCCTCGGACAGATGCTTTAAGTGTTTTTTAAAAAGTTCCAAAGTATTAAAATTACTTTATATATTCATAATCTGGACCAACAAAACAAGAAAAAAATATATACATTTTTATCTATCAGGTTCGGAGAAATTGGCGTCCGAAGTGTTTGCATTTTTCGTAATGCTCCGATTTCCACCACAGATACCTCAAAAGTAGATGTTATTCACATTATAATAATAATGATAATAATAATAATTAACCTTCAAGAAAAGGGTATCAAATTTACACCTCGAGTTTCAGCTGTCACAAAATATTTATTGTTTCTGAAAGCTCCATCACAGCTCCATCACAGTAAAAGCTCCATCACAGTATAAAGCTCCATCACAGTAAAATCGATCTTAGGTAAATTGTCTGATTTCCATTCAAAAACTAGGATCAAAACCAGGATCCATGTTTTCAATAAAATAAAATAACCAGCAAATAATCTAAATCCAAATAGACCAAGTACAAATGCAAAAATTCAATTGTACACAAAATTAAACCCCAACTACCCTGAAAATATCTCAAGGCAAAACGCGGTAGAATGTTGCATCTCAGGGCGAACGGGGAATATGACGTCACGGCCAATCACGGGTCGTTTTGTTTTTGCTCAGATTTTGCAGTTATTCTTTTCTTAATATTTAAATAAATAATTGTTTTAAGAGATTTTCGCTTGGATATTTGGAACCTGAAAAAAAAAATCGCTTTAAATATGAATTGGTTTTAAGAGGTTTTTTTTGTTTGTTTTTTAAATCGGAATTATCCATTGAGCTTAAATATTTTTTTAAATTAATTATTTCATACCAAAAAAAATGAATTGATTTTACACTTTATATTTAGTAACTCAGGAGTACGTACTTCAAACATATAAGGGTGACAAATGCTCATTTTAAATGAAGGCCACTTGAAAACTTGAAGAGTATACACTGTGATTTTAATTATTTTTTCTGGTTTTAATTTTCTTTAGATAAAACCAGAGGCATGTTAAAGTCTTTGAAAGCAATTAAATTTCTAATCTGAGTAATTCTTCATATTTTCATGAAAGAGACTTCAGAATCTCATTTAATAGTAAGAGCTTACACATGAAACCTTCAAATCGTTTTGCAAACTCATCTTGCAAAACGGCTTAGAATTTGCACTGCAGTGATATTAGCCTTGTTGCCGGATTAAAATAAGCATACCAAATTTCAAGAAATTCGCTTAATCATTTCTAGGAATATCGCGCTCCCTGTCGAGAAGTGCATTTATAATATCTCGAGAACGGCTCATGGAAAACACTAAAATATAGTGTCCATTTAATTTTGGATGAAAGTACTTAAGCATTCAGTCATTTGCATTCAGTCAATAAAATTCATTCATTTAAGCATTCAGTCAATAACACTATTTAAATTTCATGACGTGTTACGTTTTCCGCCCGACACAGAACAATAACCAATTAAATTTAAAACTATATTGCGAATTCCGAATGTGAAATTAATAATTTCCACAAATCAACAAGGATTATCAAAGAAATCAAATTTCATTTTCAGAAATATCGAATTATCATTGACTTGGCGACATTTCACGAAATGTATATTGTATTAAATTTATCGCCGTTACCAAGCTCGCCAATTTTCCACCAAATTGTCGTTAAATGTGTCGCCAAGTGGGACAGACGGACAAAGACAAATTCGTTTCCTATGCAGTATATGAGAACCCATTACTAATTTTTTTTCAGTTTTATCTCAAAACCCATTACTGATTTCAAATAAAAAACAGCGTGTTTTGGTAAGTTATTAAATTTTAAACGGACTTGCATAGGTACATGAAAAGCCGATTCTCTGGCTCCATAAGTTACCCATCCCTTAATTACCTTTAAATTGCTAAAATAATGGTTGATTTTTTTTTTCGTTATATTTCTATTGATCGGATATAAGCCTCAGTCAAGTGACTCCCCATGATCGTGGTATTCGGCACGATATCTGGGTCAGCAATCGATACGGCGAGTGCGTGACCGATCTACTGGCTTTCGAAAGGTGGCCCGTTCGAAGAAAAAAAAATCCCTTCAATAGGATATGATTTTACAAACTAATATATTTTGTACTAAAGAGTTAAATGAATTATAATCGTGGTGAACTCGGGAACTATTCTTATACAAATAGTCCAGGGAATTTGCAGATAATTGTGCAGAATTTAAATACTCTTGGTCATCTTCGGAATTCATTTCTGTATTATTTTATATATTTGATAAAGTTTAAGTTTCGGGAGGAAATTGATGTGAAAATATATAGATGTACTTTAAATCTGTGTAGTAATTGTATAACCTGTTTCTGTCTTTGAAGACTCTCCAGCAGCCCCCTAGTTACCATAAAGACTGAATTTTTTCATTCATATTTATATTATCAACATCGGGACAGAACCTAACGGAGCCGAATTTTTGATTCCCTCCCTTGGAGTGGAAAAATGGAGGGTTAAAAAGTCATTCCAGGTCCTCCAGAATCCTCCGTTAAATTAGAAGGCTAAATATTTGCAAACTTATAGTATCATCTACGAACAGAACCTAACGAAATCAATCCCCCCCCCCCCGGGTGCGCGCAAAATGAGGAAGGGAAAGGGAGCCCTCTAGTCAAATGAGATCTTCTGGGCAGAAGACCCCGAAAAGGGGGCCTAACAATTTTGATAAAGGGGCCTACAATTTTATTTAAATTGCAAAATCCACTTCGACGATAATAGCTTGCAATTCAGTCTCAGAGCTTCGGATGGTCAGTTTGATCTCCGACTGGAACAGCAAAATTTGTTGTGGCGCCTGAAAAAATTAAACGTGAAAGTTAGTGAAATGATGTCGGTGATCTAAAATGACCTTAATACTACTAGAGCGGATTCAGACTCTGAGATATTGAGTGCCGATTTCAAATCCGGAGGACAGCGACACGCAGGGGGCTAATCTGGAGAATAAAAATAGGATCAGAAGACCAACCTGGGGTAAAAATAGCAGGAAGTATTCAGTCAAATTGTTGAATTGCATGTCAATAGTGGAGAATGTAGATTCCACTTTGACGATAAATCTTGACATTCCGTTCCAGTGGCTCAATTGGGAGATCGTTAGTTAACCTGTGAGAAGATCATAGATTCGATCCTCGACTGGGATAACAAGATTCTTTACAATGGCACCCTAATGAACTAACCCTGCAAATTAGTGCAATGGTGTCGAGGGTCTGAATGTGGCTCTAGTACGACTAGCACGGATTCGATGGATTCTGGGATATTGAAAGCTGGGAGACCAACAACATGCAAGAAGCTAAACTGGAGGATAAAAATAAGTTCAGGAGGCAAACCTGAGGTGAAAATAGCAGGAAAGGGACAGTTAGATTGTTGAATTGTACATCGATCTGACACTAGAAGGAGGAGAATATAGATTCCACTTCGACAATAAACTTTGCAATTCCGTCCCAGTAGCTTAATTGGCAAAGCATCTGCTGTCCATTGAGAAAATCAGCTTCTTTAGTTTTCTAGTAAATCCACCACTGACAATAATGAATTCTACATTATAAGTTTGAACTCTTTAATTCACTACTTTGAACAGAAATGAGTGAAATCTTGGTTAAAAAAACTTCCTAAAACTTCTCAGAAGTTTGTATGTTCACAGTAAGATTCCGGAAGTAATAATAAATCCCGTGGGGTCAGAACGAGACATTAAAGCTTCAAAAACAATCATGGACCCTCACCGTGATTTCAAACACGAATAGCTCCAATCAGAAATAAAGTGGATTTTTTTTTCTTCAACGCAATACTTTAAGCTCATAAAAAACGGGAAATTGTAATTTTCGTTACTCTTATACCCGCATGATTTTTAATATAAATCAATAACCATACTAAAAATGTATGTATAATTTAGATTGCAAGGTATCAGCATATCAAATATTAAAAAAAATATATGGAATATAGTTTTGACATACGGGGTGATTTGAAACTCTCTGTACAAAATGTAATGAAAGATAGGGAACACAAACATTTTTCGTTTCTGCATGTATGTCTTCAGCCGTCATCCTTTGCAACTAGAGGGCACTGCTGGACGGCGCTTAAATTGGTTGTTTTTCGCCATCGTCATTCATAACGCAAAATTTGCACGAGTAAAATAAAGCGTTTCCCGTATGCTGACATGCATCTAGACCAGGATAAGGCAGTGATTATAGCTGGAGGGTTTCACATGGCATTCCCGGGCTTGATCGTCGACACTGCCCGACATTGTCCCCTTATCTACGTGGATTATGGGCAAGACAAATCTGTAGATTCGAAAGTCCATCCGAGATATGATAGATTAGGGGAGGAATTATATAATCCCTGTGGTTGCCATCCTCATCGGGTTTCGGTCTAAATTAGGCAGTTTTCTTCCTGCCATACAAACCTTACACCTCGGGTAAACGGGGTGGTCTGGGTAGTCCGGATGACATGCATACAGCGTATGAGGCTGACACTAGAAACGGAATAGGCGCCGCAAAATTATACCGATAATCATACAGAAGATCTTCTTCCGTTTCCATTGGGGGCCCCAGATGCTGCAGCCCCAGCCCAGTGGTTAGAACGCGGGGATTGCACTCGGACGACCCGATTCCCGCCTCCGTCCAAACTGTCGCCGTGTTCACGCGGAGTACGATCACGTTAAACGTGTGGGTCGCCAAGTCCTTCCAAGAGGTTGGTGGTAGGGGAAGGAGGGTGCGGTCCCTGTGGATGCCCTCCCACTGGGTTTCGGTCTAAATTGGGTGGCACCTCCCGGCCATCTAAACAGTTACCTTGCACCTTCTGGTAGGTCGGACGGTCTGGGTCGAAGAAGAAGAAGCCCCAAATGCTAGATGCATGTCTGCCACCTCAGCATTTGTGAAATGCTTCATGTTACACCATGAGAATCTCGGAATACGTATACCAAATTATTTTTTCATTAATATATATTTGTCTATCTATGGGTACGGTATCTCTCGAGCAAATTGATGAAATCAAACAAAATTTGGTATGATTAATTTAATCGGTTAACGTTAGAGATTTATTGATTTTCGAGGTGAACGAACCAAAGGAAGACCTCAATTTTTAAAAAAAAAAACGTTAGACATGTATTATAAAAACATAAATGCGTAAGAGTATGTTAACGTAAATGGACATTTAATGTGATTAACATGTGGCATTTAATGATTTTAATAAAAAGAGAGAAATTCATAAAAAATAAAATCACTACTATCGAATGAGAATTGCAAATACTTTTATCCTAAAATAAATGAACACCATTATTTACAAATTATCACGCCGTTTTCAAAATATAAGAATTATTTTAGCAGATGCAGCACTTTATCTCTCAAATGGATAGAACCAATCGAATAAAATTTGATATGAATTTTCCAATCAGCAGTTTATTCATTATAATCCAGTTTAAACCAGAAAAAACACATTTAATTTTTCGAATATTTTTTTACAAAAATCAAAAAATAATTATAAAAACATAATTATGATAAAGTAGTTTGCAAAAAAAGTTCTTTTGCCTGTAATTTTTGCTTAAAGCTAAATGATATAACATACAGAACGATAACTTGTGCCGTGCTTGAGATATTGAACGTTTTGAATCTAAAAGGAAGACATTTTTCTAAATTTAAATATTTTCATTATTATCATATGAAAAAAATGCTTCGTAACTACCTTTAACTAAAAATAAATTGATATTATATTTAATTATATTCAGTAGTTATCATGAGTCGTTCTTAAGATATTTAAAATTTTATTTTACCACAGAGAGTACGATTTATCTTTAACAGACGCAGCAGTATATCTCTCAAATAATTAGAGGCAATCGATCAAAATTTGGTATGATTTTTCTAATCAGAATTATTTTTCATTATAATCGATCTCAACCCATAATAACACCTTTAATTTTTTGAATATTGTTTTCAAAAATCAAAAATTAATTATAAAACATAATTATGTTAAAATGTTTTGCAAAAAGGGTTACTTTATCTGTAATTTTTGTTTAGAAATGAATGGCACAACTTATAGAACGATAACTTGTGCCGTTCTTGAGATATTGAAAGTTTTTGATCTAAAAGGAAGACAATTTTTAAAATTTAAATAATTTTAATATTATCATATCAAAAAATGCTTTGTAACCTTTAACCACAAATAAGATATTTAAATTTTTAGTTTACCACAACCACATAGAGTACGATATCTCTCTAAATAATCAAGCAAATTGCATAGCATTGAGTATATTTTATTTTAATTGATAACTAATAAGCCTATTGATTTTTAGGTAGATCTAGTCATAAAAAGCTATAATTCGTGTTAGTGTTTTTGCACAATATATAAATTTATTAATCTGTAGCGAAAATGATGTGTTGGACACATCACACTTTTTTAAAGGATCGCATCATGTTAAAATTATATTTAGAATATACTTAAATAAATTGGTGATACTTTGAAGGATTTCTTTCTTAGATCAATGACGGAACAGTCACCTAATGAAGCTTGACTCTTTGGGGCGGCAGCTTATCTTTTATTTATCTGCAAATGTCCTATCAGTTCTATGGTCCATTAATCGCATATGTCACCCTTTTCAGCAAAACAGCTCTTTAGCAAAACAAAACTACCTTTTAGTGTTTTTGTTTTGATAAAGAGATGTTTTGCTGTATTGCATCATACAAACCTTACAGCATTGTTCTTTGTCCATTTTGTTTAATACGTGTCCTTTGATTTTAGGAAGAAACATCTATATAATGATTACCTACCGTTGTTGTTGCTGAGACCCAGACCGTCATACCTACTAGAAAGGTGTAAGGTAACCGTTTGGACGGCCGGGAGCATGATTACCTACCGTGTTTAGGTCTTTCTAAATCAGATTTCTTCCTTCCCCCGTCCCGGTAACTTGAAGACTGAATGTTTGCACACGTATCGTATTGACCACGAGACATGACCTAACGGAGCCGGATTTTCAATTCCTCCCATTAAATGGGGAACGTGGAAGAAGGGTTCTAAACGTTCTTCGAGACAACCTCCCGGAAGACCAAGATGGCTGAATCTTTGCATACATATAGTATCTTCCACAAAATAGAACTTAAAAGAGCTGGATTTTCAATTTTTCGCTCTGGGACGGAGAAAATATATTTTACCAAATGTCGCTACAGACCCTCCAGATTTAAAAGGCTGAATCTTTGCATTTTTATTAACACTTTACAACAAAGTTGAAAAGTGTTTATGACTTTGTTCATTCTGTCTGTCTGTCTGTCTGTCTGTCTGTCTGTCTGTCTGTCTGTCTGTCCGTTAGCACGATAACTGCCGTAAAAATGACTTAATCAAAATGAAATTTTAGTATGTTGTTCAGACGGTCTGTAGGACCTATGGGAATATAAATGAATAATATCACACAATTAGTTTTGGATTGAACCCGGGTTGAAAAAATGAAATACATTGAGCCCTATGGGACCTAATTTTTCTAACATTTTTTAAGCGGATTTAAAATTCACAAATTGCTTCGAAAATTTTAGGTAATAGTCAAATTGTTCCATAAAATATATAAAAAAAAATTCAGCTAAATATATTCAGTAGTTTTTTAAATAAAAATTAAATAATAATTACACATCTTATATGAAACGATCACGTGACCATGATATTAAACGATCACATGACCCACTTCAAAATGAGATATGGCATCCATCTTGTTTCAAATTCGTGATTTTTTAAAGTTCTTTTTAATTCATATTGAGTGTTGTATCCATCCTAAAACTACTTTATTTCTGCTTAAATTCTGTGCATCTACATACTAAAACAACACAATGACAATATATTTGAGTTTAAATTCTCATTCAAATTTGATTATTTCTACAATTAAGCCTATTTTTCACCTATGTAAAATGTAAACAGCAAAATATGTAGAATGAGTTGTATTAGAATTACTGTATTTCTTTAACACAAAATAATTCAGTCCATGGAGTCTGCATGGCTGATATGAATGAAATATTAATTGATTTTATAAACAGAAGGACGATATTTTTCGATGAAGTTTTAAGCATAAAGTTTATGAATTGTAGCTCCATGGTCTTAATTTTTAAATAAAATAAATTATTATAGTATTGTGATGAATGAAATGGAGAAAGTTATGAATGAAATCCTGCTTTTATAGAGAGATCCAGGCGTGTTATTTTTTCTATGATGTCATTTGAATTAATTTCAGTTGTTTTCGATGAAGTTTTCAAATATAATAAATTATCGTAGTATTATGATAGATTTAAAAATATTACCGTGGAATGTATTGCATTTTAGAGATATTTAAACCACGCAATTTATATTTCAATGCCGTCTTTTGAATGAAGTTCATTTTTTTCAATGAAGGTTTAAGTTTTCAAATATAATAAATCAATGTAGTATCGTGATAAGTTTTAAAATATTACCGAGGAATGTATTGCATTTTCGACTTTTTTAAATAAAATTGCATTGAAGTTGGAAAGTGTTTCATAATCAATGCTTTAAGCATGATTGATCTTTCTTGTTTTATCAATGGTGGGGACAGAATCTAACATAGTCGGATTTCCGTTTTCTCCCCCGGAGACGGACAAAATGAGGGATGTCAAAAATTCATTCTCGGCCCTTCAGAATGCATCCAGTGACCTAGATGGCTAAATCTTTGCATAATTATATTACTGACCACGGGACACAACCTAACTGAGCCAATTGTTTTTATTAAGATGACTATTAAACCAGACCGTAAGCGCCAGATATTGATAAACAAAAAAAACTTATTAAAAAAAATTGCTACCTTATATTTTAAACGTGCGCGTTTCTTTTTCCTTGATAAGATTAAATACTAGTTTGATCATTAAGATTTAGGTTATTTGTGTACCATAAAAATCATGGATCTATAAACATACAATCATAGATCTACAAACTTAATCATGAGACTAGAATACAATCATAAGGTTTAGATTTTAAACAAATTTGCTTCAATCAATGTATTTCAATTAAATATTCCTCTGATTCACTAAGGGAATTTAAAAGAATGAAGTTGTACAAAAATCTTCTACATTTAATGTGTAGGGTAAAACAATCAATTGGCTTGGTGAGTTGAGTTCTGACTGTTTTAAGTTCTTGTAAAGAGAAAATTTTGCGCCTTAAAATGGCTCTCTTTTTTAAACTAAGGTTTCGCACCTGTTCGCTAAGTTCGCAAAACCTTAGGAGCTTTAAAAAATCTAATGAAATAAAAATTATGAATAATCATTTTTAATTCATTACGATTGTTATAACAATCGAAGAGGAGAAATATCTCAAACTCTTTTAATATTTTAAATGCCGTAATAACCGCTAACCACAGCGTTTGTTTGCATATGAAAGTCGCTTTTAGTGTAGTGTTATTGATGTTGTGTTTGTTGAAGAATTAAGAGCAAAACAATTCTTGAAACATAGTTGTAATTTATACCCACCCTGTAGTGGGAACTAATTTCAATTTGCATGGAATAGCCGTTAACTGCAATGGCAGCAAGCAAACTCGCTGTCTGTCGCAATTTTTCGAATTTTTATAGGAACTGACAAATTCAATGCAGCAGGACTAAAGTTGTCAGTTCCCATAGAAGTTCGCAAAATTGAGGCAAATATCAAGTTTGCTTGCTGCAATTGCACTTAATGGTTAGTCCATGCTGATGAGCGCTTAATAAGAGCAAAACCAGTCCATGAACACTGTTATCTGCAATAGTAGTGTATTCCTTATTTTAGGAGACGCCCCATTCTAGCCGGTTCTTGTGACTTTAAATACTAGTATTTGTATATTTAATAAAAATTTGCCCTTACCCTATCTTCAATAGTTTGAGCAAGCATGGGGAACAGTACCCCAAGACTGTATATAATCAATTGTACTAATCAATGCCGCGACTGACTTCTGTGGCTTCTCCACCATTTTTTTCACAATAAATGTTTGCTTTTGCTTTGAAAATTTTATCATGTCTTTCACGCTATTTAACCAGTCTTGTCCATAAGTTTCCGCTGAATTGCACATCTCTCTTTTAGTGTTGCAACTTCAATTTCACGAAGTATGCGGCTGGAGACTTTAATAGGCAGGGTGCAGTAGGAATCTTTGGAAGCATCCATACTGGATTACCCACAAGCTATGTGACCGTCACTTTAACTTATCTACTACTATTAACACTACTTTAACTTATCTACTTTAAAGGCATTAATTGCAAAAAAGTGACATGTATTACCATCAGCTAATACACTTCCTCAATTAAATAACTCCTTCATACAAAAAGGAACACATTAAATTCAATGATCTAGACATTTAGTCCATAAAATACATGAAATAATACTGAACTTTACTTGTTTCAGAAAATGACATTTCAGATTTTGAGAGCATTTTTTTTAATGTACAAATATATCAAATAATATAATTTACAGTGGAAGTACAAAATACCTCTAAAGACAAGTGGGATTAATCTCCCTCAGGTAGGAACTAATTCCCTTTCGACGGAGACTTATCCTGTGGTCAGCGGGATTAGGCTTGCTCAAGTAGGGATTAATTCCCTTTGGACGGCGACATATCCTGTTGTCAGTGATATTAATTCTGAATCCCTCCTCCGTGGGAGAAATGACTGTTTTTTCTGAAGGGAATTTAATTGCCCCACCTAAGTAAGTATTTTTTCGCCACTCCTTGGAATACAACACATAAAAGTTTTTCTTTGATTTTTCAGAGGTACCCACTAATTTTACAATAAAGTGTGGACAAACATTCATGGTGTTCTTCTGGTGAATTTTAGAAAGTACGAGCCTAATCTAGCACCTTTAGCGGAAAATAGATACCATACTCCATTATGTCCTTATCTCCTCTACGAACACACTATATCTGTAATAACTGTCATTTACATGAATACGCGAAATAAACTTTCCTCCTCCAAGATATTATCTGAATTATGTCTGGTAATAATAGATCCTATTTCTTTTCTGTTTAATATTAAAGATATATGTACGATATATCAATTGTATTTTATTTTGTAAACAGACTATCCCTGATAACCAGTAGATTGTAAAAATTAGCAGAAAGGTAGAAAACTGTGAGCTATTAGAAGATATCCTTAGCACCGTGTATTAAAAATAACTTGACCTCTATGGTTCTTCAGGACTTTTAGGTCTCATTTTAACTATAATATAATATTTAGATCATGCAGATGGATTCTAAGAATAGTTTTATATGCATTTTCATTCAAAGGTTGAATGGAACTCATGCCTCAGTAGGGAATCGAACCAATCTTCGGATAGCCAGCAGGGGTTTTTTAGTGTGCAGTAGCTCACAGTCGTCAGTATGAAAGTACGAAAAGAAATTTTTACAGTACGAAACAATAATAAAAATAACATTTTAAAAGATAAGAATAAGGTGTAGGAACATATAAAAGGACGTAAGATAAAACCATCAGTTTAATGGACAAATCACATTAGGTGACAATAAAACACGCACGCTGTGCATTCTAAGAAAATACACTTTCTAAATTTGGTGTAGTTTCTATTTCTCCTTATCTTAGTGCACTAAGAATAAGTTACATTCAAAATGTCCTTGAAGAATTCTTGCTCTCGCCGTTTCGTCGTCTATCTTATTCTTTTCTTCCTTTTTCAGATCCAGTCTTGCACATCTAGCTTTAGACATTCTGTTAAACTGGACATATTAAAGTTAATTTATATTTTCTGCATATAAGAAAAATTTATTTCAAACATTCTTTCTCAGAGATCCAATGCTCGCCATTTTTTGTATTTCGATGTATTCCATGTCTAAATCTTCAATAGAGATTCAATACATTACCATATAATATCATTTACCCTCACACTGCTTAAAAAATAAGATCACAGTTTCCAGGATCGATGAACACTCTGCACTAGAATGAATACGGGAATATTCATCCCAACGATTCATCCAATATTCATCCCATTCAAAGACTTAAGAAAGGGCATGTAATGTATGGTCATTTCTTTCTATCGAATTTTTCATCTCCCTGATTTGCGTACCTGTCACATGAAAAAGTTAATAGATCGAATTTAGTTTCTGAAACAAGAGATCATCTTCTGGACACAGTTGTTTTTAACTTTCTTCTAAGCAAAGACGAATCTACTAACGCAACACCATATCCTAAAATAAAAAATCTGATGTGTACAGCACATGACTTTCCCTGCAGACTCAAATTCATATTTTCTTTATTTCTTTAATAATTCGTTAGATTGAGTTTAATTGCACCAAATAACACTAAATTTGCATTTTTAATTCAATTTTTGTTTTCATTTGGCAATTGGACATTTTCCCAACATCCGCGTAACAAAAATGCAAGAAATCTCAAATATCTTGAGAACGGTTAGTCCTAAAGTATAATGGAGTGTGTTATATTCTTTTCCACGTCAAAAATTGCGTTGATATATTTTGCGAAAAATTCATTTGATATATTTGAGCATATATAGTCTTTTTTTTGCGATTTTTGCGGGCCATTTCGTAAAAAAAGGCAGGTTGTTCTTTTCCGAATTGTATCAAAATCTAATCAGCACCAGAGTATCCCACAAGTAACTTATCTACCAATTTTTGTGAAATTGGGTCAATTAGTATTTTAGCTAGTGTGGATACATGAAATTTTTGCGGGCCATTTCCTAGAAAAAAGCAGGTTGTTCTTTTCCGAATCGTACGAAAATCTAATCAGCATCAGGGTCGACCACAAGTGACTTATCTACCAAATTTTATGAAATTTAGTCGATTAGTTGAGTTAGAGTGGAAATATACAATTTCTGCTGGTCATTTCGTAAAAAAAAGAAAGGTTGTTCTTTTCCGAATCGTATCAAAATTTAATCAGCACCAGGGTGACCTACAATTGACTTCAGTACCAAATTTCGTAAAATTTGATCAATTAGTTTTTCAGTTGCATTGGATACAGGCAATTTTTGAGGGCCATTTCGCAAAAAAGGCAGGTTGATTTATTCCGAATAGTACCCAAAACTAATCAGCACCAGGGTCACATACAAGTGACTTACTTACCAAATTTTATGAAATTCGGTCCATTAGTTTTTGAGTTGGAGTGGATACATACATTGCACAGACAGACACACAGACAGACAGACACACATACAGACAGACACACACACAGATGTCACGCTAAAAATAGTTTTTTTCGTGTTCTAGAGGTCTGGAAACGTGTAGATCCGTCGAAAACTCGAGTTGCGATTTTCGACATGATTCCAATACTTTCCCTATACATTACCATGTATTGCAGCGAAAGTAAAAATCTTGAACGTCAAAAGTTCTTATTCTTGTCTGAAATAATTTACACAACCTTGACTTCTCCCCTGTAGTGAAAGATAAGATACTCTATTTGTAACAATATGTAAAAAGTGCATCATGACTTCTTTCATAGGAATGACTCTAATTTCTTTCTTTCGTTCTCGAAAACCCTTATTCAAAGCTTGAAAGATTGCTACGAAAATGCTGACCACCTCTATCTTAGTACTTTGCTCTCGCTTGTTTACTGTAAATTGCACCTTTCCGTTGTATTGATGGCTGGAAATACGTTACTTCGTGTGTAAAGTCGACAAAACATTGGAGATATCTTAGAAGTAGCGGCTTGGCCGTACATGGAGAAAAACTTGGACAAATCACCTGAAAGTCCAGCCTGCATATCATTCCTCCCCGTAAATAAGAACGAACAGTCCATATGGTCCAAACAAAACTGAACTGCCTTATTTTGATGAGTATTTAGAATAATTTACTGATAGAATGAACATGCTGAGGATAATTGATGAGTTTTGGGTTGGCAAGACTCGTGAACATTTCACCAAACCATGTAATTAACAGGAATTTTAATAAAAAGCATGCAAAACTAAAAATTTATAGATTATTTTTTTATTCAAACTTAGTAAGTTATTTATTTAAGTTCAGGATAATACTAGCATATGTTTTGATCAAAGTCATCCTGAAAGTGGCTTTAGCGATCAACTGCATACGTGTCAAGTAATCGACCAAATATTCAATAATCTGTTTTTCCGTAAATTAAATTGAATAAAAATGTATTAAATGTTACCATTTTTACTGTCACATACACCCAAGGTTATCATAATTCAGTCATGTTTTCTCTCTCCTAGAAGGAGTTGCAAAAAATATATATGTGTCTGGAGAGGATGCACCATTGTTAAAAGTGCTACAAGCCCCACGGATGCTTAAAAACTGGTTTTGGTATGACAATGTATATCACTCGGCATTTAATATTGCCATAATTTGTGAGTTTTTGATTTAACACTTTAAATAAATATACATGCACGAAGTTTCAAATCTGTACTTTTACGGTTTGGGTTTTTAAGAAAGCATAACTTACTTCACAACATCATCGGTTGGGAGCGGTAGCCCAGTGATTATCGCGCGGGAATTGCACTCGGTAGGCCTGGGTTCGATTCCCCCCGCTGTCAAAACTGCCGCCGTGTTCACGCGGAGTACGATCACTTTAAAATGTGGGTCCGTAAGTCCTTCCGAGAGGTTGGTGATAGGGGAAGGAGGGTACGGTTCCTGTGGATGCCTCCCCCACTGGATTCCGGTCTAAATTGGGTGGCTCTTCCCTGCCATTCAAACAGTTGCCTTACACCTTTCTGGTATGTCGGACAGCCTGAGTCTCAGCAACAGCATCATCGGCATTCTTACTTCTAATCTTAAAATCAATGTTTTCTATATCCACAAAAGATAAACCCCGATAGTAGATCAAAACCCGTTCCACCAAAGATGGCAGCATTCTTTGAATCTAGCGACATGTCTGAATTCCCACCTCCTTAACACTAAGAAGCAAACTAAAATTATTTGTTCAGTCTTTACCACATACTATAATGCATTTGGAGTAACATGGAGACCAAACACGAAGTAATCAAAAACGTGGACCGTACAAGTTTAAATAGAGTATTTTAAAGGAATTTTCCTGGTGAATAGGCAAAATTGTGATTTCTCAAAACATAAGGTTGTTTCACATATCCTCAAAATCTTTTAATATAATCTGATTATGACGATGATCAGATTCTGCTAAAGAAAAATATTTTTTTTTCACTTCTCGTTCAGTATAGTCGCGGACTATTTAGTGCTATTTCAGCACAAAAGTATTTATATTTTAATTTCATAGTCTTATTTCCACGGAACCCAAATGTTCCAATAGGTCCATTATAAGAGGAATAGTACATGGTTTTATAATATAGCAAGTAATGACTTAAATATTTTATCTTTGTATCTTTAACTATGGGCATATAGAATTGTGTTATGTTGGTTAAATATATGATATTGATGTAAAATTCCAAAGAGCATAACATTACTTTGATTTATCGGAACTAGCTATATAAATTATATTTATATTTTTGTATATTTTGATAATAAAAATTTTATACACATACAGTCAATAATTTAATGAGCTAAATATTTTTAGTTGTTGTTGTTACTGATGACCTCCTGTTTCGGCGGAGCCGATTCAGGACCAGTGACGCAGGAAGCAGGAAAGAACAAAGTTTATTACAAGAACGCATCACTGACGAAGATTGGAAGGGGTGCAGCTTCACATTTTGACGAGGACCCAGAAGACGGAAGACTGACTTTATCCTCAAGAAACATCCATGCCTTATTCGGGATTCGAACCCGAGCCCTCAAGACAGCAGCCGAAGACACTATCCACTTCACCGCCTGGGCGGCAAAAATATTTTTAGAAAACTCAGCAGTAAAAGCTATTTTTATCGCAGGTATTCAAAGTATGAACATAGCTCTAATTAAAATCCATTGAGAAATTGAGTATTGCCTCATGTCTCATTTTTCAAAAATAGAGTTTTCTTTCGTCACTTCGCATTCAATTATATTTATAATCACGGTGAAGCCCGTCAAATGAGATAAAAAATTGAGATAAAAAAAATAAGCTTTGCTTAGAATAAAATGTGTTCTTTTGTACTCCAATTTCATAATTAACAGCTCTAAATAGCTGCAACTACTTCTAAATTAAACATGAAACCTTAAAAGTGGAAAATGTTAAAAATTCAGTACATATATTTACAACACTTTCTCCATGAATATTTTAACGCTGCTTTAATATATATTATATGCAAATGCCACCAAATAACATGCAACAGTATACTGAAATTTTTGAAAAAAAGTAGCATAGCAAAATACACAAGTATGAACAGCAGTTTTACCATTCTTTCTAATGATAATTTTTCTGACCCGTAGGATAGGACATTTTAATAAACTACAAATTACCTTCTTTCTAAAAATATCTTCTGCCGTTATACATTTTGGCTTATTAAGCATTTATGATCGTCACAATTTTACTGTTAAATTTGTCCTTATATGTAAGCAGTTTGGTTAGGTTCTGCTTAAATATGCATCCAATATAAGATTTAACACAGTGTCAATTCATGCGTGTATATTAAGACAGGCACAAAAACGTTAAATGGTTCGATTCAAACACACATCTTGGCTATTGATAGTAACTTCTTAAAATGATATATTTAAAATCTGATGTGAGCAGCACATGACTTTCCCTGCAGACTTATATTAACGTTCTCTTTATTTTAATTAAATTTATTTCACCTTTAATTCAATTTTCGTTCTCATTCTGTAACCGGGCTTATTTTCAAAGGTGGCGTAGGGAAAGTACGAAAAACTAAAATATCTCAAGAACGGCTAGTCCTAGTGAAATGGGGTTGGTCTTATTCTTTTCGCCGTTAAAAATTGCGTATTAAATCAGCATTTAATGGATATATTTGAGTATACCCAGTTCTTCAGTTTAGATTTGGACGATTTTTGCGGGCCATTTTGCAAAAAAAGGCAGGTCATTTTTTTCCGAATCGTACGAAAATCTAATCAGCACCAAAGTGTCCCACAAGTGACTCACCTACAGAATTTTTTGGAATTCGGTCCATTAGTTTTTTAGCTAGAGTGAATACAAGCTTTTGCGGGCCATTTCGCAAAAAAAAGCGGGTTTTTTTATCTCGAATCGTACCCAAAACAAATCAGCACCAGATTCGCCAACAAGTGACTTACCTACCAAATTTTATGAAATTCGGTCAATTACTTTTTCAGTTAGAGTGGATACAAAATCTGCGCACACAGACACACAGACAGACAGACACACACACAGACGTCACACTAAAAATAGTTTTTTCGTATTCTAGAGATCTCGAAGCGTGTAGATCCGTCGAAAACTCGAGTTGCGATTTTCGGCATGATTCCAATACTTTCCCTATATATTACCATGTATTGCAGGTAAAGTAAAAATTAAGATGGCATAAAGAGCCAGAATTAGATTTTGATTCTGATTATGTCGGATTTGTATCTCCTCTCAAGGATAAATGTACGCTACTGCAGACCTTCTTCAATGTCTATTCCTATTAAAACTATTGCACCTGATTTGTGATAAACGGTCGTCTGATGAATAATGAAAACTTAATGCTTTTCAATAGGAGCTTGAGATTTCATTTTCTCTTTATACTAAATGTTTACTATAAAGTTTAAAATGATGACATTCACAATAGAATTTGAATGGTATCATTGAAATTCAAATTGTAAATTCAAGATTTCTAATGATACTTTTCAGAAATTATTGGTTTATTTCTTATATTTCATTAAAATGATTACAGTATCTTTCCATGAGGATAACTATGAAAAATATTATTGAAGTGTCATTGGATTCATAGGGAAAATGACGTAAAAGTATCTCAAAGCAATTATTGTTGAATTACGTGAGACTTTATATCGAATAGTCGCTTTCCTGCGGTACAATAACTCAAAACTATACAAAATGCGACGATAAATGAGCTTCGAATCAGAATGGAGATGCAGATTTTTCTGATTTAATTGCTTTTTCATTTTTGAAATGTGATTTTGAAATATTTCTGCGTAAATTCTTCTCTGCATCCGTCAACATATTAATAATAAATTTTTGCATAGTTGGCATTTCGAAAAAAGAAACATTTTGATGATTTCCAATGATTACTAAGACACTGACTTATTGCAACTGAGATATATGAAAATTATCATTAGAGAGCTTTCGGAATGCTTACATTTTTTCGCATTATTTTCAACTTTGATAAGGCAGTCGATATATTAAGTTAAAAAGGATTCTAAATCTAAAAGCTAAATCATGTGTTTATTGTTAATACGGACGATTTTTTAACAGAAATAATATGAAAGTAGTTCATTGTTTATAGATTTGAGTTGAATATATATTTTATTTGCAATGGCACATTTGATTTGAATACATAAAACGTATGTAAAACCCTATTTCATCGTATTTTCGAGCAAAATTAAAACCTTGCAGTACTGCTGTAAATAGGCTTCTCTGCACAGTGACAAGAGATATTACTTGGCGCAGCTTTTCTCAAGTACCGTCCATCTCTTGGTGAGATCTAAAGCTTTGAAATTCATTCCTCTCTCGATGCAAGAAAGCGCAAGATATTTAACATTTCTGCTCCCCTATCCTACATACATAAAACTTGCGCTGATAGCAGTGTTGATACTTTCTAAGGGCTATCACTGCCTCTTCTGTAAAGCGCAAGATATTCCCCGAGCAGAGGGCCATGCTCAAAATAAGAGGACTTTCTTTATTTTTTGTGAATAGCATCTATGGTTGAGGTTTCTCTAGCGGGAAACGCTTTGAACGCTTATACTCCGAATCCAATAGACAAAAATGTAAATAATTCTTTTTTTTTTTTTTTTTTTTTTTTTTTGTAGAAAATAGGGTCCATATTCGGAATATATAAAAATAATTTCAATATTTTAATATTTTGAATATTTTTCTTTAAACTTTAAAATGTAGCTCTTAGAGCGAGTGTTTTTATCATTTTTCTGACTTTCACTCGAAATATGTAGTAAAAGATACCATAAAAAATAGATATAAAGAGTAATCGACAAATAAATGTGATAGAAAATTTAGTATAGTATTATAATCTATATTTATTATTAAAAAAGATCGTTTAGTTTTTGAGTACTAATCGTCTTATCAAGTTGAAAACAATTGAAATTTTCCGTTTTTCAAGTTTGTTATGCTTATATCTCAAACACTAAAAGAGCTAGCTTTGGACAATAAGTAAAAATTTATAGCTCTTGAAAACGCTATAAGTGTATATAATTGGATTTTGTACAAAGCACTAGTTTTCAAAAAAACTTAAAAATGTATGTGTCCAAACGAGTTTTTTTTTCATTTTTCATATTTTTCTCGAAATATCTTCGAAACTATAAAATATAGATTTGAATAGTAAGGGACAAAAATGTGTATAAAAATTTTTTTTAAATCTAAAGTTATTTTTAGAAAAGCTCCTAAGTTTTCGAATAATCGTCCTGTCAAATTGAAAAAGTATAAAAATTTTACATTTTTGAAGTTTGTGATGCTTATATCTTAAAAACTAAAAGAGATAGCTATAAACAATCAGCAAGAATTTGTAGTTCTTTGAAAGCCCTGCAAGTCTATATAATCAGACTTTGGATAGAGATTTTTTTTTATATTTCAAAAGTAGAGTTTTATTAACGATTTACAACATAGTTAAAAGGTATTTATGACTTTGTTCATTCTGTCTGTCTGTCTGCCCGTCAGCACGATAAATGATTTTATCAAAATGAAATTTTAGTATGTGTTCAGACAGTCTGTGGCACCTATGGGAATATAAATGAATAATATCACCCAATTAGTTTTGGATTGAACCAGAGTTGAAAAAATGAAATACGTTGAACCCTATGGGACCTAATTTTTCAAACATTTTTTAAGAAAATTTAAAATTCACAAATTCCTTCGAAAGTTTTAGGAAATATTCAAATTATTCCACAAAATATATAAAAAAAAAAATTCAGCAAATATATTCGGTAATTTTTTAAATAAAAATTAAAACAATAATTACACCCTTTATATGGAGAGATTACGTGACCATTATATGAAGAGATCAAGTGGCCCACTTCAAAATAAAATATGGCATCCATCTTGTATCAAAATCATGATTTTTAAAGTTCTTTTTAATTCATATTTAGTGTTGTAACCGTCCTAAAACCGCTTTATTTTTGCTTAAATTCTGTGCATGCATCAATGTTCTGAAACAACGCAATTACAATATATTTGAGTTTAAATGATCATCAAATTTTGATTATTTCTACAACGAAGCCTAATTTTCACTTATGGAAAATGTAAACACCAAAATATATAGAATGAATTCTATAAGAATTGCTGCATTTTTTTAACACAAAATAATTTAGCTCATGGAGTATGTAATATAACTGATTTAAATGAAGCATTCACTGATTTTACACAAAGAAGACGATTTTTTCGATGAAGAGTTAAGCATAGATTTAAATGACTTGTATCTCCATGGTTTTAAGTTTTTAAATAAAATAAACCATTACAGTATTGTGATGAATGAAAGGAATTTAAAAAATTTATGAATGAAATGCTGCTTTTATATAGAGGCGATTTATCTTTCCATGATTATTTGATTATTTCTACAACGATGCCTATTTTTCACTTATGTAAAATGTAAACAGCAAAATATGTAGGATGAGTTGTATAAGAATTGCTGTATTTTTTTAACGCACAAGTATTTAGCTCATGGAGTCTGCATAGCTGATATGAATGAAATATCCATTGATTTTACAGAGAGAAGGACGATTATTTCTGATGAAGTTTTAAGCATAGAGTTTAATTACTTGTAGCTCCATGGTCTTAAGTTTTTAAATAAAATAAATTATTTTAGTATTGTGATGAATGGAATGAATGGGAAAATGTAATGAATGAAATACTGCTTTTATAGAGAGAGCCAGGTGTGTTATTTTTTCTATGACGTCATTTGAATGAATGTCAGTTATTTTCGATGAAGTTTTAGAATATAATAAATTATTGTAGTATCATGATAATTTTAAAAGTATTACAGGGGAATGTATCGCATTTTAAAGATGTTTAAACCAGGCAATGTATATTTCAATGCCGTCATTTGAATGAAGTTCATTTTTTTCGATGAAGTTTTAAGTTTTCAAATATAATAATTTAATGTAGTATTGTGATAATTTTTAAAATACTACCGAGGAATGTACAGCATTTTAGAAATAATTATATAAAATTGCACTGAAGTTGGAAAGTGTTTCATAATCAATGATTTATGCTTGATTGATCTTTATTGTTTTATAAAATGTTATTCACGGTAAACCATTTCCGCTCCATCGGCCTAGAGTCACCACCGATTTTTCGGTTCTAATGATACTATTTTTAACATACAAAATTTTCCGCTTAGCTAATTGCAAAAGCCGAATATATTCAAGAATCTCCTTACAATTAAGCATTTAGTAACCAACATTCAAACCAATTTTGCACCAATATTTAGCATACAGAATATGGGCTGTAAAAATTCATGCGTAATATAGTGTGTAGGCTCCATATGTAAAGTAATTTAGGGATATTTTGAAATTACTCATTCTACTTTACAATATATGGTAATGTATAGGAATCGGGTCAAAAATCGCAACTCGAGTTTTCCACGAATGTATGCGTTTTGAGCACTCTAGAACTTCAAAAACTATTTTTAGCGTGACGTCAATATATGTGTGTCTGTCTGCCTGTCTATGTGTTGCTGTTGACACTCAGACCGTCCGACCTACAAGAAAGGTGTAATGTAACCGTTTGGACGGCCGGGAAGTGCCACCCAATTTAGACCGGAACCCAGTGGGGGAGGCATCCACAGGGACTGTACCCTCCTTCCCCTACCACCAACCTCTCGGAAGGACTTACGGACCCACATGTTTAACGTGATCGTACTCCGCATGAACACGGCGGCAGTTGAGGCAGCGTGCAAATTCAGCGCGCAAACCACCGGGCTACCGCGCTCGAAAATTGACAACAGCACGCGGTGCTACCAGATGATCACCCACCCAAGTACTAACCGCGCCCGATGCTACTTGACTTCGGTGATTTAACGAGAACCGTTGTTTTCAGCACGGTAGGGCCGTTGGGGGCGCCTGTCTATGTGTGTATGTATGTCTGTCTGTCTGTGCAATGTGTGCAACCACTCTAGCTGAAAAACTGATTAACTAAATCTCACAAAATTTGGTAGATACGTTACTTGTGAGCGACCCTGGTGCTGGTTAGATTTTGGTACAGTTTGAAGAAAAGAATCTGCCTTTCTTGCGAAATTGCCCTCAAAAATTATCAAATTCTAAAATAAAAGATTACATATGCTCAAATGTATCAATTAAGTGCTTGTTCATACGTAATATTTCACAAGAAGAAGAAGAAGGTTGATCCCATAACTCCAGGACTGGCCGTTCACGAGATATTTTAGTTTTTTCGCATTTTTGTAACGTCGCCTTTAAAAATACATTCGTTGTAAATTTAATGTCATTTCAAATAATTATCTGCGTTCTTTTGTGAATTAAACACTCTTTAATGAATTATGAAAGAAATAAAGTGAAAATGAATTTGAGTCAGTAGGGAAAATTACTTCGCTTTAAAATAATATATCTGGCAAACATTATTATGAAACCGAAAAATTTGATAAATTTGCATTTGAGGCTGGTTTGAACAGATCTGAATCTGTCGAGCATTTCAACTATTTGGGATCTCAAGTAAACTGTAAAAATTATATTAGTTTAGAAATCCAAAATCAAATTATAGCTGCAAATCGCTGCTTTCATGGATGAAGAAATTTCTCCAGATCACATCTCATTGGGGGAAGAACAAAATTACAACTATAAGAAGTATGTATATAAGACCTACCTTAATTTATGCTTCAGGAACCTTGAGTCTCACAAAAGATGATGAACAGTTCTTTGCATCTTTGAGAGGAAATTTTTGTGCAATATTTTTGGTGGAATTCAGGAAATAATATTTTGAGAAAGCAATACAATTTCGAACTATGCAGATTATATAAAGATTTTAGTATAATCAAATACATTAAATTGAACAGAATAAAACAGGACATTTGTTGTTGTTGTTACTGATGACCTCTTGTTTCGGCGGAGCCGATTCAGGACCAGTGACGCAGGAAGCAGGAAAGAACGAAGAAGGACACAAGACAAGAGAACAAAGTTTATTACAAGAACGCATCACTGACGAAGGTCGGAGGGGGTGCAGCTTCACATTTTGACGAGGACCCAGAAGGCGGAAGACTGATTTTATCCTCAAGAAACATCCATGCCTTATTCGGGATTCGAACCCGAGCCCACAAGACAGCAGCCGAAGACGCTATCCACTTCACCACCTGGGCGGCGGACATTTGTTAAAAATGGATAACAGCAGAATCACAAAGAAAGTATTTATGTTCACGCCTATCGGGAAATGACCTAGAGAAAGACCGAAGTTGAGATGAATCAATTGTATGGATAAGGATTTTAGATGTTAAACTTAAAAAATTGGAGAAGCATTTGCAGAGTCCACTTTGATGATAAGAGCTTACAATTTCCTCCCAAAAGCTCAATGGTAGAGCGCCGGCTGCTCAGTTCGGAGATCAAGAGTTCGATTCCCGGTTGGGACAGCAAAGTACTTTACAATGGTGCCCGAACGTATCAACCCTGTAGGTTAATACAAAGATGTCGGTGGTCTGAAAGTGACCCTATTACGACTAACTAGTACAGATTCAGTGGACTTTGGAAGATTGAGCTCAAATTTCAAATTGAGAGGATGACGAACACGCAGGACACGAACGCTAGCCTGTTGTTGTTGTTGAGGCCCAGACCGTCCGACCAGCCAGAAAGGTGTTGTTGTTGAAACCCAGACCGTCCGACCTACCAGAAAGGTGTAAGTTAATTGTTTGGACGGCCGGGAAGTGCCACCCAGTTTAGACCGGAACCCAGTGGGGGAGGCATCCACAGGGATCGTACCCTCCTTCCCCTATCACCAACCTCTCGGAAGGACTTTCGGACCCACATGTTTAACGTGATTGTACTCCGCATGAACACGGCGGCAGTTTTGGCAGTGGCTGGAATCGAACCCGGCCCTATCGAGTGCAACTCCAGCGCGCTAACCAATGGGCTACCGCGCCCCAGCCAGAAAGGTGTTGAAGACCCAGACCGTCCGACTCGTCCTGAGGACTTGAGCATCTATTTGGACGGCCGGGAGAGGAGTTGGCAGGCGTCCGGCCGATGTCCGGGTGTCCACAACAACCAACACCAAATTTATTGAATCTTTAAAAAAATTTTACAGGAGTGGTTACAAGGATATAAGCTAATAACATAGTTTTGCTAATATGAAAATATATCTGAAGACTTGATTACATTTATACTCTTGTAGACTTGAATACATTTTGTTGACTTATTTACATTATTGAAGACTTGATAGTATATTTACAAATGACATAATGATCTGAGATAATATAAGTATTATGATAGTAGTTGAAAACATTTTGAAGTTGACTATATATTATAAAATGGGGTGCAACAACTAAAGACAACACTACACACAACTAAAGACAACACTAATGGGGTGCAACAACTAAGCCAGAAAGGTGTAAGGTAACTGTTTGGACGGCCGGGAAGTGCCACCCAATTTAGACGGGAACCCAGTGGGGAGGCATCCACAGGAACCGTACCCTCCTTCCCCTACCACCAATCTCTCGGAAGGACTTACAGACCCACATGTTTAACGTGATCGTACTCCGCATGAACACGGCGGCAGTTGTGACAGCATGCAAATTCAGCGCTCAAACCACCGGGCTACCGCGCCCGAAATGTGCCAACAGCACGAGGTGTTCCCAGGTGGTCACCCACCCAAGTACTAACCGCGCCCGATGCTGCTTGACTTCGGTGATCTAACGAGAACTGGTGTTTTCAGCACGGTAGGGCCGTTGGCTGGATACTAGCCTGTGTAAAAATAGTAGTAGCAAGAGGCTAACCTGAGGTAAAAATATCAGGAGGTGGTTAGTCAGATTGTCAGTGGCCCACCAATCTGACATTAGAGGGTGGAGAATGCAGAGTCGAGTTCGACGATAGGAGCTTGCAATTCCGTCCCGGTAGCTCAACGGTAGAGCGTCGGCTGGCCAGCTCGGAGATCCAGGATTCGTTTCCCGGTTGTGGATACAAGATACTTTAGACATTGCTCTGAAGTGGACCGCTTGAAAGAAACTTCTGGCCGAGGCCCGCAATGCGCTGTTGAGCCATCGATGATGATGTTGATAAATTTGCACATCTTTGAAGATTTCGAGTACACAAATCACTCAAAATACAAAACTTATAATGCAAAATAATTCAAAAATAAAATGATCCTTAAATGTATATCACATTTCAGTACCTTTAACAATTATTAGTTACTGTTTTCATCACATTAAAACGACCAGGTACTCTCATTAAAAAACTACAAAAGACTGTTGACTTTTATAAAATAGCATATTTTATCTGAACTAAGGAATGACCCAGAAGTCATTAAAACTATATTGAGTTGAATAAGCACACTTTAAACTATATGTTTGCCGAATTTTGAAACTTTTAGGTGAAAAGGTAAGTAGGTTATATGAGTTTAAAGAATACTAACATATAGTATTACTAAAATACATTAACTTACCCTACCTATTCATGTGCTACTTTAATGCGTATGAGAGTGAATTTAATTAGATGACACGTTTAATGTTATATCAGGTACATTGTATATCAAAATTTATCTATTAAATGAAAATGAAAATTATCAGAAAGGAAGTGATAAGTCATTTAGATTCATATACAAAACTACTAGTTCAAAAACAATATTTTCTTTAGGAACATTAAAACTGCTGCTCATACTCGTATTTATGAACAGTAGTATTTTGTCATTTATCTTTTGAACTTTTAGTTTGCCATTACATATCACTCAACACCAAATAGATAATAGTAGTTATTAAATCTACTACAAAAATATTAAACGGCGATTAAATAGCCGTAAAATTATGTTCTGCTATGTTATCGAAATCATAAAATTTTCTAAAAACATCATGTTCCATTTAGTGCTACTCAATGCAGTAATAAAAGAGTTATAGTATGAGTAAATTAATAAACTGGAATCGTGAAATAACAATTTCCTCATTTCCTTAGCTGCCTTTCATGTTAATCATTTTTAACACTTTACAACAAAGTTGAAAAGTGTTTATGACTTTGTTCATTCATTCATTCTGTCTGTCAGCACGATAACTGCCGTAAAAATGAATTAAAATGAAATTTTAGTATGTTGTTCAGACGGTCTGTAGGACCTATGGGGATATAAATGAATAATACCACCCAATTAGTTTTGGATTGAACCCGGGTTGAAAAAATGAAATACATTGAACCCTATGGGACCTAATTTTTCAAACATTTTTTAATCGGATGTAAAATTCACAAATTGCTTCGAAAATTTTAGGTAATATTCAAATTATTCCATAAAATATATAAAAAAAATTTCAGCAAAATATATGCAGTAGTTTTTTAAATAAAAATTAAAATAATACTTACACATCTTATATGAAGCGATCACGTGACCATGTTATGAAAAGATCACGTGACCCACTTCAAAATGAAATATGACATCCATCTTGTCTCAAAATCGTGATTTATAAAGTTTTTTTCAATTCATATTGAGTGTTGTATTCGTCCTGAAACAGCTTTATTTGTGCTTAAATGCTGTGCATCTACATACTGAAACAACGCAATGACAATATATTTGAGTTTAAATGATCATCCAAATTTGATTATTTCTACAACGAAGCCTATTTTTTTAACACTTTACAACAAAGTTGAAAAGTGTTTATGACTTTGTTCTGTCTGTCTGTCTGTCTATCCGTCCGTTAGCACGATAACTGCTGTAAAAATGACTTAATCAAAATGAAATTTTAGTATGTTGTTCAGACGGTCTGTAGAACCTATGGGAATATAAATGAATAATATTACCCAATTAGTTTCGGATAGAACCCGGGTCGAAAAAATGAAATACATTGAGCCCTATGGGACCTAATTTTTCAAACATTTTTTAAGCGGATTTAAAATTCACAAATTGCTTCGAAAATTTTAGGTAATATTCAAATTGTTCCATAAAATATATAAAAAAAAATTCAGCGAAATATATTCAGTAGTTTTTTAAATAGAAATTAAAATAATAATTACACCTCTTATATGAAACGATCACGTGACCATGATATGAAACGATCACATGACCCACTTCAAAATGATATATGGCATCCATCTTGTTTCAAAATCGTGATTATTTTAAGTTCTTTTTAATTCATATTGAGTGTTGTATCCGTCCTAAAACTACTTTATTTTTGCTTAAATTCTGTGCATCTACATACTGAAACAACGCAATGACAATATATTTGAGTTTAAATGCTCATCTAAATTTGATTATTTCTACAACTAAGCCTATTTTTCACCTATGTAAAATGTAAACAGCAAAATATATAGAATGAGTTCTATTAGAATTCCTGTATTTTTTTAACACAAAATAATTTAGTCCATGGAGTCTGCATGGCTGATATGAATGAAATATTAATTGATTTCATAAAGAGAAGGACGATTTTTTTCGATGAAGTTTCAAGCATGGAGTTTAATTTTTTGTAGCTCCTTGATCTTAAACAAAATGTTTAAATAAAATAAATTATTATAGTATTGTGATGAATGAAATGAATGGGAGAAAGTTATGAATGAAATCCTGTTTTTATAGAGGGATCCAGGTGTGTTATTTTTTCTATGACGTCATTTGAATTAATTTCAGTTGTTTTCGATGAAGTTTTCAAATATAATAAATTATCGTAGTATTATGATAACTCTAAAACTATTTCCGAGGAATGTAAAACATTTTAGAGATGTTTAAACCAGGCAATTTATATTTCAATGCCGTCATTTGAATGAAGTTCATTTTTTTCGATGAAGGTTTAAGTTTTCAAATATAATAAATTAATGCAGTATTGTGATAAGTTTCAAAATATTACAGAGGAATGTATTGCATTTTAGACTTGTTTAAATAAAATTGCATTGAAGTTGGAAAGTGTTTCATAATCAATGCTTTATGCATGATTGATCTTTCTTGTTCACTTATGCAAAATGTAAACAGCAAAATATGTAGATGAGTTGTATAAGAATTGTTGTATTTTTTTTAACACAAAATCATTTAGTTCATGGAGTATGCGTAGCTGATATGAATGAAATATTCATTGATTTTATAAAGAGAAGGACGATTTTTTTCGATGAAGTTTTAAGCATAGAGTTTAATTACTTGTAGCTCCATGGTCTTAATTTTTAAATAAAATAAATTATTATAGTATTATGATGAATGACATGAATGGGAAATTATTTATGAATGAAATGCTGCTTTTATAGAGAGAGCCAGGCGTGTTATTTTTTTTATGATGTCATTTGAATGAATTTCAGTTGTTTTCGATGAAGTTTTCAAATATAATAAATTATCGTAGTATTATGATAATTCTAAAATTATTGCCGAGGAATGTATCTCATTTTAGAGATGTTTAAATCAGGCAATTTATATTTCTATGCTGTCATTTGAATGAAGTTCATTTTTTTCGATGAAGGTTTAAGTTTTCAAATATAATAAATTAGTGTAGTATTATGATAAGTTTTAAAATATTACTTAGGAATGTATTACATTTTAGAGATGTTTAAATAAAATTGCATTGAAGTTGGAAAGTGTTTCATAATCAATGCTATAAGCATGATTGATCTTTCTTGTTATTTTACTGTCATTTTATATCTTAGTTATTTATGAGATATAACTAGTATGAAGTTTCAAAGGGAAAATTGAATAAATGGTGAATAAAATAATACAAATATTTCGAGGCAAATATTAAATTAAAACTATCTTGTGTGTCGAAATACAATGCTAATATGATGTCGCAAATACAAGCAAAACAACACATAAATCATTGCTAGCAGACGCCCATACTGTAGCGATATCTGATCAATATGAAGCAGAATACGACAATATAAACTGCAAACCGAATCCTGACAGCCAGTACTTCATAGTCACAGCATATTATGTATCAATATATGTTAAGGACTTTATTGTTCTAGTGTAAGTAATTACATTTGTAATTAATCGTTTAATATTATATAGCTGTAAATAGGTCTGTTTTATTCTTCTTATTAGAAGTTGTATTAATAATCTTACATTTTGTGCATACAAAGACAGTGTGTGGATATGTGATTAGCATAAATAAAAATATTGTAAATGCGTATTTTGTCTGTTCTAAGGGCATGAATGTATTTGATATAGGGGTTACATTTTTCTTCAGAAATAAAAGATTCCCTTTGATAAAAGAGGTGATATATATTAATACAATGCATAATAAAAGCAAGTTATGCATTATTTAAAATGATATAATATAGATTGTTAAATATTGCATGTACTTATTTGATAATGCAATACCATATAATAATCTGCAAATTATTAAAAATATGAGTTACATATGAATGAAAACTGATAAATGATAATTTTTGCATATAAATGGTGAATTAATAAAAAAAATATGTATAACTAATAGTATTTGTAAAATAATAATCTCAATTTCTTTTGTAATATATATGGTTTAAGTAAAATAATTTTATTTATAGAAATGATAGATTTCTATATAGAGTGTAATATATTTTGATTTAATATGATACATTTTGTAAATGAATGAATGGTTTAGGAAAAAATAATACACATATATAGCTAATATTTTTGTAAAAGTCATTAATTACAACTGCTTTGAAATATGATATCATCTATGTACATATGAAATGAAATAATTTGTATTTATGAATAGTATGGATTTACAATAAAGATATGGTGTATTTTGTTTTCCGATAAAGGAAGTTTTATCGATAAAGGAATAGCATAATGATAAATGATTAAAATAAACATAACTTATTTTTGCTTTATGAATTGGTCGCTAACAAAGCATGATTAATATATTAACATATTTCAATGCTATTTCGATTTATATTATTTATACATGAACACTAGTAATCATGTGATATGGAGAAACATGATTAAACCTTAGAATGACGTTAAATAATTAACTTAAAGAGATGATATGCAATAAATTATATTTGCAAATTATTTTATATAACAAGGAATGCTAATATTTAAGCTATTCCTTGAATCTACTATATTCGTTGCGTATTGCATTCAATCTACTATTCTGTATTTGTACTGTATTGAATTCAATCTACTATCCTGTATTTGTACTGTATTGTATTTGTATACTGCATCTGTTTATGTTACTGTGTATTTGAATTGTATCATCAATGCCGTTGTAGAGTTTTCTTTCCATGCTTAATTTGAACCTATGAGTTTTGAGCAGGACGAATAGCACTCGCCAGACAAAGGCATATAACCATCTCAAAGAATAAGTTTGTCATTCAAAAAGAGTATATATTCCCTTCAAATACTTTTAATGCAGCCGATGAAGTAATAATATATTATCTGTTTAGATGATGTTTTACTTTGTAATTAACATTTTTTTTTCTTGCCGAATTAGATCAGCAAATTACTCAAATTTTTTACTGGGGGCGCTACGCTTTCTTTCATCCGATCATCCATGGTTGATTAATTAGATCTACACCAAACTTTTGTCTCTTTGGTCACTAAATATTGTGAATTTATTTTTACTGAATTATGTAACTTTGAGAACAATATCTCTGGAAATAATTGAGAAACTGGGAGTAAATAAAGCAGGATTATTTAAATTAGTGCACGTTAAAATCTATTTATTTTCAGAGAACATTTCAGTTTTACCCCCACATAATTAGAATAATTCTAGTTTGTAGAGAAAGTCCTAAATTGGTGACATCAAATTCTGGTCTTACAATTCAGCCTCATGTTCATCAAGTTAACTTGATACATTGAAAAATTATATTATTTTTATTTAAAAAAAATACTTAGACCAATCCTGAGACGGAATTGGATAATTCCTGATTATTTTTTAAATCGCTTAAAGTTTTAATTCTTCCAGATGACAACCTCTGTGAAAATTATAATTAAAGTTTTTTCCCAAAAAATATCAGATTTAGGGGAAAAGTTGATTCTATGAGACTCAGAATTTATCATATTTTTGTATGCCTCTTTTATGCTTTAATACTACACGTTTCTTTTCTTTTAATTATTCGACTATTAAAATGTAATTAATAAAATTATAAGTGAATTAAAGGGAATTTCTTCCATGGTGGCATAGGTGTTAATATAACTGAGCGCAATCCTATCCCTAATCCGTTTCAATTCCAGTTCCCGCCCGAATGTGGTTTTCAGATAGAAATAAGTCTAATGGCCATTAAAAATTGTTTTTATTCGAATGGAAACATATAATATTATAATTACTGATGATTAATCAGAAAAAAAAATAAGTCTAAGACTTTACAAATTAGCCGTCAAGGCGATAAACGCTCATTTGAAATGGTAGAATGTAAGTAAAGTTATTGGTGACAAAAAGTTTGCCATACTATTGCTTTTGCGATTTTTTACCTTGAAACATTTTTTTTAGGATCTGCTATAGATAGAGCTCGGGTAATGACTGATTTGGATTAAGCATTAAATTCTAGAAGAGGTGGGGGTTCACTAACGATTTCTACTTCCGGGTTTTTCTCTCTTCTGGTTTAAAAAATGTCCTTGAAACATATATTTCTCATGATTGGCAATAGATAGAGTTTAGATGAAGACTGATATGGATTCAGCATCGAATTCCAGAGGGAGTACGGGGCTCACTAAAAATGTCTATTTCTGGTTTTGGAGATATCACTTCCAGTCTTTCCGAAAAGTCGTATGACTGCACGAAATAAGTATACAAAAGATATTTAAAATGCTCAATAGTTCCGTCAAAATTGAAGTATACACATCATTTGTCACCATATAAAGGCTCCTTCACAAATTTCTTATTTAAGTTATTTCCTTACAAAGTCAGGGTGATATAGATGGTAGGTTAACTGGTTTCAGTCCAGGAGGCCCGGGTCGGATTTTAAGTTTTTGTCGATGGTTCTTTTAGTTGAAATTTAGTTTAATGCTCTACACAGTTTTATATTTCTATTTCTATCGCACGCATATCTGAAGTAAATCTTGAATTGCATAAATTCAAGTGACCTTTTCTCCCAATTCAAACTAAAATGGAAGCATAAATTGGAGATTTTGATTCAAATATGTACATGTTTTATGATCTCGTTCTAATCACGTTTCAACATCCGGAATATATCCTCCTCTTGCTATTTTTCTCTGGAAGACTGGGACGGGGTGGGGGAGTTAATGGATACGATAACTCAGACATGAACACACTTATCGCCATGACAATTTATATTTAGTGTGCAAAATCTAGAGCTAGTTTTTTACAGCCCGCGTAATTTCATCAAACTTTGTGTAAAAATCTGTAACATGATTTTGTGCAATTTACGTAGTTTCAACAAAACTTACTAAAAATTGAATATTTTGAATTATTTCCTATGTTGGGTTGCAAATGTTGCTGTTAATATTTAATATTTTTAGAATATTATTTATTTACCTAAAGGGATTCAAGAGGCTTATTTACTTATTTATGTACCCTTTTCTGAATTTTATTTATCTATTTTCCATTTACTTAGGTTTTTAAATTCTTCGGTTCCAAATTTTTTCTATTGTAGTTCAATTGGCGAAAATTTGTTTTCTTTAGATTTTAGTAATTTAAATCTATTTAAATTAAATAACTTGAAATTCTTTTTATTTCCCTTTTTATTCCTCTTTTTATATTCCTTTCTATTTAATACTAAATTTGTTGATTTCTGTTAAGAATTTATTAAATCATTTTTCCAGCTTTTTGAATTACCCCCCCCCCCCCTCCGAATGGTCCATCTTTTAAACCTTGCCATTCTTTTCTATTCAATACTAAATTTGTTGGTTTCTGTTAAGAATTTATTAAATTATTTTTCTAGCTTTTTGAATTACCCCCCCCCCCCGAATGGTCCATCTTTTAAATCTTGCCATATTTGTATATCTCATTTCATATCTTTTACTTTTCATCTGGTTTTAAATTGGTTGTTCTCTTCTTTAAAAATTAAAGTTTTTGATTAGCTGACAGTATTATTAAAAACGTCTGTCATGAAGTCTTTAATCGATAGTTTATATACGATTTCTGGCAGCGGCTGTTGAGACTATAAAACGGATTGTTTGCGCCTTTTGATCTAAAGATGTAAATTTAACTAATCGCATTTGCGCTACGGAGCGCTGTGCCCTATGGAACGAAATATTTATTTCTGATTGCTCTTAAAACGAACGTCTGAAATTACTGGCCCCTTTTAGATTTTCAATAATACTCTGATCATTTGATGTCTCTTTTCTTCATGGAGATGAATGTTTTGAATGTCGTTCAAAGTATAAAAAACAATGCATTCTTTGTGCGGAATCTATATTTAATCCACGACCACATTTCCATTGCAGTGCTTTGTTTAGAATCCTTTTAAGTGGTCTCTGAAATTGGTTCGCCTAGATGCTAGCGAGAGCTATTTGTTGTGTACAGAGCAACCGAATGAATAGAGATGTTTTGATCTAGTTTCCTGTTATCTAAATAATGTTCCACGATGTTTTGACTCAAGTAGCGATGTCTGACGAATGTCTTGACAAAGCAAATTGTGCAATTAATTTGTTCCTAACCCTTCTTTACAGCACTTATTGGTGAAATTGCAGACTGTACGGTCAATGATTATCTGTGCGTCGTGCAAGCAGAATTTAATGCAACCAAGGTACGGGACACATCTTGCATTTGGCAGCATTTATGGCACAAATTATATATAAACCGCTTATAACTTGGAAAATATACTCTTATAACGTCTTTACGATGTAAATACTTGCTAATCAAAATCTGTACAACAGTGGTAATTTTTACCCTTTGGATACTTAGACAGATCGCGGTGTTGCATTCGCTTAATTGGTTAATATTTAAATATAATGATAAAAATTATAAAAATAAATAATAATATTTAAATATAAGGAAAACTCACTACCAAAACATTAAATAAACGTTTATCAGTTATTTGTATGCGCGTATTTATGCAGAGTTCCTATAGAAAGTCCTTCAACACCCCATTAACTTTTTAAGACATGAGTGCACACTTTAGGTCTATCTGTAGTAAATAAACCATACCTGATCGAATCAAAGTAATTGCAGCAGCGTTCCTAACGAAGAATTTAAAAGGTTAAAAGTACTAACTTGGCAGCAATTGGAAATAGAAGAAAAATATCAATTAACAAAATTATGGAGCATTCTCTAATGAGTAGGAATCGGCACTAAATTGATTACAGAAGAAATGTATTTCAAATAATATGGTTATAGATGAATTGCTGTTCTGTTCATGAACTAAACAATAAACTACACATACATGCACAGGAATCCAGTTTATTGTCTGTACATAATATCCCCCGTCAGTCGTAATGCATATTTGAATTCGAGAAAGAACATTATACCATAATTGTTATTGTGAACCTTTCCTTAGAAAGTCATTGCGATGCTTAAGGACTTTCCTATGAGCCCCGTATATAAGTGGATCTGTATATTATGGAATACTTAAAGTTAAATGAAGATTCTCAGTGTAGTTATTTTATTAGGAAAAGTTTAGTGCACAGAAGAATACAAAGTTTCATTCTTTCTACCTCTGCTATATCTTCTGGAAGTTTATGTGAAATAGTGATTTAACTTTCCTTGTGCAAATCTGTAATCTCCATCATTGATTCTCAAACAGAGTTTAGTAAGCCCGTACCCGGATTTACTCAAAAATTTGCAAAAGTTTTCGTAAGGAAAGTACAACTAGCCATAATTTTATAATTGAGTAATAAAATTAAAATTATTATGGTTTTAATATACTTTTGTCTGTGTAAAAAGAAATTCGTATGCACCTGTCAAAGATGCGTTTAAGGAATAAATTGCTATATTCAAAAATGTAAGCCTAACATTCACATTAAATTAGGAGACAATAAAAAGCAATGTTATTCTATGCAAAACAATCATATATAACTTGTTTTCTCGTTAGCAACTTTATATAAAAGAATTATCGTCATCAACATCAATGGCTCGGTAGCCGACTGTGAGCTTTGGCTTTCCTCAGAAGATTCTTCCAAGCTGTACTCCTTGGAGCAATGCTTCTCCAATTTTTAACATTTGTCACCTCAAAGTCTTTGTCACACAATCGATCCATGTCAACTTCGGTCATCCCAACTAGGTATACAATTATATTAGTACAAAATCAATACAAATTCCATACACTTATGCTTGTTTGTTAACAGTAAGCCAGATTGTATGTGAAAATCTGTGTTATTTCTTATTAACAGTAATTAATAAACAGATATAAGCAATAAATACTCTTGTAATATTTCATTCAAAATCATTAGTTAGTTAGTATTTGTTAACCCTACTGCTTTACATGTTAACCCTACTGCTTTACATGTTAACCCTACTGCTTTACATTTAGTTTGAAATAAGATTATTAAAACGTGTCAGACCATGTACATAAAAAATATGTCAATGTTTTACAAAGATTTACAAAGCTAATTCTTGGCCTATAACTTCGAAATTTGTTTAAAAGGGAGATAATGTTCTGAATTACTGAAACATTCGACAATTCCATAAGAAAAAGTAATAGATTTTTAAATATTCAAAAAACATCCAAACCAGACCAGAAAATAACACTTTTTACAACTCGCTAAAATCCGCTAATCCTTGCGTGTTTTTTTTTCCTAAATAGACGCTCAATATGTGAAAATAATAATAGATCTTTGATATAGATTTTTTTATAATTTTAAAAACAACTGCAAGAACTATTTTTATGCGTCTTTAAACCAATGACTAAGTAAAATCATTTTCCAGACAATATATTGACATGAAATGGGTTAAATATTTTCTAATTTCGTGAATTTTGAAGATACGATATATATTTTTAAGCATACAATTATTTCATTATTATAAGTATTCTGCGAAAAAATCTCTTAAATTGGATAACATTTACCATATTTAGCATTTTATTCTTATCTTAGTGTGGATTTTTGTTTTAAGGGTTTTGATTTAACGACTGGCGAAATTGTCTGCCCGATCAACATCGCGTTTAGCATTAAGTAGGGGAAGGAAGATAAATTATCGGCTTTTCTAAGTGGGAGAAAGGAAGTGCGGGTTTTTTAACTGATCCTGCTCGCGCTAAACACTCATGATTATTGATTTTTAATTCCAACTTTTTTTCAGAACCTTCTCGCTTATTTAGGCGCAACTATGTAACAGCCTATGTGCCTACTAAGCGGGCGCCTGTTTAGAATTGTTAGTGGGGTATGAGACGGCACTTAGCGTGGGGAAATATAGTACACGAAATAGACGTTTATTTAGTGAGCGGCGTAAATACTGCCTTGCCTTATATAAAAAAAATCACTATTAAAACACATAAATTTAGATTCGATGGCTCCTTTAGATTTAAGAGGATTCATAGGAGGGTATAGCCCAATCCTAATGGTTAAGGCACAGGGATTACACTTGAAGGACCTGAGTTTGAATCCCGAAATTGGCCAAACTATTCCCATATTTACGTTGAATTCGGGAGTCCTTCTGAGAGGTTGGTGACAGACAGAGGAGGGTACGCTTCTGTAGTTGCTGTCCCCACTGGATTTTGGTCTAAATTGGGTAGCTTTTCTACGGTCGTCTAAACAGTTAACATCTTCGGGCGGTCTAGGTGGAAAGAGAAATCAGAAAACTGTTATTTGAGCAAGCTGTAAATTTTCTTTTTAATTTCAAAAGAGCTGTATTTGGCCTGTTGGACTTTATTAATGTTGGGAGGTCTACTCCCGGTCGTACGCATTCAATTTCTCCAATCTTTTGGGAAAGCTATACGGTGTGGGCTTACAAGAGACTACAGAGCCACAAGAACACTCAAAAATATTTGCTCAGAATATTACGCATTTCTTAAGGAGAAAAATGTTCTCAACTTAATGTGTATTATTTGTAGCACTTTTTAGATGCAGGAACACATTTTTAGGAGTAGCAATTAGGTTTTCAGCAGAAATGGTGAATTATCGAACGAGAAAACAAATTCAATGAATAGATTTAAAAGCAAAATTATGACTTTAAATTCGTTTTAGGGCACAGTACTTTCTGAATTTATACATCACTCAAAAAATTACATATAGTGAAGACTTTTGAAAACAGCCATTTCGTAATGAGTAATTCTGAAATTCTTCATGGACATCGAGGAAACGGATTAAATGTTTTACAGAAATCAAATTTTAGATTTTTATATGGTAGAAATTTAAAACAATGTTGAATTTTACTTCAGACGTAAAGTTCAACTTCTTTCCTAGATTGAAACTTTGGTAACAATGGTAACACTAAACAACCAGAATTTACGGAAAGCTAGTGGAATATGCGAAAAATTTACAGTTTATATATTCTCTGAAGTATGAAATTCATTATGCGCGAAAATCCATATATTAATTTAGAGCAAGTTTTCTTGGGACACATTGAATGAGATAACTATAGGACATAGAACAACGAATAAGATATCGATTGAAAGGTACTTATCTGTAGATGTACTTTCAAAAGGAAAGAACTCGTATCAGACAATTGGATTTTTTTTTAAATATTATGTATGGCTTAATGATAGAGTAGCCACAAATGACATGTTGAGTAAATTCGTTGTATTTTTTATATTGTGCTTTATTGGCTATAACAAGAGCTCAATATATTGTTATTTCAGTTAATTTTTTAGTTTGTTCTTTCTCTACTATTTAGAGCTTTAATTTCATTAATTACTTTAAAGACTATATGTATACTGTGAAAAGGCAACTGTGTGAATTTCTTAGATTAAAAAGTATTTCATCTGTTTTGTGCAAGATAAAAAAGCATTTTCTATTAAAGAAATAATTTATTCTTCCGTCAATGACTTGCAGATCTCGAATTTTATTTAATGGGCTATTTCGGGCTCTCTATGGCCATTTTATGCACTTACTCTGGCTGGACAAAAACTGATGACACTTGACTGTCTCTGCTGATTCAAATTCATTTTCTCTTTATTTCTTTAATAATTCATTAAATTGAGTTTAATGGCATAAAATAGCAAGCTTAATTATTTGAAATGCCACTGAATTTGTACTTTTAATTTCATTTTCTTTTTCATTTTGTAACTGAACTTCTGAACTTATTTTCAAAGGCGACGTAACAAAAATGCGTAAAAACTAAAATAACTCGAGAACGGCTAGTCCTAGAATAATGGAGTTGGTCTTACCATTTTCAGTGTTAAAAATTAAGTATAAAACAAGCATTTTATTGAAGCATTTGTACATACGTATTCCTTTATTTTAAATTTATACGATTTTTGCGGGCCATTTCGCAAAAAAAAAAGTTTCTTTTATCCTGAATCGTACCAAAATCTAATTAGCACCAGGGTCACACTTATCTACAAAATTTTATGAAATTTGGTCAATTAGTTTTTTAGTTAGAGTGGATACATGCGATTTTTGAGAGCCATTTCGCAAAAAACGGCAGGTTATTTTATCCTGAATCGTACCAAAATCTAATCAGCACTAGGGTCGCCCACAAGTGACTTACCTACCGAATTTTATCAAATTTGGTCAATTCGTTTTTGAGTTTGACTGTCTCAGGGCTCCATTGAATTGAAATTGCTGCTTCCCCGGATTGTATTTTATGTGACCTAAAACAGCCTATGTCTGGAAAACATTTCAATGAGTGCCCTGAACTAGTGACTATTAATTCAATCATTGAGAAATACTGGAGAGCTCGCTATCTAATAAACTAGCGATTAAACGACCGGCATTTGTAAACAACAACAGTTTTTGAGTTAGAGTGGATACATACATTGCACAGACACACACACAGACGTCACGCTAAAAATAGTTTTTTCGTATTTTAGAGGTCTCAAAACATGTAGATCTGTCGAAAACTCGAGTTGCGATTTTCGACATGATTCCAATACTTTCCCTATACATTACCATGTATTGCAGGGAAAGTAAAAACGCTTAGAGTGCGAACTGCTACAAAAATACATGTACGTTCGGTAATTACCTTACACCTTTCTGGTAGGTCGGACGGTCTGGGTCTCAACTACAACAACATGTACTTTCGGGGCTCTCCAGTACAACATATTCAAACTCCAAAGAAGTCAAAAGAACTAACCGTTAGACCAGAAACGGATCTTGCATCGATATGCAAATATCTTGATGAATGGAATGTGTGAATTTAGACTACGTAGGAAATTTTTCGTTAAACACTTCCTTGACTGGAGAAACTTAATGTTTCCTAACAGAGAACGTGATCTAAACAGAAACTGTTCTTTGTGGTAAAAATAAGTTTGAGGAAATTTTACAGTGCATTCTGGAAATTATAGTTATTAAATAGGGCTAGGATTTTTATGATTTGGGATATTTTTTGGCAGTACTAGAACGTTATACAGGTGTATTCAAATGTGTTTAAGAAACTAAGCTGATTTAAATGCTTTTGCTAAAGCATTTCCTTTATTGTGATTTTTATGTTCATATTTTCAAGATTTTCGATCATTTTAAAGCATTTTTAGTTATTTCTGAGTATTATTTTGCATATTTTGGTATTTGTAATAGAAAAGGGCATTTTTAGATGAATTTTCCTAAAAGCGCAAGAACTGTAAAATAATTAGCTGGGATTACTTGTTTATTCTTTCTTTTGTTTTATAGGTTATGCGTTAGTTAGTAAAATAAAGAATTATAATTGACACAACAATAGTCAACAGATTAAATTATATTTTTTAGATTCTTTTTGTTTTGTTTCTTGCATATCTTTTATTTTATAATTAGTTTTGTTAGGACATAAAAAAATAAATGTGAAATGTTTAGGGAATATTTTTGTTTTATAGGGCTTTTATGTTAATGTTTTGGATCATAAATGCATTCCATGAAGCATTTTCTAACTATTTTTCTTGCCATTTTCTAGCTATTTTCATAAAAAAATATTAGCCCTAGTTATTAATTATTTTGTATAATTTTATAAAATCCTTAATTTGTGTTCTTTCAATTTTAGGTATATGCGCTTTTCTTAGCATTATTAAAGATTTCTGCACAAAAACTATTGAAAATCACAACTTGTATTTATCTCCCACCGTTGTGATGAACATTTATATGTAATTTAATTGTGAAGTGGGTGAAAATTGCCTTCAATAATCGTTACCGTGTAGCATGCAACCCATAAACATCTCAGCTATTAAAGATATATTAATGTGGAATTATAGTTATATTTGGAATCTGTCAGATGCTTCCATAAATACATATATCTGGGCTATCAATTCACACAAATATTCAAGTGATTCGAATATGATAATTATGTTGAAATACCGTGACTCCATGACTTGTAAACATACGATTCGTAAATTCCCTAGAGTCATGTTACAGGCTAATGCAGTTTAGCATGCAAGCAAAAACCCAGTCTATTCCTTTCATTTGGCTTTTCACCCGGAAATACACACCCACTATGGAAATTGTAATTATAACACTCTGTTCTACCTATATAAAAAAGAATTAAAACAATTATGAATGTCGACTTTTTTCGAATACATATAGTTTAAACTGCTGCTAATGTAATAAAACATAAAAACTTCATCTAAAGTAACACAACAGAAAATTAATAGTGCATTCTGGTTTCGAAAGCAAGAAATGGCCTTCTTTATCGGGACAAACAAGAAGTGCAACCTTTTCTCGTCAGAGCAAGATCAACAATTGATGTTGGAATAGCAAATGTGACTGAACAAGGGAAAGAGAGTTGCAACAACGAGAGAAGATAAAAAAAAATAAGTAAAACTCCTGAACCGAAAGTAGAAATCATTAATGAATCTCCTATTCTCCCCGGAATTGCTGAATCCGTATCATTAAGCTCTATACCCGATTCTGTGAAATAGATGTTTCAAGAAAAAGTTTCGTCAAAACATACATAGCTGATTTTTTGCCATTGCTTGCCGCCAGTTATAAAATGAAGCGTTGCAAAAATTTAAAAGATAACAAAATAAAATATTTTCTTAGTTTTAAAATTATAAGAACACCTGTCTTCTTTATTGTTGTATTTATTTTAAGACTTTTTACAACGATTGTCAGCACCGGCCGTCCAAATGGTTGCTCGAGTCCTTAGGATGAGTCGGACGGTCTGGGTCTTCAACGATTGTCAGCAAGTTTAACCAAGTAATCAGGAATGATTTTGTTCAAGGCTTCATAAATTCAATTTTCTATAGCTCCCAAAAAGACAGAAACAGTTTCCCATTTACGTATATTGTTCAAAATAGACATTTACAATAATATTCAAATCTGGTGAGGAAAGTAACCAGTTCAACACTTCAATATTAAGCTCACCAAGTCAATTTTAGTATCTTCAGAAGTGTGGCATGGCACGTTATCTTCCTGAACAATAAAATTATCTCCTCCAAATTGCCATCCATATGCTGAAAGTTTTGACTTTATTTTAACATGTTTTGTAACTTTCGTTTTATTAAGCGCACGTGAAACAGTATGGAAAAAAAACACTAATTTTAATGCAAATAGTGCTGACATTTTTTAATACATTTGAATACATCTCTACAGCTGACATTTTTTCAGGATCGCCATACGCATAACTCGGAGGCAGTCTCGTAAGGTTAGCTTTCTTCTACGACCCAATCGTTTTGTCAGACATCCATCATCTCTTTAGACGACATTTTGTACACCATGCATTACTATCCGGCGACTCAAACAGCGGCTGCAAACCCTAAGGTCAGTCGAGTGATCTGGATGTTCGACCATGCATTACTACAACTGTTTCAAGGGCGTTATAAGCCCTCTTCGTCAGGCCTAAACAGTTTGAATTAATCAAAAAATTAAATGCAACAGCGCGGGTAATTGGCAAAGAATAAACGACCAACACATCAACCATTGAAACCGAAAATACAGTATTAAATAAATATGTCGGCTCAAGCCGACGAAGCATTTCTCGTTCATGCCCACATATCCACTGAACCAGGGAAATAATACCAAAATACTGATATTATATTTAAAATAAAACTGAAAGAGAAGTTTCAAAAAGAATTGTAAAATCGTTAAAATATTGGCCTAAATAAGAAAATGATGAAAAATTAAAAGGAGGAAGGAATAGATAAACGCTTGTAAAAATAGAAAGACAGCAAAATATGGAAACTAGAAACTAAAAGTAAAATATGTTGAAAATATAAGAAGCATAAAAATAGGCGTGATCATATCTCATTTCATCAAAGAATTTATTCCCATAAAGAGCAACTATTTTCAATGAGATTTTCTACAGCAACTTTCAAAGAAATAAATCCTCTTTTACCAGGAAGTTTCCATACGCTTCGAATATCTGTTTCGCTTATTTCCTTTCCAATAAACATTGTACCAGAGTAAGCAATGACTATTATAGTGACGAAATGAAAGACTTTTCTATCACTCTCTTCATTTGCATAAGACATCACCATCAAACGAGTTAGTATTTCATTAAGTAGGAGAAAATCAAATATACTTTATTTGTTCATTTTGTGTTTTAATTGTTATTTGATTGATCCTACAAAATTGCAAGGATAAGTTTTCATTCATTATTTCTGGAGACTTGCACTGTCAGGTATCAAATAAACTTAGACAGAAAAATAAAACAGATAAATACTCAAATTGAGACAATGTTTACGAACTGTCTGTTTCTATTCTTATCAAATTATCAAAATTTAATAAATTTTAAAAGAATATAGAATAAGTTACATATCTATTAGAATAAGAAAATGTAAACACATTAAGTATCTACATTAAATCTAAAATAATTGTTAACTAAAATGTGGTTTTTCTTTCAGATTCATTCTTGAAGATCAAACGTTTCTTCAGTTGAAATATTTTCATACAGTAGAAGTATTTTTAACGCAACAAGTATATTTTATAGAAGGAGTTGCATTCGGCCAGTTTGTCAGTTTCAATATTTAGACCAAATAAAGTCATTCAAAATCCGTTGGATTATTAGGATTGCAAATAATCGGTGAAATGGTTTGGAGCATATACGTATTTTTGATTCGACCATTATTCGATTTAAAAATTAACTAGAGTAGAACTCGATTTTCTCATACCAGAATTCATTTTTTTTTCAAATTTTACAAGAAAAAATTTGAAAAATTAGTATCGTGGGTCTAACTGATTGCAACTATAGCATGTTACTCTTCACTTTAAAGGGCTTAAAAAATCTTTCGATTGATACCATACTTGACAATGTACCTCCCGGAGAGGTAACTTACTTGAAAGGGGGATAATGACGTCACAAATAAAAATAATTTTGTATTGCTATTTTTCATAACAATGATTGAAACTATTAAGTTTGGTGATCATTGGGCCACAATCATCTCTGCCAACGCGTGATCCAAGATGGCTGACGCTGTTTTTTCCGGTCTCTCTGGCAGCTTTCAATGATTTGATTTTTTCTTCTCTGTGTGAATTTTAAAGTTGATATTATTAATCTATGTGATATACTACTTAATTTGACATATTACTTGTGTTTGTAAGTATTATACTTCGACGACAGTGAGTGTACAAAGTTTTGTGCGTCGGCTGACTACTAAGCCATTACTCAACGTATTGAATGTTCCACGTTGTAGGTGTGTTCTCAAAGTGAAATTTATCACTGTTTCTACTGGAATCCCTGCCTATATTCGCGAAGTGGTGTTCTGTTTTATGCTATTTTAAAACTCTTCTCAAGTATTATAATATTGTATAGAAATCTCTTTCTATCAAATGATTTACTTGTGACGTCACTACCTCTTGCTTTTCCTCTTCAAGTGGCTTTTTTATTACAATTTTGTAAGTACAATACCCTCAACATTGTGATAAATTACAATACAGTTTTCATCAAAATTAGAGCTTATCGGTGTTATTGAATTCAATGAAATGGATGCAGTCTGTGGTTCATGTAAATAACAATTTTCGAACGTTAAAGAATAATCCAGTGCACGGGAAAATGTCATCTTTTCTATCACTCTGCATGTACAAGTCTCAAGTCCTTGGAAAATTTGCATAAACTGGGGACCAAGCACGACGCATGGAGATGTATTAGCTGTAAAAATACTTCGCAGAAGACATTAAATAAAAGTCCTAAGACAATGAGCTCAAATGAGATCACTAATGCTGATTTGGGGTGTTTTGGAAAATCTTTTTTCATCGTTCAAACTTGATATCCTTTCTGTCATATGAGAAAATACAAATGAAGTTAGAGTGATGAAACAATCTATATCTACATTTTCTAACCTAGTGGATGGCTTCAAAGAGGAACTTGTTTCTCTGGCAAATGATAACAAGAGGTTATCTTTAAAGTGCTCGGAATTAACAGAACTTAACACTGTTATGACAAATGAAATTTGTCTCTTAAGAAATCAAGTCACAAATTTGTCACAGGTTAGTAGAAACAGTAACATTGAGAGGATTTCTGGTGTGTCCCCTGCTTACAAATGAAAATATGTCATATGTTATTGCACTTGCTAAAGTATTTGATCTTGTTATTCAACTCAATGTGATCGACATTGCTCACAGAGTACCTACTTATAATGAGGGCAAACCAGGAAATATCATTATTAAATTTGTCTCGAGTAAAACAAGAGACTTTATTCTAAACGCTTTGAGACTAAGGAGGAAATCGGGAATATTTGCCAACGATCTTGACCGTGCCCTCTCAGAAACTCGTATATATATAAATGAGCGCATCATTCCAGCTACCAAAAATCTTCTAAAATGTACTAAAGAATTTGCCAAATCACATAATTTTGCATTTGTCTGAATCAAAGAGGGTAAAATATACTTACGTAAACAGCAAGGCGAAAAGGCATATCTCAAAGGACTTCGATCAAATCTGCTAACTTTCAACCTTTTGTTTGAAAATTCTGCTTTATCTTATTTGCTTCCTAGATTTGTGTGTTTGTTTCCTATCTCAAATAGTATTTAGTTATATTATTTTTTCTTATGAACAAGTGCTCTAATACTTATTATACATTAAATGATTTAAATAAGATCCCCAGTCATGAAAGCCATCTGCGCATCCTTCATATCAATGCATGCAGTTTGACTAATAAATTGGATTATCTTACAAATTTACTTGATTGCCTACATCATAAGATTCATCTAATATGTATAGAGACTTGGTTTTATGATAATAATGTTATTGATTTACTCTCCTACAATGTGGTCTCAAAGGACCGTTCATTTAGACAGGGTGGTGGTGTAGCCATTTACGTTGCAAATTATCTGAAGTATGATACCATTTAATTGATCTCCTGCCTAAATGGTGATTGTGAAAGTATATACATTGGCATACTTAACCATATTATAAATGTTATCTACAGACCACCTCAGGGAAATGCTAACACTTTTATAAATTTTATATCAAACGTTCTTGACTATGCCAATAATCTTGGAAAAACTGGTATTTTACTCGGTGACATCAATATAGATCTAAGTGTATCCTCATATGCCTTTAATTTATTTAACTATATTGTTGTTTCTTCTTCCTGTTTGAATACTATTTCTTTACCGACACGAATTACCGTACAAAGTAGCACTTTACTTGATGTTTGTATTACAAACTGTCTCGCCTATCATTCTGGTGTCATCGATTTTCATATCAGTGATCATCTGCCGATCTTTATCTTTGCTGATGTAAATAATACACTAAATAATCCCCACTTTCCTGTTCGTAAGAGTGTCAGATGTTTAAGTGATCGCAATATAAAAAATTTTAAGAATGCAGTAGAAAATATTGACTGGTCTCTAATCACTACCTATCAAAACCCTCACATAGCCTATATTTTTTCTTCCGAAGTAATCAGAATCTTTGACCTCCACTTTCCCTTTATCTCAACTTCTACTCATAAAAATATTAAAAAAACCTTCGATTACAAATAGACTTTATCGATGCATTAAACGTAAAAATAAACTATATTCCAAATTCATAAATGCCAAATCAAATGTTGACTGATAGTGTTTCCGATGTTATAGAAACTGGTTAAATCGGCAACTGAAACTTGCAAAAAAACTTTATTACCAAGATTACTTTTCAAATGCCTCCATTAGAAAAATATGGACTAAAATAAATGACCTTTTGGGCAGAAGAAAAACTTTAAATTCTCTTAATAGCTTAATTCTGGCGAACTGTGAAATTTCAGATACGGAAACTCTAGCTCAGGAATTTAATAACCGTTTTATTACTTATCCATCAAAGCTTATCCCACATCGATATTCTCACAATTCTGATTCCTTTTGCTACAATTATAATGTTTTAAATTCTTTGGTCCTTGCTCCTGTCACTCCAGATGAAATTTTAAAGGTTTTGCAGCGTCTTGACATTAAAAAAGGGCCGGGTTATGATGAAGTACACCCTAAGGTTTTAAAGGCCGTTGCCACTGCCATTTCTGTTCCTCTTTGCCATATCATAAACTTAATCTTCTCATCTGATCATGTTCCGCACCCTTTCAAAATTGGTAAAGTTTCTCCGATCTTCAAAAAAGGTGATACTCAGAATATTCTAAACTATAGACTTATTACTGTCTTGACTGTTTTTGCTAAGGTTTTTGAAAAACTACTCTGTGTTAAACTTATTGAATTTCTTGATAAAAATAACATTATTCATCCCAACCAATTTGGATTTCAAAAACGAAAATCAACTGAACTTGCAATTTTAACCGTCTTAAATACTATACAGTGTAATCTTGATGTTAAACATTCGGTTCTCGGTATTTTTTTTATTTATCAAAAGCTTTTGATACTATTCATCCCAAACGTCTCTTGTTAAAACTTGATTACATTGGATTTTTGAGGTATAACTAATATTCTTTTCAAAAACTACTTAACTGATCGTAAACAATTCGTCCAGTTACAAAACGTTCGTTCTTGCTATGAAACTATCTTCACTGGTGTCCCTCAAGGCTCAATCTTAGATCCGATTCTGTTTTTAATTTACATAAAGGATATCTTCTATGTTCCTTCGTGTGCTTCCAAAATAATTTTTGCTGATGATACGAGCTTATTTTTTGTTGATGAAAACATTCAGACTCTTGTCCGTTAAGTAAATTCTCAAATCCATAACTATACAGACTGGTTTGACCAAAAATTCTTAATCTTAAATACTGAAAAAACAAAATGTGTTCTTTATGATAGGAAATATTCTGCTCATGATATAAATAATATTTATATAAATGGCTCCAGTATTCTTTTTCCTTCCGACGTTAAGTTCTTGGGCGTGATTTTACAGAATAATTTAAAATGGAATAAACAAGCTGACCACATTTGTAATAAAGTAAGAAAAAACATTGGATTAGTTAGAACTAAATTATCTTCTTTACCAAAACCGGTTTTAATTATGCTCTATTACAGTTTAACTTTTCCTCATCTGTCTTATTGTAATCTTGTTTGGGGAAACACTACTACCAGAAATATAAACAGGCTTCGCATTCTACAAAATAAATATATATCTCTTCTTAACGATTCCATTGATCTGAATATTCATCACCATGATATTTGTTCTCGCTACAAAATTTTGCCCGCCGCTAAGATTTTTCACTATCGTTTGGCTTTGTTTGCTTCAGCATATTCATCATAATCAGCATTCTAGTATCTTTTTCACTAATTTTCACGATCATACTTATAATACTCGGAATAAGAATAAATTGTTACCCCCTTTTTCTTGTATAAACAGCTTATACCTAAATATCAATTCCACTGGTTCAAGATTATGGAATTCTTTTCCACTTTTCTTAAAATCACTGAACCATAAAAATAATTTTAAGAAGTACTTAAAGATGTTTCTGTTACAGGTCTGAGCAATTTGCTGACCTATTATTTATTTGCTTGGCTACTTGTTTTCCTGCTAGTTGTATCTTGTTTATTTTGTTATGGCTTTTGTTCTGCCACTGACCATTGTATTAATGCTAGCATGTTGCCAGTTTGGTTGGGGGCTGTGGACTCGTCAGGCCTATCTATAGCGCCTTTTTCCGCAGTCCCTTACCCCACTGTTATACTTTGCTTATAAGTAGAAATTGTATATGTTGTGTATATTGTGTGGCAAAAATAAAGTTTATTATTATTATTATAAATAAACTCTTTTATGCATGATTTATATCAAATTTTGTCTTATGCTGCCATGTTAAAAATATATAAAATTTAAAATAAAATTCAATCTAGTTCTAGATTTTTTTATAACAAAGCCGTATATAAAGTTTCGTGAAAATCTTTAATTTTTGTGGTTGTACTATTATATACACAAAAAATCGACCACAGACATCACTCCAAAAATAGTCAAAACGAGTTCAGAAGGTTTTAAAACATATATTGATATCAAAATCTTGAAATCGAAAATTTTTGGGAAAATAGCATTTTCTCAGTATGAGAAAGTATATAAAAATAAAGATTCAAAATTTTCAGATTTGATAACATTAACTTCAATCTATGAAAGATAATACAACTATATTAAATATGACAAGAAAGATCAATCATGCATAAGCATTGATTATGAAACACTTTCCAACTGAAATGTAATTTCATTTAAAAATTTCTAAAATGTGATTCATTCAGTGGTAATATCTTTTACATTATCACAGTACTAGAGTAATTTATTATACTTAAATATTTAAAACTGTATCGAAATATAAATCATCTGATTCTTTATGCAAAATCAATGAATATTTCATTCATATAACTTGTATTCCAGACTCCAGAGCTAAATAATTTTGTGTGAAAAAAATTCAGCAATTCTTATGTAATTCATCTTACAATCGCTTGAGATATTTGCATTCTGCATATGTTAAAATTAGGCTTCCTTGAAGAAATAATAAAAGTTTAGGGATCATTTAAAATCACAACTATTGTAATTGCATAGGCACGGAATTTAGATACACAGATAATACACAGATAATAGATATGTGTATGTGTATGTACTCAAAAGTATTGGAATCGTGCCGAAGATCGGAACTCGAATTTTCAGTATCTACACGTTTTGGGACTTCTAGAACACGAAAAAACTACTTTTAGGAAGACGTCTGTGTGTGTAAGGGTGTATCTGTGTATGTTTCTGTGTGTCTGTGTAGATATTACATCCACTCTAATTGAAAAACTAATGGACCGAATTTCATACAATTTGGTAGGTATGTTTTTTGTGGGAAATCCTGATGTTCATTATATTATAGTACGATTCGTAATAAAAGAATCTGCCTTCTTTGCGAAATGGCCGCAGAAATTGCCTTTATCCACTCTAGCTAAAAACTAATGAACCAAATTTAACAAAATTTGGAGTATAATATTTCAATAACCTACAAGTGATTTATATACCAAATTTAACAAAATTTTGTATATAAATCATTTGTAGGTTATTCTACTACGATTCGGGAAAAAGGAACGGGCTATTTTTGCGAAATGGCCAGCAAAAATCGTTATATATAAAAATAAAAGACTACGTGTGCTCAATTATATCAATTAAATTCCTATTTTATATATGATTTTTGACAACAAAAAGAATAAGACTAACCCCATTACTCTAGGACTAGCCGTTCTTGAGATATTCTAGTTTTTTCGCGTTTTCGCTACGCCACCTTTGACAATAAGTCCAGCTATCAAATGAGAACCAAATTTAAGTTTAACGTGTAAATTCAATGTCATTTAAAATACTTATGTTGTGCAGATAAACTCAAATTATCATTGAATAAATAAAGAGAATGAATATGAGTCTGCAGGGAAAGACATGTGCTGTCCACATCAGAATTTTTAACAATATTACACCAATGATTTATAGAAGTGAACGGGGATTATTTTCAGGCCATTTCGAAAAAAATGTATGATCTATATTTAAAGATCCATCAAATTTTTGTCGAATAAAATGTTCAACAAATTTAAGCTGTGTACCAAATTTTAACTCTCTAGGACGTAGGAAAGTGCATTTAAAATGCCATCAATTAAATTTATCATGAAGAGTTATATAAAATTTTAAAAAAATGAAAAATTGTTATCTACCAAATTTATTTTAAAATATGAAGCCACCCCCATATGCAAAACGTTTAAACAAATGGAGAGATATTTGTTATATAATATCTCTCTCTTTTCTTTCTGGAAGATATCCCGAAGTCAGAATTTAATTGAATTTGTTTTTTTCCCTATATTAAATAATTTTTTTAATTAAAAAACTACTTAACATATTTTACTGAATTTTTTTTTATATATTCTATGGGATAATGTGAATATTTCCTAAAAATTTCGAAGCAATTCGTGAATTTTAAATTTACTTAAAAAATGTTTGAAAAATTAGGTCCCATAGGGTTCAATGTATTTCATTTTTTCAACCCGGGTTCAATAAAAAACTAATTGGGTGATATTATTTATTTATATTCCCATAGGTCCTACAGACCGTTTGAACAACATACTAAAATTTCATTTTGATAAACTCATTTTTACGGCAGTTATCGTGCTAACGGACAGACAGACAGACAGACAGACAGACAGAATGAACAAAGTCATAAACACTTTTCAACTTTGTTGAAAAGTGTTAAAAACATAAAAATCTTCGAAATCCCCACTATAATGCATTACGATAATCGTAACACATTAACGTACAGTTTTTCAAACAATTACTAACGCACGATTGGTCAATTGCTTAACGCAAGATTGCATATTACTATTGGTCAACGCACGACTGCAGACGATTATTTAACGCTCTTCAGATTCAAGCAGTAATTGCGAAGATACTTAATTTTGGTACAAATTTAACAAAGTATTCGGAAACTGGACGTATTTAAAAGGGGCATCAAATAATATCTACTAATTAATACAAATTATTAAATTTGCAACAATAGTTATTATTTTGAATGATGCATCCAACTGTTTTTCTACATCCATTAGTTTGTATTTATATTTAGCAGATAATCAAATTCTCTCTGAACAGTAATAAGTAGCGTTTTAAACACTAAAATGAAAAGAATGTTGGTCTGGAACGCTATACTGCCCTAGCGAAGATGGTTGTTTTTGTCTCCGAAACTGGTTTTTAATTTTTTCTGTATTATTGGCTGCTTTATACAAATATTTCTAACATTTTAGATGTTTCAATTATTTGGATATTATTTGAATAGAACAAATCATAACAACTTTTAAAATATTAAGTAGAGGACGAATAATGGAGAAAACCTTTCAAGTGTATATAAAGTCTTCAAATTTTACGTTTTAAAGTTTCATTATGAATTAAAAAATAATATACTAGAATAATTTTGTACTTTTAAATAATTATATTGGGAGTGTAAAAGAACAAATTTTCATCTATGTTTATTTTATGGACCATAACTTTGTTTTACCTATCATTTAACGGGTAGGATGGCTGATACATTATAAAGCATTATACTTAAATTTATTCCCGTATTTCCAAGTTATAAAAATTATTTTTGCGTCTTTTGTTAAAAAATTTCACAAAGGCTTTAAAATCAATGCCATTAAACTTGGGAATATCATAGGAGCGGAATTAACAATTAATCAACTACTAAATAAACCAAGAAATAACTGAGAAATCGATCCTAATTAAACTAAACCAATATATCAGTATTTTATCGGTACTAACTAAATCATGGATGAAATTGTAAAATTAAATTACTTTTTCTGTGAAATTTGGGATGATTTCTACTTTCAGTAAATGGCACATGTTCATATAAACAATGACTTTTTAAATTTTCATTATCTGTACAACACTGTAAATTTTATTCTTTTTCACCAAAATTTGAGAATGCAGGCTTCCGATGTAGTAAAGGGATGATCGAAATGACAATGGTTTCCACCCATAAACTTAACATATTTATTGTATCTGTTTTAAAAAGCAGGAACTTAAAAGATAGAAAACTTTCACTTTTTGACAGTCTGTTAAAGAGTGAATCTAATTGAAGCGGATTAAGATATGTTTCAATTATACACGATTTTACTATTTTTCTCTTGCATATAGTAACAAGGTGTAAAATCTAACAAACATTATTCCTAGACCTTTTACCAATTAAAAATAATAAAGCAGCGAAAAAAACATGTAAATCAGTTTAGTTGTTTTCGATTTATAAACGGGATACAGAAATATTTTTCTAATTCCCGTTATTCAGTGGTTAGTTGTAGGGGAATAACTTATATCAGAATAATCCCTGGGCTCAACCTCATCTCCTGAAGAATGTTTTATCGAAACCGATCGTGTAGCTCGGGGAATAATTTGCTTAGAAGCACCTTTTCGAATTTTTCCTTTATATATTAGATTGAGAAGAAACTTCTAATGTTCTTGAGAAAAAACTAGCGATAGTTTACAATAACCAAGAATGCTCAAAGGTATTTCCACACTTTGATTTTTTACAAAATGTGCAATCGATAGAATTGTGGGAAATTTGAAGATTATATAAATTACATAGAAAAACATTGAAAACATAATTTTATTGGCACATAAACTTTTACACCAAAGCGATCTGAGTTGGATCTAGTTTAATTATCTTCAGACATTTTAAACGTATTATCCCTGTTGTAGTTGTATTTTGTTTCCTAGCTATTTATTATATTCTCATACTATAGAATATGGTATAAAGTATTGTTTTCACGAAAATTTTCAATTTCGAGATTTTGATGCCAATATATGATTTAGGACCTCCTAAACACGTTTTGACTATTTCTAGAGGAATGTCAGTCTGCCTGTCTGTGGTCAATTTTTGTGTACACGACAGTGGCCAGAAATATTGGATTTTTCGAAACTTTATATCTTTCTGTGTTATTAAACAATCTAGAACTCTAGATAGAATTTTCTGAAATTCGAGCGAAAACTTTCTTAATAAGGCAGCGTAGGGCAAAATATGTAATAATTATGCATAAAAATGCTTATTTATGGATCAATAATGACTAAAATTAACAATTTCAATCACTGTAGTAAAAAATAGCCTCAATACAATTTTGGTGTTCGTGATGTAATTAGTCCCTTTCGAGAGGGGGGGGCATATTACCTCCCCAAGTGAGTACATATCCATGGTACCAGTCGAGAAAATGTCTACGTTCTTTAAAATAAAGGGTATCGTACCCTAATTGTTATCTTTTGAACCAACGATACAAATTTTCAAATTTTTTCTTGCAAAATTTGCAAAATAAAATCACACGGTACTAGTATGAGATATTCTGGTATGAAAAAGTCGAGTTGGTCCACACTCCAGCTAATTTTTTAAATGTAAAGTTGATAAAATGATGTTAAATTATAATCTATCTCAACTAATTAATTGATTATCATTCTTTTATTTAAAAAAAAGTATTATATGCATTATTTTTATGTGACAAAAATAAATATAAATCTTTTAAGAAATGCAGAGTATAAGTTTTGTTTGGATTTTAAAACTGCATATAAAGAAACGTAAATGCATGAAAACGCCTTTACTTTGGGATACGGTGTTTGGGAATTTTATACTCCAGAAATTTAAACAAACAACATATTAAATCTTGAAAGAACCAGATAAGTAGCTTATAAATGTTAAAAAAATTTAGCAAATTTTTTTTATCAAAAACAAATAATTCTAGAAGTCTATATTTTCCCATCTAATAGTCACTTATAAATATGTGATATTTAACAGCCATTAACTGATGACAACAATAACCGCAATTTATAAAACTTTATAATGCAAATATTTACTTGAAAAACACAAAATTTCTATTCCAAAACAGCTGTATATTTTATTCTAAATGATGTGTTATGGAAATCAAATGTATACTATGATTACACTATGATATAAGTAAAATTTGGAAGAAATGAATGAGAACAATAAAATCAAAACGTAAATTTTGCGTTTAAAAAAATGATTTCGAAAAACAAATAATGCCTTTAAATGCATTTTAACATGAATGATCTTTAAAAAATATTAAAACTCTATCAACTATTTATATTCTTAAAAATAAAATATAACTTTAAAGAAGCAATTATAAAATTAATTTTTAATTTTAAAATAATCGATTTTTTTGACGTGTTAGGTTCACCTGTCCTGTTAAAAAAACACATTAATAAGTCCTATATCATGCAATATAAACAGTTCTCAAGATACTTTAACTAATAAGTTTAACTATGTTCTTCCGAAAGTACTTATTTTCGAATTTTTTGGCAAGTACTACAGTTTACAATTTTAGCATCACTTTTACTAACATATTTTCAAGCATTAAATTTTCGCAGCTACAGTATATTTGACAATTATATAGCGCCTTATAATCAATCAGCGTTAAATGCGCATAATGAAGAACTCGTTGTAGATTTTGGTGTACGTCTTTTATGGTGATTTTAAATGCATTTTATAATGTATTTGCTAGAAAATATTTTAAAATATTTATAAGCCGTGTTTTCCAAACTTATAAATTTATACCTTTCTATTGATCTAAAATGATTTATAAGCGCTTGAGATTTGCCGCCTATCGTCGTGTTGCACGTTTTGCATCTATTGAACTTGCTCTTGTAATAAAAATCTGAAAATTGCTTATTTTAATCTCGCTTTCAATGTTTGTTCCTCGATTTCTGCTTTACATACTGAAATATATTTTGTTTCTAATCTCGGCTATGAAGCCGCCTACTCGTTCGATTTCATTTATAAAAGCTTTACCTCTATTCGCTCTAATTTTATTTATCCTAAAACTAATCTTGCCCCTTCCTCTGATATTCTACTGTATAAATCGAGTATTCCTTTCCATCCTGCGATTTTTCGTCCCCTTATTCATTTTTGGTGTGAATTCAGATTTAGAACCATTCCGTTCAACTGTTACCATTTACTTAGTTGTATTCGTACTGATAAATTTAAGGATAAACGTAATTTCTTGAGTCAAGCTGGGGTGTATGTAGTCCCCCTTTAATCTTCCGAAAATAATTATAAGTTTTATATTGGTAGGGCAAAGCGTACTGTTGGCATTCGTTGTTCAAAATGTTCGTGATATTAAAAATAATAAACTGTCCACTCCCCATTCACAATGAGTTATTAATGATAAACTTCCCGCTATTTTTGATAAAAACTTTTAATTAATTGCAATAACTCTCGTAATATTTTACTTTATGAATCCATTTTCATTTATATTTATCGTGACTCTATATGTAGTTTCGATCCTGTTCAGACCTTTAGTTTTGCCTGGTGTCTCGTTCTCGACTTTATACCTGTTAAACCCTTATATAAATTTCTGAAAATCTAATGCTTTGCTTCTAATGAAGCGTTTGTTGGTTGGCCCGTTTATTTATGTACGTATTTTGCAAATTTGGATTATTATAGTTGCTTGAATTGTTTATCTACCTATTTGCAATTTACGATAATTTCAATTTTGATTTATCCAGCTTTCCATATGCAAATTTTGTATTCGCGATTTCTGGTTATATATAAGGATCATTTCAGTAACATTGAAACTGTGTAACGTCCGAATGCGCTCTGGTACTCTAATATGTAAAATTTTGGTATTACTCTTTTATGGTGATTTTAAAAATAGGCAGTTTACAATGTATTCGCAGTCTTTGCTAGAAAGTATTTTAAAATATTTGTAGGACGTTTTTTTTAATATTTCCTTCAAACAAAATCTCAGTTTGCTATACACAATTCAAAGTTATCAACACAAAATATCTCATAAAAAATGATAATTAAAATAAAACTTTTATTTTATGCAGTAAGCGAAAAATTTATTTTATTTCCCTTAAACGATTGTCAAATTTTAACTATTTGCTGATACCTGAAGACTCTGGGAAAGCAGAAAGTTTCTTTTTTAATTTTTACACACATATCAAATGAACAGTTACCTTACACCTTTCTGGTAGGTCGGACGGTCTGGGTCTCAACAACAACAACAACAACACATATCAAATGAAACAAAACTTCTAGTAGCAGACATTCAAACCTAAAATGTTTACGACATGGAAACAAAAATGTTTATTTATGTCCATAATGTATTTTATTCAGGTTTCCGATTTAGAAATTCGTTTTGGAATACTTTCATTCATCTTGGTTGAATAAAAAAAATAGGTTCAGCGTTTAGCTTCAGTAACGTTATAATATATAATTCATTATATTTACCGATAGTTTTTGCACTTATAATATACTAGAATTCGAATTTTAGCAAAATTGCACTGAATAGCACCTGTTACTTCATAATTTTTCTAAATTTACACAGGATACATTTTTAAAATGTAAAAAGTTTGTAGCGGTGAAATGATAAATAATGCAAAGATATTTAATGAAATTTGTGTTATTTCAAATTAATCAGCTTATTCAGAAGCAATGCATTGTGACGGTCAAACGTTTACATGCCACTACCAAAGTAATGTGCCGTTCAATTACTATCTACTCAAATAAAACATTAAATATTCCTTTCAAACTGGTTATTATCTTTTATACAAGAATTTGTGCATATATTAGTTCATCATAATCGTTTAGTTGTATTTAACGATGCTCTCGCATCATTGCAATTATGAGCAAGATATTTTTAAATCACTCCCTTTGCTTCAGAAAGTTCATTCAATCGTGAATTTCTTTTAGAGCTCTGAATTATGCAAATGACAGTAATACTTTATAACTTCAATTTTGCTAAGCTATTTTTTATCGTGCAGCATGACCCTCCGATCCTGATGTTTACAAAGAATGCCTCTCAACAAAGTTCAATTGGGTATAGCGGGTAAAATAGTTGTGGGGCAAAAGATGAGTTCGTCAGCTCCGCCAGGGCCGCGAAGACGATTGGAGATCGACGCAAAGGGTAAAGTTTACATTACAGTGGTCTAAGGACTCTATACTCTGGTAGAATTGGAAGTTTAACTACCTTATTCCCTTAATAATAGATGCAGATTAAACTTTCTGAAATATGCAAAAAGGCATTGAATGCATTGATTCAATGCAATATTTGATTGGGAAACAGTATTGCGTTTTTGTAAAAAATATATTCTTGCATGTAATACCTTCCGTTTGATCTATTTAAGATGATTCGTCAATGATATGCGAGAATACCAGCTACATCATTTCATAGTAGAAATCGATCTGCAGAGGTTGCCCTTTGAAATTTAGGAATGAAATTCGATGGTGTCTTCCGATGTAAGAAATCTTGCGTGCATAACAAATCGGACGGGAGCTACTGGAAGTATAGGAGTCAATGCACTTAAGTTTCTCAAGATTAGAAGAATCATTACCTTCTAAAGATTTAAGTAAGATATTAGTTAAGGCTTACCTTGCATAAAATTTAAATATGCTGATAGCGGCCGCCTCGGAGCGTGCGCGAAACACATTTGCAGTTCCGGCAAGGATGAATTTTCCCCTTATTTGATTTTAAATAAATCCTTGCAGACTTAAAGAATGGGGGTCGCATCATAGGCCCCGCACTTTTTCTTTCACACGCTGCTCGAAGGGGAAGGGGGCGCTGTGGGGACGAGTTATACTGTCCTTTTCCCAATCTGATCTCGTCCCTGTGTGTGTGTATGTACACCGTTTCACTGCAGGGGGAACGCGCGCGCCACCGCCGCCCCACCGCACCACAGCGCCCTCGCGTGGAGAAGGGATCCACCCGCATCGATCAGCCGGGGCTGTTCAAGATTGCGCCTGCCCAGGACAACGCGGGGCGCATTCAAAGCACTCCTCGGAACCGGACAGACTTTCGGCCCATCCACGCATGGAGCGGCATTTCAATTTCCTTCTGAAAGTTTTCTCAGAAACGTAAATAGTGGAGAAAGTTTGGTATACGTCCGCTTAAAAAGATCAATGAAAAAATATGTATTACTTAACTTTAGAATGTTCAGAATCTAATGATCGATGGTACGACATCCGCTGTAATGTTATTAGAGTTTTCGCAGAAAAGAAAATAGTTTGGGGTTGTAAAGCTGTTCGCGTATCTCAGATTGTTAGCGAAGCGCAACTTGTACTCAAAGCTAACAATTCATTCAAATGAATAAATAGTTTAATGTCTTAATGAAAACGAATTATTTATTCAAATCTGTTTGATCTACTTAAGATGATTCATCAATGATATGCAAACATACCAGCTACATCATTTCCTTATAGAAATCGATTTGCAGAGGTTTCCCTTTGAAATTTAGGAATGAAATTCGATGATATCTTCCTATGTAAGAAATCTTGAGTGCATAACAAATCGGACGGGAGCTACTGGAAATATAGGAGTCAATACACTTCAATTTCTCGAAATTAGTGGAATTATTATCTTCTAAAGATTGAAGTAAGATGTTAGTAAAGGCTTAACTAACTAATCAAAGATTTTCATATTCAAATAACATAATTTTTAAACATCTAGAAAGAACAAAACTGTAGAATTTATTAAAATGAAACTAATAAAGGGACGGCCATATACAGGGAGTCACTATATATGTATATATACATATATATATATACTCTATTATAAACAATATATGTTCATATTAACCATAAAACATTGAGCTACAGCCTCGAAACTCGCCATGCAAATGTCGTTTTAAGAGTTATGTAAATGATCAAACTGTCAGCGCCAATAACAGTTCAACTCATGCAACGCGCATGAGAACGACGCGTCGTGCAGCATTGGAAAAGATAGGTGTTCTCACTCGAGCAATTGGAACAGCATTTTCTGCTTTGCTACTGCTAGTTAAGTACAAAAATGACTTTGAGACAAACTCGACGGCGCTACGAACAATTATCGTATTTAGAGAGAGGTCGCATCATAGGCCTATAAGTAGCTGGTCGGTTCAACAGACGTATCAGTCACCATCTTGGTCGGAGCGATATGGTAGTTGCTTGGTGTTGGCAATAGTGGATCAGAGAAGGCACATATAACCGTCACAGTGGCTCAAGACGCTTAAGATAGAAAACTGCTCGAGAGGATCGTACAGTCAAAAGGGGAGCCACATTCACACAAATGACGTCGCTATAAGCCATACAAAGGTATTTGCCATCCTACATGCATCCTGTATCAAAGGGGTGGGATTAGGTATCAACGTCCATTAAGGCACATACCTCTGAACCCCCCCCCCCATCAACATAGGCAGAGCCGTCTGGATTGATGCTGAACTCTGTCAGCCTGGACAGTGTCCGATTGGAGGCATGCTATCTTTAGCGATGAATCCCGCTTCTCTCTCAGTGCTGATGTCTGCCGCATACGCATACGTATATGGAAAAGGACTTGCTTCTTCTTCTTCGATCCAGACAGTTCGACGTACCCGAAGGTGTAAGGTACCTGTTTGGACGGCCGGTAAGTGACACCCAATTTAGACTGGAACCCAGTAGGGGAGGCATCCACAGGGACCCTACCCACCTTCCCCTACCGCCAAACTCTCGGGCTTACGGACCCACATGTTTAATCTGATCGTTCTCCACGTGAACACGGCGACAGTTTGGACAGAGGCGAGAATCGAACTCGGGTCGTCTGAGTCAATCCCGCTCGCTAACCACTGGGCTATCGGGCCCCTAAGTGGACTGACTAGAGTTCCAATCCCGCATATGTTGTCGAGAGGCACACGACCTTCCCCCTTGGCGTAACAATCTGGGGAATCATTAGTTGTGCCAATCTGACGGCTCGCTTATATATATATATATATATATATATATATATATGTATATATATATATATATATATATATATATATATATATATAGATAGATAGATAGATAGATAGATAGATGTATGTATGTAAGAATTTCAGAGTTGATTATTCTGCATCAAAGCCTTATGACCACTTGAACCACGCTCCACCACATAGTGACGCCGGAATCATATACGTAGTTCTGCGGCCGCTATATTTAACCATCCACACCATAAACCCGATCTAATACGATATATTAATCACAGTCTTATAACACACGATTAGTGCTGATATTACTTTTCTAGCAGACTGCGCGACGAAACTGAAGTTAAATTGGTGTGTGAAGTGATGAAAAAAAAAATGGTTACTGTTTAAAGTTCTTAAGAAAGATACAACCTGTTTAATCGTCAATTTTCAAAATAAGATATAATATCCCCCGGTTATAATGCCATACATTAACGTTCTATCAATTTTTATGAGCAGATTTTAGAATTTCTTTAAATAAGTACCCGATTCGATAGAGAAACTTATTGACAACGTAAACAAACTAGTAGAACATTTCGAAAGATATTACCCTATAAAGTTTCCTGACGAAATCTATCAAATGATGCAATTTTGTGTTATTACCCAAGAAATGGGCAATACCGCCAACACTGAAGGACGGTGATAACGTCATGCAAACAAATTTAGAATAAGGCAGAACAAAAGCATGTAAACGGTACAGAACTAAAAGTATAAATTTTTCTTTCCTGCCAGTAATGATCAGGGTGCAATTTGGCAGATTTTTTTACCCAATCTTAATTTACAGAAACAATATATTAAATATTTACAGAGACTATAACCGTGAAAATTAAACAAGAAATTCTTGTACTGTTTGTAGGGTACATGTTTTTTAATATTTACCAGCAAAGTTGAAAAGTGTTTATGACTTTGTTCATTCTGTCTGTCTGTCTGTCCGTCCGTTCGCACGATAACTGCCATAAAAAGGAATTTATCAAAATGAAATTTTAGTATATGGTTAAGACGGTCTGTGGGACATATGGGAAAGCAAATGAGTAATATCACCCAATAGTTTGGGATTGAACCTGAGTTGAAAAAGTGAAGTACATTGAACCCTATGGGATCTAATTTTTCAAACATTTTTTAAGCAAAATTAAAATTCGCAAATTCCTTCGAAAATTTTAGAAAATATTTAAATTGTCCCATAAAATATACAAAAAAAATTTTCAGCAAAATATGTTCGGTAGTTTTTTAAATAAAAATTCAAATAATAATTACACCCATATTATATATATTATATGAAGAGATCACATGACACGCTTCAAAATAAAATATTCATTGCTTTTACATTGAGAGCTAGACGATATACATTTCAATGACGTCATTTGAATAAAGTCTATTTTCTTCGATGAAGTTTTAAGTTTCCAAGTAAAATGAATTATTGTAGTATTGTGACAAGAAAGATCAATCATGCATAAAGCACTGATTATGAAACACTTTCGAAGTCCAATTCAATGAACAAAGTCATAAACATTTTTCAACTATGTTGTAAAATGTTAAAATTCAGTAGCATTTAGGACATACAATTTTTTGGGGAGAGGGGAGGGGAGTCAGACCAACACAAATTTAATGAACATATTACCCGCATATTAAACACCTTCTCTTATCCAGAATGTTATCCTTGCAACAAACACAGCAGTACCATCATGCTTCGCCAGTTTTCTTTTTTGTGTGTGTGTTTATTTCCTTGCCTGTTTTTCATCTTTTTAACTGCTGGAAATAAAATCAATTTCTAGTTCACGAGATACAATTGCTTTCCTGCCTAAGTTTAACATAATTGTACCTTTATTCAAATGGTGCCTAAATATTCTGCGAGGAATTTTATATTCCCTTGCTGCAGAATTCACTGACATCTTGTTTTCTTGTATTACTTGTGTACAGTTCCCATCTCCAGGATATTAAATCTGCACCTAAAATGACCTAACTCGAACTCGATCCTAGAATATAATCAATCAACTTCTAACAACCATAAATCACATCATCTAACACACAGACAATTTTAGAAACCAAAAAACGATTATTAATTGAAATCTACACCTTCTCGCTAAACATAATCAACAGAAAAACGCATTTTGCATCTCCTCAAACTATCGTCTTTGATCACACCGGCCTAGATAATTCCGTCAAGTACTTGCCAACAACTTTCCACCTCACACAATCTTTTGGGAACCACAATAATAACCGATCGATCTAAATTTTGATTCTATCCCGATATAGAATCGCAGACTTACCTGGTCAGCCTCGTGATTGGTTCGTTAAATCTGAAGTTGTAATAGGTTTTAGTTAATAGAAAATCAAACTCAAACGGAAATAAGGAAAATTGGCAAATAAGGCAAATCGGTTATCGTAATCTTATACTTTGACTGTTGCTTTCAAGACCTCTTTAGGCCATGAAATACGCAAGTTTTATTTAATAGACGTTCTTGGCATCTAAAATGAAAACACCTACTTTGAATCGCCAATATTCTGCTCCTGCCAATGACTCTGCTCCTGCCAAAGACATCGATCGAAGATGATAGGAATATGAAGCACCACACGGAGCCAGAGGCCCTACCCTTCCTGGTTGGCCACGACTGATGTCACGCCCGAGGTACGACACACCTCCCGGCCAAAGGCCAACGGCCGTACCGTGCTGAAAACACCGGTTCTCGTTAGATCACCGAAGTGAAGCAGCATCGGGCGCGGTTAGTACGAGGTGGGTGACCACCTCGGAACGCCGCGTGCTGTTGGCCATCTCGGGTGCGGTGTCCCCGTGGTTTGCGCGCTAGATTTGCACGCTGCCACAAATGCCGCCGTGTTCATGCGGAGTACGATCACGTTAAACATGTGGGTCCGTAAGTCCTTCCGAGAGGTTGGTGGTAGGGGAAGGAGGGTACGGTCCCTGTGGATGCCTCCCCCACTGGGTTCCGGTCTAAATTGGGTGGCACTTCCCGGCCGTCCATACAGTTACCTTACACCTTTCTGGTAGGTCGGACGGTCTGGGTCTCAACAACAACACCTCCCGGCCATTCAGCCCCTCTACTGAGTTTCGGATGGGGACGCGCGGGGTTTTCTGGGCGGCCCCCCTCCTTGCCGAAATTCGACCGGTGCCTTCTCATCAGGTGAGGGAGTGTGTGGCAGCAGACGACTCTGCTCCTGCCAAAGACATCGATCGAAGATGCTAGGATACCCGAATTATAAGTTCGGAGTTGAAGCTAGCTTTTGATCTAATCTTATAATGTCGGTCTTGTAAGCACGAGGTCCCGAGCTCGGGCCTGGCTCGGGCCTGGCTCGGACCTGGCAACATCAGTTCTTACACATGCTTTAAACTACAAGCTGCCTCGCGAACACATTCAAAATCCCTTACTGTATTTTGAAAATACATGAAATGAACTAGAAGTTTATGCACTGTGCGAAGAACTCCGTAATAAATATATAATCGCCATATGTCAGAACTTACCTACGAAATTTTAAATCAGGCGTTAAATCAGCTATACTCATTATCATGATAGCATCTACAAACAGAAAAAGAATTCTGGTGTTGCGATTCAGTGAACCTCTGGTACAGGACAAGTAATGATATTTATCGGATCCCTTGTGAATTGGACGAAATATCAGTAACGTTATTACCCTGCTTTGCGGTATTACTCCGGGGGACCTTAAATTAATACACTATTAATACAAATCAATATTTGAAAGAAGATGAAAGATGGGATCACTATATTTCATCAACATTCTCTTGATGAAAGGTTACTATATTGCGTCAACTACCTTTTGAAAAGTTGAAGAACTAACCATAGATCTTATGAAAGTTGATAGAAGAAAGAAATGGGGGTTATAAATGTTACTATTATTAATTCAAATATCTATGAATTACTGTAATAAAGTATACATTTTCTAAACTCATTCGATAATGATCTCTACAAAAATTACCAAGTAACATTATATTGCATAACTCGCATTTCACGAAAATATGATGACTCTAATTTCGTAGGGTTCAAATTACAAGTAGAAAATTATCTGCCAGCTTCTTAATTTAGCAAAAGTTACTACTCATTTAATCTGAAGAAGGACGTTATTTTTACCTCCAAAACGGATTCATGCCTTAACATAATTGTTTTATGGGTTGTTTTACTATCGAAGATTTTAATCTCAGATTTCCTTAACTGCAGTTTGAACGCATTATTTTTATGCACAGTATAATGTAAATATTTAGACAATTGACTAAATTCGTGTTTCAGGCGCATTTAAATGAACTCACGTCAAAAAAAGCAAGGAAACAGAAAATTGGCTTAAAATGTCCATGAAACGCGGTAACCATATTATCAACACTTCCTATACATGTTTTATTATTAGATACTCCCCACCAGACACATTTACTGAGAAAAATGATATTTTGCAACACACGATATAAGAACATGAATCATACATCATCTCTTTTCACACAAATTTAGAAGAATAATAAACTTTAATTTTTAAAAGTGTTGGAAAATATAATTTATAAATCCTTGGATGAGAAAGTGCAAAAACAAAAGCAACTTTCTGGAACCGTCTCAAATGATGAATAACAGCTTACTTATTGTTCAAAGGCTTCCAATAAAAATTTAGTAATGGAAATATAAATGCATTTTATTCTCAGTAGCTTTTTGAAGTAAATTTAATTGAGAAAAGGGTTTTTTGCTAATACACTCTAAGACAAAAAAAATCGACGCACCAAGAAAGAGTTATCCAAATGAGACAAAATTTGGTACGTGTAATGTTAATGTACAGAAAAAGATATGATTAGAATTCCAGAACAATTGGGTGATTTATTGCACTGAAAGGTCTACACAAAGTGAGCACGTCAATATGGCGTTGATCCACCCCTGGCCTTGATGCAAGCTGTTACCCAACGTGACATTGATGCATAAAGTTGCCGGATAGTGTTCTGAGGGATGTCATTCCAAATGGCCTCCAACTGACGAGCTAATTCGTCAACATCCTGGGATGGTCGCAGGCGACGCCCCATCTCAGCCCAAATGTGCTCAATAGGCGAGAGATCTGGGGATCTAGCTGGCCAAAGGAGTGTGTCGTAAGCACTCAGACAATCAATAGAGAGACATGCCGTGTGCGGCCTGTCATTATCTTGCTGAAAAGTTATCCCGGGGTGTCGCGAAAGGAATTGCAATACAACGGGTTGTAGAATATCGGCAAAGTACCGTGATAGTGCCACGGAGGACTATCAAGGGGGTCCGGTTATCAAACGAAATAGCATCCCAGACCATAACTCCCTGTTGTCGGGCCGTGTGGTATGTGACAGTAAGAGCAGGACCCTGATGATGTCCGGGCTATCTCCTGACACGTCTGCGCTGGTCGTCGGGACTCAGTTCGAAACGGGACTCATCACTGAAGACAGTTCGTTCCCAATCCGAACAATTCCACGTTGATCGGGTGGTAGGCGGCGTAATGGGCGCCATGAGTATAGATTCCGCTCCCGTAGTCTTCTATTAATAGTCCGGGTGTTCACTTCCGTGTTTGTCACACGTTGGATGGTTGATAACGACGAATCTCGTGCTGTCACAGCTGCTCTGACCATCGCTCTATCTTCCCGTTCTGTCGTCGCTCTAGGCCGTCCGCTGCCAGCTTGCCGCTGAAATCTGCCATTAAGGACCCATTCCTGCCAACATCGTCTAATTGCTGCATCGCTCCTTACCAAATGCCGAGCGATTCGTCGGTGTGCCCATCCAACCTCATGCAGTCCGACAGCCAGCCCTCTTTCAAACTCATTCATATGCTCGTAGTGGCCACAAATTCGCCAGCGAGGCATTGTTACAATCAAGGTACATAAACGCAATCGAAATCCACTGAACTTTTTGTTCCTGAAAGCGAGGTTCGCCCCTTACATACACCACCATGGTGCTCAGTTTCAATGCACTATAGTTCCTATTATTCATTCATTGGCTGCGAATTTTTGTTCATTTGCATATTCGGTCGAAAAGTGTGTGCATGTAAAGTTTCATTACTATCGGATTATTTTGCGGGGTGCATCGATTTTTTTTGTCTTACAGTTTATAATAAAATTTCAGATAAATATTCATTGTATACATTAAAAATATCTTGTGTGAAAAATAGATCTTTTAATATCATAACCATATTTTGAATTTCATAACATATTTCATACTATTGCTTCAAAAGCCATCATTAAATTTTCAGTAATAGTATACCTATACTAGTATAACGAGTAAGGTTAAAGAGGTTTCAAAACACAGGTACAAATGCTGCTATTGAATTCCGAAAATGTCAGTGTTTCTCTTACATCAATTGCAGTATACAACAGTTGATATTTCACCATTGTCCCTAAGTATGAATGCCTTTGTTGAATTTTAATGACGAACTGTCGTAATTAGCATTACTTGGTATGATAACTATAAGAACATAGTACATGCAGCCGTTCAATAGTGTCTGAACAAGACATGAATTCATGTCTTTCAGCTTGACTCTGCAGGATTCAGTGGTCAATGTCGTAGTAACCACCCAACTGCAGATAAATTTTGGTTGGATTGAAAATGTGATTTCAGTACTTGTGTTTCATGCAGTGAAAAGTCAAATGACGTTTCCCTTGCAAACAAATAATTCCGATTAGATTTGAGATGATAAACCAGCCATTCTGACGTAACCGTAGCAAAATGCAAAGAACTGTAGTCACAGCATCTCAATCTTCGACAGATTTTGTGTCTATTAACAGGAAAGGAGGAGAGAACGATTTAAGGGCCAAAGTTCAAAACATCTAGTTATTTTTAAGTGAAACTGAGTTCTGCATTTTTTTTATTGCAGCCTAACATTCTTCGCAATTCTTAGCGTTTTGCAGATTTTAGGACAACATTTCTCTTTCTCCTAGTTTAACATCTCAACTTTTTTCTCAAACATAGGCAAAGGCATTTTTTCTCAAACATAGGCAATATTAACCCGAATTGATAATTATAATTCTATGCCAGAAAACTAGCTTCAGTGTTTGTATGGAGTAAATCTCTTCAACGTGGAATGTGATGTAATGGCTGCAGTTGCTGTCCTAACCACATACATCTCCAATTTTATGCTAAACGTGCACTTTAGAATATGTTCATAATAATTATAACAAAAGACAACTCTAAATACTGTCCTGGCTGAAAGTTTTCAAAAACCATGCTATTTGAAGTTTTTGAGACCATCGCCTGCTCCTCAACCTTTTAACCTACTACCTGGAGTTATCTCGGAATAGTGCATTTTGTTTCAGAATGCCATTCCGAGAGTTAACTCTGGAAGGCAACCGTTAACTATAAATTAAGGTTTTTCTCGCGTTCTCTTCCGAGTTAATTTGGAATAAAAATATAGATCCCTACCTTAATTATTTTTGCCCTACTTTAGTTTTTTTAAATGGATAATTATTATTAATCCGAGTACCCTCTATCTAAATAAATCTAGAAACATCTTTAAGAAATTATGTTGTTTTTTAATACATTTAAGAAAAAATAGGTGCTATAGGTTAGAGGGTAAAGAACAGCCATAATCTCTAAATAGATTGAGCTCTTCAAATTTGAATGAAAACAATTATATCTACAAAGTGGTTATCTCCCTATATAGAACATTATTAAGGACCTTTTAAGAACCAGAGAGTAAACAGATACAAAATTTAGCATGAACACTATTCAGAGAATGGGGAATAAATTTTAAATACAAACAAGTTAGTTAAAAAGTGCCCATAGAGAAAATATAAATGGTATATTGTTGATATCTGACACGAAGACATTTAATACCTAGTACAGCATAATCTCAATAATTGCAATATCCTATTCATATTTGGAAACACAGTAAACTGAATAAGCAGTACATATAGTGGAATAATTGTTATTTCTTTTAACCTCAACTGTTTCTCTTTATAAGCATTTATTGTTAGCCTGGCCTCACAACTTTCTAGCAGCACTTTTAAAACTAAATCTTGAATACAAAAAGAGAAATATTTTTTCGTGTTCTGTGTTTTGTCTCTTGTTTCCACTTCGGCCTCTGATTCTTCCTGCAGGTTACTGTCACAGACTGTTACTGTTACAGGCGACAGATTACTGTTACGGTAAGAGTTATAGTAACTATAAACAAATAATTCCACAATCGTATATTGTGTATATACGATTACTAAAGTAACATATCACCTAGTGCGATTAGCTATGTATTAAATATTTAGTATAATCTATAATCTACAGAAATTTTGCAAACTCAACGTTAACTGGTTATTAAGAACTAATTCGTATACATAATTTTGTATCATGAAATCACTTAAGAATTTACATAACTTATTTATTTTAAGTATGGAATTTTATAAGTAGGGTAAACCCGGGTTAGATAGTCATACGGGTTAGATGGCCAATTGTTGCCATTTGTTTGATAACCGGTAGATAGCAGTCCTAATCACACAGTTATGAGTCAGATGTTCGAGAAGAAGGTTAATTTTGACCAGCCCTAAAAAAATAGCTGCATTGTAAGTATATAACGTTTTTATGTACTAATTCCATCCCTTCAAAATTGTTCTCCATCCAGTAAGCTGTCTTGTGATTACGGTTTATTTCGAGTTAAAATCTTATAAGAGAGCTTAAACGATGATCTAAACATTATATTTGTATACCTAACCTCGATGTGTATCATTGAAGCCACGTTTACCGGATAAGCCTCATGGCCATCTATCCCATTTGTTAAGGAGAGATGGCCCACATTTTTCAGGGTTAGTTGACCAGTCCACTTGATAGTTTATTTTGGCATGTATGTTAAACAGCATCTCGCTTTCTTTTCAAATATATTCGTTACATATACGTCAGTACCAAATATACCAAATATATACATTAAAAAATAGGGTAGCAACCGTAAGGAGTGGACCCAAGATGATTTATGTAAAACAATTGAAGCAATACGTAATGGCACATCAGTCCGACAAGCTTCCATTGAATTTCGTGTGACCAGAAAAACACTGGAGAGGAGATGGAAAACTAGAAATATAGTTAAAGGCCTTTTTCAACTGTTCCATTGATCAGCAAAACTCATCCAGACGTCAGAGGCGCCATGCTACTATTCTGACGTCATCCAAAAATATAGGTAAGGCAAAACAGAAAAACAAAAATTAAGAGTTTTGGGACTCTGCTTAGGAAGAATCAAAATAAGAAGAAACGCTATTGTAGAACATTCTCCATCAGCAGCTCTGAAGAGGAAATCGAGATTCAATATGCATCCAGTGACATATCCAGTGATGATTTTGGTCACTCTAATGAATGTGTAGGATGCCGAAAAGATTTATAACAGCACAAAGATTAAAGTTGACTGGATTAAATGTGTTCGTTGCCAACGTTGGTTGCACGAAATATGCTCATCATTCATCGATTTATGCCAGTCCTGTGGTACTATTATATCGAAAAAAAGTGACATTTTTTAACTTTTCCGTAATATTTTTACATTAGCTAATATTTTCGGAAATAAATTAATACAATTATATTTACAATACAATAATATTTTTGGAAATAAATTTGGAAATAAATTAAATTATTTACCTCATGTATTTTTGTAACACATTTTCTGTAGTATTTTGTTCTAAAATTAAAATCTTGTTTTAAAATTAAATAAGAATGCTTCCTTAAGCTCAACTCGCATATATTTATTTACCATTAAAACAGACATGGCCAACAATCATGCCAACAGACATGGCCACAATCATATGGCCATCTAACCCGGACTCCAATGGCCAACAGTATAGTTTTAGTGGATGGCCAACAGTATAGTTTTAAAATTTCGGATTTTTGACTTTCTGTCAATTGTTTTTCACAAAAGTCCATTTAAATTTAAAACTTTAAACTTTGCTTTAATTTTGCATATTAATAAATATATTTTTAACAAGAAAGATCAATCATGTTTAAAGCATTGATTATGAAACACTTTCCAACTTCAATGCAATTTTATTTAAACATGTCTAAAATGCAATACATTCCTCGGCAATATTTTAAAACTTATCACAATACTACATTAATTTATTATATTTGAAACCTTAAACCTTCATTGAAAAAAATGAACTTTATTCAAATGACGGCATTAAAATATAAATTGCCTGGTTTAAACATCTCTAAAATGTGATACATTCCTCGGTAATAATTTTAGAATTATCATAATACTACGAAAATTTATTATATTTGAAAACTTTATCGAAAACAACTGAAATTCATTCAAATGACGTCATAGAAAAATAACACGCCTGGCTCTCTCTATAAAAGCAACATTTCATTCATAAATAATTCCCCCATTCATGTAATTCATCACAATACTCTAATAATTTATATTATTTAAAAATTAAGACCATGGAGCTACAAGTAAGTAAAACCCTATGCGTAAAACTTCATCGAAAATTATCGTCCTTCTCTTTCTAAAATCAATGAATATTTCATTCATATCAGCCATGCAGACTCCATGGACTAAATGATTTTGTGTTAAAGAATTACAGCGATTCTAATTACAACTCATTCTACATATTTTGCTGTTTACATTTTACATAGGTGAAAAATAGGCTTAATAGTAGAAATAATCAAATTTGTATGAGCATTTAAACTGAAATATATTGTCATTGCGTTGTTAAAGTACGTAGATGCACAGAATTTAGGCAAAAATAAAGTAGTTTTAGGACGGATACAACACTCAATATGAATTAAAAAGAACTTTAAAAATCGCGATTTTGAGACAAGATGGATGCCATATATCATTTTGAAGTGGGTCATGTGATCGTTTCATATCCTGGACACGTGATCGCTCCATATAAGAGGTGTTATTATTATTTTAATTTTTATTTAAAAAACTACTGAATATATATCGCTGAATTTTTTTTTATATATTTTATGGAACAATTTGAATATTGCCTAAAATTTTCGAAGCAATTTGTGAATTTTAAATCCGCTTAAAAAATGCTTGAAAAATTAGGTCCCATAGGGCTCAATGTATTCCATTTTTTCAACCCGGGTTCAATCATCAGTTATCGTGCTAACGGACAGACAGACAGACAGACAGACAGACTGAACAAAGTCATAAACACTTTTCAACTTTGTTGTAAAGTGTTAAAAATACTTAAAGAAATAAATATATTTCTAAACACATTATTGTGTAACATTGTATATCAATTTTCCATATTATTTTAATTTAAGATTAATGTTGATTTTTAACACTTTACAACAAAGTTGAAAAGTGTTTATGACTTTGTTCATTCTGTCTGTCTGTCTGTCTGTCTGTCTGTCTGTCTGTCTGTCTGTCTGTCTGTCTGTCTGTCTGTCTGTCCGTTAGCACGATAACTGCCGTAAAAATGAGTTTATCAAAATGAAATTTTAGTATGTTGTTCAGACGGTCTGTAGGACCTATGGGAATATAAATAAATAATATCACCCAATTAGTTTTTTATTGAACCCGGGTTGAAAAAATGAAATACATTGAATCCTATGGGACCTAATTTTTCAAACATTTTTTAAGTAAATTTAAAATTCACGAATTGCTTCGAAATTTTTAGGAAATATTCACATTATCCCATAGAATATATAAAAAAAATTCAGTAAAATATGTTAAGTAGTTTTTTAATTAAAAAAATTATTTAATATAGGGAAAAAAACAAATTCAATTAAATTCTGACTTTGGGATATCTTCCAGAAAGAAAAGAGAGAGATATTATATAATCTCTCCATTTGTTTAAACGTTTTGCATATGGGAGTGGCTTCATATTTTAAAATAAATTTGGTAGATAACAATTTTTCATTTTTTTTAAATTTTATATAACTCTTCATGATAAATTTAATTGATGGCATTTTAAATGCACTTTCCTACGTCCTAGAGAGTTAAAATTTGGTACACAGCTTAAATTTGTTGAACATTTTATTCGACAAAAATTTGATGGATCTTTAAATATAGATCATACATTTTTTTCGAAATGGCCTGAAAATAATCCCCGTTCACTTCTATAAATCATTGGTGTAATATTGTTAAAAATTCTGATGTGGACAGCACATGTCTTTCTCTGCAGACTCATATTCGTTCTCTTTATTTATTCAATGATAATTTGAGTTTATCTGCACAACATAAGTATTTTAAATGACATTGAATTTACACGTTAAACTTAAATTTGGTTCTCATTTGATAGCTAGACTTATTGTCAAAGGTGGCGTAGCGAAAACGCGAAAAAACTAGAATATCTCAAGAACGGTTAGTCCTAGAGTAATGGGGTTAGTCTTATTCTTTTTGTTGTCAAAAATCACATATAAAATAAGAATTTAATTGATATAATTGAGCACACGTAGTCTTTTATTTTTATATATAACGATTTTTGCTGGCCATTTCGCAAAAATAGCCCGTTCCTTTTTCCCGAATCGTAGTAGAATAACCTACAAATGATTTATATACAAAATTTTGTTAAATTTGGTATATAAATCACTTGTAGGTTATTGAAATATTATACTCCAAATTTTGTTAAATTTGGTTCATTAGTTTTTAGCTAGAGTGGATAAAGGCAATTTCTGCGGCCATTTCGCAAAGAAGGCAGATTCTTTTATTACGAATCGTACTATAATCTAATGAACATCAGGATTTCCCACAAAAAACATACCTACCAAATTGTATGAAATTCGGTCCATTAGTTTTTCAATTAGAGTGGATGTAATATCCACACAGACACACAGAAACATACACAGATACACCCTTACACACACAGACGTCTTCCTAAAAGTAGTTTTTTCGTGTTCTAGATGTCCCAAAACGTGTAGATACTTTGAAAATTCGAGTTCCGATCTTCGGTACGATTCCAATACTTTGAGTACATACACATACACATATATATTATCTGTGTATTATCTGTGTATCTAAATTCCGTGCCTATGCAATTACAATAGTTGTGATTTTAAATGATCCCTAAACTTTTATTATTTCTTCAAGGAAGCCTAATTTTAACATATGCAGAATGCAAATATCTCAAGCGATTGTAAGATGAATTACATAAGAATTGCTGAATTTTTTTCACACAAAATTATTTAGCTCTGGAGTCTGGAATACAAGTTATATGAATGAAATATTCATTGATTTTGCATAAAGAATCAGATGATTTATATTTCGATACAGTTTTAAATATTTAAGTATAATAAATTACTGTAGTACTGTGATAATGTAAAATATATTACCACTGAATGAATCACATTTTAGAAATTTTTAAATGAAATTACATTTCAGTTGGAAAGTGTTTCATAATCAATGCTTATGCATGATTGATCTTTCTTGTTAACACTTTACAATAAAGTTGAAAAGTGTTTATGACTTTGTTCATTCTGTCTGTCTGTCTGTCCGTTAGCACGATAACTGCCGTAAAAATAACTTAATCAAAATGAAATTTCAGTATGTTGTTCAGACGGTCTGTAGGACCTATGGGAATATAAATGAATAATATCACCCAATTAGTTTTGGATTGAACCCGGGTTGAAAAAATGAAATACATTGAGCCCTATGGGACCTAATTTTTCAAACATTTTTTAAGAGGATTTAAAATTCACAAATTGCTTCGAAAATTTTAGGTAATATTCAAATTGTTCCATAAAATATGTAAAGGACCCATACCCTGAGGTCCACTTCTAGAGGGTCAAGCAAAGCGAGAGCGGGCCGTTGAAAAAAATAGGCTTCACATATTCTTATATGATATGTCCGTCCACTTATTTTCGTTTTTTGTACATGTGTGAATTGGAAAAAGGATAGACGATGATTTTTAAAAATGTTGCATGTACCTATGGACTTTTTAGGTCCATGCATTTGGCGATGATTCTCAACATGATATTAATTAAAGCAAGCTATATGAAGAAATAAAAAATGTTGGACGTCAGTTGCAAAAATTTAACAAGCTTAGCACATTTGGAATGATTTTAAAAAATTATATGTAATTTGTCATTCATTTCCAAATTTTACATTTGCTTTGAGAATTTTATTAACGAGACCTGTAGTTACAGCCGAAGCCGAAAGAAGCTTTTTAATGCTAAAATTAATAAAAAATCACTTACGGACGGGAATGATCCAAAAAAGATTAAATATTTTAACCTTGTTATCCATCGAACACAATTTGTAAAAAATTAGATTTTAAACGCCTTATAAATAATTTTGTTGAATTGAAAGTCAGAAAAATTAATTTTATTATGGGTCATTCCATATAAAATCACCCAGAAGTGGTTACATGACCATTTTGAAAATTTTTATATTTTGCATAAATGTTCCTACATATTTCAGCAGATGAAAAACGATTTTTAAAATTTTTTCATCTAGCTCGTTTATTTGGTACAGCCATTATTTCATCATGGCAGACTCCAAATTTGATGAATTTTGATGTCCAAGTAAATTTAAATATCTTAGAATTCAAAAGAGTTAGATACTTGGAATAAAAACTATTTTACTGGATTTAAAGTGGTCTACATTTCATGCTATTGTAAAGTTTGTGTAACTGCAACCTGGGTGGCTGAAATTTAGAGGTGAAATTCAGCATCAGTTTTGATAAAAATGAAGTTTTCAGGCTTTTTAAAAATAATGAAGGGAACAATTTTAAATCTTCAAATTTTTACCATATCTTACCCTACTCCCAACATCTTTGCTGGAGAAATTTGAAGACTAAGAACTTTTTCTTTTTGTTTTGGTAAGTCCCAAACATGGCGACTTTATCAAATTTACATATATTTAAGCCTTAATATCTTTGGTGGGGGAACCGGTAAAAATCTAAAACTTGCATAGAATCAAGTACTATATAATCTATATAAATAAAAATGAAAATCTGTCTGTCTGTCTGTCTGTCTGTCTGTCTGTCTGTCTGTCTGTTTGTCACACCATCACGGGAGAACGGCTGAACCGAATTTGATGAAATTTTGTGGGTAGCCCAGAAATAGCCCCACTTAAAATTATATCTGTGTTTTGAGTTTCTACGACCAGTGGTTCTCGAGATATTAGTAAAAAACGAAATTTTCGTTTGTCTCATCATCACGGAAAAACGGCTGAACCGAATTGAATGAAATTTGGTGAATAGCCTTGAAATATCCCCCCATAAATTTTGTCCAAGTTTCGTGTTTCTAAGACCTGGGGTTGTCGAGATATTAATGAAAAACGGAACTTTTACCTTGGAGTTCTACTCCCTAACTCCGTGGTTTATCCAAACGAAAAGCTTGAAAATCGTTTGAAAGTGAATTAAAATTTAATCTCTGAGTTTGATGGGAGATTTTTTGCGTTAATTAGTCACTTTCTGAAAACATGAATTGTTTGAAACATGATTTAAAGGTGAAATCTATCTCCATGGTTCATGGTTTATTTAAAACAAGCTTTTACGGAACAATGAGAAGTATAGAGAAATCAAAATCGTTATTTAATTTCGCAGTTTATGTTATAAGACATGACATATTTAACATGTTATAAGATTCTATCTTATATCATGTTACTCAGAAACGCAATTAAATTAAATCTGTCTGCTAATTTTAATAATTATTTTTTCGATTTGAATAATAAATAAATGGATATAAAAATATATTTTAGAAAAGAACGATTTGATTTTTCTTATAGCATTTTTGACTGGATAATATCAATTACGGTCTTCAGGTTTAAAAATTATTATTATTTATATTTTCGGGGATTATTGATTCAAGGATTATTGATATTTTCAAGTTATTTTGCAATTATTTTATTATGACAAAAATTGTTTAAACTCATATATTGTATGTTGTACGAATCTTCTACAAATACACGTGTATATCTTTTAATCTACGAGAATATAAGTAGTACAGGTATATTGACATATGTTTTGATATATATTAGCATATATTGGAATCAATTACGACCTTCTGGTATAAAGAGTACGGATATTATTGATGTTTTCAATTTATTACGTCATCTCTTTTATTTTGGCAAATATTTTTGAGACGCATATTGTAATACGGGTAATCTTCTACTAACACATTGGCATATTTTCTGATCTGCGACAATATAATTAGTACGGGGTTGCATATATTCATTCAATTCCTATTTTTTCTTCTGTAAATTTGCTTACAAAAGGGGGCAGGATGTTTTATTCTTCAGATCTGATCGTGAAGATAATTTTGCATAGTGAGAACATATATTCTTAAACTTCTCTTTAGGAGCAATAAATTTAATATTTTAACAGAATTTGCACATGATTGCGAACTTTAAGTTTCTTTAAATTGTACACTCCGTACGAATAACGGGTGTGCTGTTAGTGGTTAATAAATTTTAACATTTTAGGAGGATATATCATGTTGCTCGGCATCGCAATTAAATTAAATGTGTTTGTTAATGTTTTTATTATTTTTTTTCGATTTAAATAATAAATAAATGGATAAATGTATATAAAAGTATATCTTATGAATGGACGGTTTGATTTTTCTTTTAATTATACTAATTGCTGACTGCGTACATCAATTTCATTTATTTTGGCAAAGAGTTATCAAGCTTATATCGTATTTAGCTACTAAACTCATATATTGTGTTTAGCCAATAAATTCATATAGCCGATTGTTGAAACAGAAAAAGAGTAGAGCGGGTATATCTTCTAATACAATTGTAGTGTTTTCATTTAGTATATTGAAACGGGATAAGAATGTTTCATTTAGATCTGCAAATTCAAAGCTACGAATTTGGAGGGATATCGCTAATTTGACAACTTTTCTTAAACTTTGCCAAATTGACGGAAATGTCGCCAAATTGATATAAACGACACACAAACAGCTGCCATAAACCTTCGGGTTGGTCGTGTGGCTTGGGTCTTCTACATATCAATGATTTTTTTTTTTTTTTTGTTAGAAGAGAGTACTGAAATGATGTTTGGTTAGCATTTATCTGTCAGACCAACCATCCTACTTAGTAATACATTTAGCGAATTTTTAAAATGTCACCAAATTGATAAAAATGTTTTCAAATCTATAAAAATATCTTGAAATTGATAAAATTGCGCTACATAAATGATATTAATTGTTTTTTGTTAGGGGATAGTATTGTGATGATATTTCGTCAATTTGTCGCAAAGTGGAACTGTCAGTTCTACAGTCCCACTTGGCGATAAATTTGGCTATTTTTTAAAATGTCGCTATTTTGACGAAACTGTCGCCAAATGTTCCATAGAAATATAACTATTTAGACGATATTTTTTCTACCAATTTATTTGAAGCAAATGATATCATGTCGCTTAGCAACGGATTTAAATCCAATGTGTTTATGCGGCAGGCGATTTTTATTAAATTCTTTCCGATTTGAATAATGAAGATATGTATATAAAATAAATTTCATTGCCATTTCATTTTCGACTGGATAATATCAATTATACTCTTCAGGTTTAAACATTATTATTATTGATATTTTCCGGAATTATTGATTCAGGGATTATTGATATTTTTAAGTTATTACGCCATTGTTTTATTGCGGCAAAAATTGCTGACACACGCATATTGTACGTTGTACGAGTAATCTTCTAGGAATGCACGGGTATATCTTCTAACCTACGAGAATATAAGTAGTACAGGTATATTGGCATATATTTTGACATATATTGGCATATATATTGGAATCAAGTACAGTCTTCTGGTATGAAGATTAAGGGGATTAATTATATATTCAATTTATTACGTCGTCTGTTGTATTTTACCAAAAAACATTTGTGACTCATATTGCAAAACGGGAAATCTTCTACTAATAATCGGACATTATAAGTAGTACGTGTATATCTTCCCATATAATTTTAGCACTTTAATTTTGACATATATTGGAATAAATGACTTCAGATTTAAAGATTACGGGTTTATTGGTATTTTCAATTTATACATGTAATCTACTAATGCAGGTTATATTTTCTAATATTCGCGTATATAATTAGTACGGGTCCCATACAATTTTAACGCTTTATTTTGCATATATTGATTCAATTCCATATTTTTTTTTTTTATATTTGCTTACATAAGGGGTCCAAGATGTTTTATTCTTCAGATATGTCCATGAAGATAATTTTATATAGCGAGAACAGAGATTCTTAAACTTCTTTTTAGGATCATTATATTAAATATTTTAACAGAATATTTTGATTAAACATGTCATTTAGTATACTATAAGAATTTGGGCATGATTATGAATTTCAAGTTTCTTTATATTATATACTCCGTACGAAGAACGGGTATGCTGCTAGTCTATATAAATAAAAATGAAAATCTGTCTGTCTGTCTGTCTGTCTGTCTGTTTGTCCCATCATCACGGGAGAACGGCTGAACCGAATTTGATGAAATTTTGTGGGTAGCCTAGAAATAGCCCCACTTAAAATTTAGTCCGTGTTTTGAATTTTTACGACCAGTGGTTCTCGAGATATTAGTAAAAAACGAAATTTTCGTTTGTCTCATCATCACGGAAAAACGGTTGAACCGAATTTAATGAAATTTGGTGGATAGCCTTGAAATAGCCCCCCATAAATTTTGTCCAAGTTTCGAGTTTCTAAGACCAGGGGTTGTCGAGATATTAATGAAAAACGGAACTTTTTTTTATAGGAGTTCTACTCTCCAACTCCGTGGTTTATCCAAACGCAAAGGATAAAAATCGTTTGCTTAAAACGTCAAAGGGAATTAAAACTCTATTTTTGAGTTTGATGCAGGATTTTCGCATTAAATAGTCACTATCTGAAAGCATGAATTGTTTGAAACATGAATTTAAATGGAAAAATCTACCTCCATGTTTTTATTTCACAAGCTTTTACTCAACGATTAGAAGTATAAAGATATTAAAATGGTTATTTAATTTCGCATTTTATGAGGAAGATTCTATTTTATATCGTGTTGCTCGGCCAAGGAATGAAATTAAATATGTTTGCTAATGATTATTATTATTTTTTCGATTTGAATATTAAATAAATGGGTATTGAAATATATCTTATAAATGAACGGTTTGATTTTTTTAAATTATATTAATTGCGAACTGCATACACCACTTTCATTTATTTTAGCAAAGAGGTTTTAAGCTTATATATTGTGTTTAGCTAATAAACTCATATTTTGTTTACCCAATAAATTCATTTATCCAATTGTTTAAACAGAAAAAGAGTAAAATGGGTATATCTTCTAACAATATTTTAGTGTTTTCATTTAGTATATACAAACTTGATCACGATATTTTATTCAGATCTGCGAATTTAGAGCTACGAATTTGTCTGGATATCGCTAACTTGGCAAATTTCATAAAAGTTACCAAAATGATTGAAATGTCCTCAAATTGATAAAAATGACGTAAATCAATGTAATTTATTTTGTTTTGTTAAAAGAAAGTACTGAAATGGTGTTTCGTTAGCATTTGTCTGTCAGTCCAACCGCCCTACTTAGTAACATATTTAGCGAATTTTTAAAATGTCACCAAATTGATAAAAATATTTATAAATCCATAAACATATTTTGAAATTGATAAATTGCCCTAAATAAACGAAATTGTGTTTTTTTAGGGGATGATATTTTGATGATGGTTCGTCAATTTATCGCCAAGTGGGACTATCAGTTCTACAGTCCCACTTGGCGATAAATTTGGCGATTTTTTAAAATGTCACCAGATTGATAAAAATATTTATAAATCCATAAAAATATTTTGAAATTGATAAATTGCCCTAAATAAACGAAATTGTGTTTTTTTAGGGGATAATATTTTGATGATGGTCCGTCAATTTATCGCCAAGTGGGACTGTCAGTTCTACAGTCCCACTTGGCGATAAATTTGGCGATTTTTTAAAATGTCGCCAAACTTTCATTAGAGATATTCAGACGATATTTTGACCTCCAATTTATTTGCAGCAAATCATAACATGTCGCTTAACAACGGATTTAAATTTAATGTGTTTATGAGGAAGAAGATTTTTATTAAATCTTTTCCGATTTTAATGATGAAGATATGTATATGAAATAAATTTCATTGCCATCGTATTTTTGACTGGATAATATCAATTACGATCTTCATGTTTAAACATTATTATTATTGAAGTTTTCGGGGATTATTGATTCAGAGATTATTGATATGTTCAATTTCTTATGGCATTGTTTTATTGCGGCAAAAATTGTTGAAACTCATATATTGTACGTTGTACGAGTAATCTTCTACAAATGCACGGGTATATCTTCTAATCTAAGAGAATATAAATAGTACATGTATATTGGCATATATTGGAATCAAGCCTTCCGGTATGAAGATGGCAGGGATTATTGATATTTTAAATTTATTAAGTAATCTGTTATATATTGGTAAAAAATTTTCAGACTACATATTATAATACGGGTAATCTCTTACTAACACTAGGACATATCTTCTAATCTATGACATTATAAGTAGTACGGGTTTATCTTCCCATATAATTTTAGCACTTTCATTTCGGCACATATTGGAATTAATTATTGCCTACTGATTTAAAGATTACGGATTTATTGATATTTTCAATTTATATATGTAATCTACTAATACAGGTTATATCTTCTAATATTCGCGTATATAAGTAGTACGGGTCCCATACAATACGCTATTATTTTGCATATATTGATTCAATTCCATACTTTTTATAAATTTGCTTTCAAAAAGGCCAGGATATTTTATTCTTCAGACCCGTGAAGATAATTTTGAATAACGAGAACAGCCATTCCTTAACTTCTTTTTAGGAGCATTATGTTAAATATTTTAACAGAATATTTTGATTAAAAATGCAATTTAGTATACTATAGGAATTTGCACGATTGTGAAATTTAAGTTTATTTATATTATATACTCCGTACGAAGAACGGGTATGCTGCTAGTAACTAATAATACTAATTATTTGGAGTTGACTTTTCTGGTTTTATAGGAGGAACCCATTATGCATTGGATGCCTTTTGGAAAGAAATTCTTAGACTTGGTGGCCTAAAGATTGCAAATATAAGTTTTTATTTCCAAAACACATTTTTAAAATTTCAGTATGCCACTACTGCTTATCATAAATAAAAATTACTACTGGACTATCTACATATTCCAAAGATATAGATATTTGGTAACATCTTATGGTGGATTTGCTGAAAGGTAAAAACCTGTGCTTTTTCTCTCGTTTGAGGTATAGATTTACATTTTTCAAATTCAGGTTTCTACACCTTCTCATTTAATTTCACTTCCTTCGTTGAAACAAAAATGTAGATTTTTTCCACAGCGAAATAATATAAATGTTTTGGGGTAAGGATCTGATTTTCATAAGCTCTTGCAAGCTTGCTTTTGCCGCTTCCCTTTCTGTAGTGCCTCCTACTCCGTCACAAGAATTCTTCCCATGAGCAGTAGCAAAAATGCCCACTCAGCATCTATAAAGAAATCAAACTTATGATGACACATGTTGATGAAATTCTTTTTGTTTTCATATTGACTGGCAGCTCCATCACTAAATAGATGAATCCTCTTCATTATCTACTTGCATGTCTTCTGTAAATGAATGCTCTAATTTTTACACAGCAACTTTGAAATTTTATTTGTTTTGCATGTAAAGCTCTTGATTTTTTTCCAAACTTAATCGTTTAATTTTTGATACTGGTGAAATATCTAGTACAGAACAAACTGCATCAATTTCACTTAAACTAACCTTTTCAGGAACACACACTTCTTCAGTTTTTTCATGAATTTCTATACTTTTGCTAGCCAAAAACACGTAGGGCGTAAAGATTTTGCTGGAACAAGATGTACCTGATACTGTCTGATGTTCTTTAAATGTTTCAACGTAGTTTTATGACAACCTTTGTAGCCCTTTTTCTTTGATCCAGTGGGATAGCTAAAAGGATCGCATCACATCTATCCAAAAAGATTATTATACTTATTAATGAACTTTTTCTCGCGATATTTACAAACTGCTTTCAAGGGATATGTACCTCATCTTAACTTCAGTAGTGTTTTATCAACTTCACTGAAATTCCCAAAATTAGTAAAATCCTTGCTGACTTTACCACAAGTATGCTTATGGCAATTTTCTTTAATAAATTTACCAATTGAACATTCCATTTTTATGAACTTTAAATATCATATTTTTATATGATTAAACAGCATAAGACATCGAATACATCTACTGACCACTAGAAACTGCGAGAATGGGGAGAAATGATATGAACTGATTCATGCTTCTCAGTTCAGAATTGTCGTAAGATTCTGAAACAAGTAGTAGTAATAATCTAAAAATGGCGCTCTTTTATATATGCATGTTATATTTTTATTCTTTCAAATACAAACCATGGTTGTCAGGTTTGGCTACTTTTAACCAATTTGGCTATTTTTGATCATGATCGGTTAATTTTTTTAAAACTAAAATGTTAAATAAATTTCCATTAATAACAATTATTTATGATTTTCAGTTATTTATATTTCATAATTTTATGATTTAGAGGATTAATAATAAAAATAAGTAAAATATTTGTAACAAAATTATGCATGTTTGATAAATAAATAAACAATATTTTAGGACTTGCTCATCACTCCATATCTATAAAACCAGAAAAGTCTCAAACCCTAAATTTTTACTACAATTAGTTACTGTATAGTACTTGATTCTGTGGGAGTTTTAGATTTTTACCGGTTTCCCCACCAGTGATATTAAGATTCAAATATTTGTAAATTTGAAAAAGACGTCATGTTTGGGACTTAATGAAACAAAAAAGAGAATGTTCTCAGTCTTGAAATTTCTTCAATGAAGACGTCGGGAATAGGGTAAGATATGGCGAGAATTTGAAGATTTAAAATTGTTTTCTTCGTTATTTTTAAAAAGCCTAAAAACTGCATATTTAGCTAAACTGATGCTGAATTTCAACACTAAATTTCAGCCACTCAGGTTGCAATTACATAAACTTTACAGTAGCATGAAATGTAGACCACTTTAAGGCCAGTAAAATAGTTTTTATTCTAAGTGTCTAACTCTTTTGAGTTCCAAGATATTTAAATTTGCTTGAACATCAAAATTCATCAAATTTGGAGTCCGCCATGTTGAAAAAATGGCTGTACCAAATAAACAAGCTAGATGAAAAAATTTTAAAAATCGTTTTTCATCTGCTGAAATATGTAAGAACATTTGTTCAAAATATAAAAATTTTCAAAAATGGTCATGCAACCAAATTTTTTGGGGCTGATTTTAAATGGAATAACCCTATATAATCTTAACTAACAATAGTTTGGTTATGGAATTTTATATAAGTGTAAATTTTTACATTTAAAACAATAAATTTTCATTTGGATTTTGTTTTTCATTTTTGCATGAACCCCAAATCTACTTTTGCTCGGGTCCCTCAAACACGGCTCTGCTAATAGCCGTTCCATTCTGGTATATGTTGAAGTCAATTTAGCATTTACTTTATATTGCTGAAATATTAGAACTTGTAGCAATCCCCTGAATTGTTGGTGTGAATAAAACTTTATTTCAGCGCCCATCCACATACGGTAAACATCCCTAAAGAATTTCTATGAAGTACCGATATGCTACCATGACCTACCAGATCTCCAGATTTATTTCCAAAAGAAAATATCTGGGACAGCATAGAACGTCATCTATAGGCTCTAACACAACCACCGATAAACAGAAAATTTTCTTTAATAGGTTTAGCAAGTATGGTAAGCAATAACCCAATATTGTGTACGATATTTGTGCGATTAAATGCCGCGACTGGTATCGAAATGCATGACAAACAAAAGAGGAGGCATTCCGTACTAATATAGCCATGTCAAAGAATATTTGCATAATAAATGTGTTCTTTGATTTAGATTGTTTTGTGTGTGTTATTTACTACCTAACAAGTCTTGTCCTTATGTTTCAGGCAAATATGACTTTCCCTTCTAATGCTCTAATTTCCCTTTCACTGAGTGTATATATATGTTTCTACTTATTTTTATTTATATTAATTTTAAGGTCTAGGACTTCTAATTGTCCTAATTGTAACATTATTATTTTTTATGGTCTGAATTTTTAAAGGAATCTCTTGTTTGTAAAATTTAAAGTCAATTTGTAAAGTATTTACATCGATATATGTATATTACGATAATATCATCCAGACAACATAGTAAAAAGGGAATTTCATCATATTTTAAATTTTTATACAAACTTGTATTTATAGATATAAGTTGGCAAGTATGCAGGGTATGGCAGCCCTCTGTGCGATCCCATTGTGCTGAATATACACTAAGAGGCCAAACTATTATACAGACATAACAAATAACTTGTGGGTCCTTATTTAGCTTTAACTACAACAGCTAAATGTCTCTTTAATGACTCAACGAGGTTTTAGAAATAAATATGTGGTATTGCAGGCCAAAATTCTAATAATGCTTGTTTCAGATCAGCTACAGTCGCTTGGTGAAAAATTACGTGCTCAAACAGATCTTTCCAACTCGAGCTATAAATTCTCAATGAGATTAAAATCAGACGATCGAGTAAGGGCATTTGAAATGTTGTAATCTAATTTGAATGCTCTTCTAGCCAACTGCTGATATTCAGGAACGATAAAGTGTCATCTTGTCTTGCTAAAATACAGCATCATTGTTTAAAAACATCTTTGCAAAGGGGTGTAGGTAGTTGGCAAGAAGATTCACATAGCTTGTAACGGTGATCATACATACGAAGATTTCATACAAATGCACCCTCAAACGACACCTTCCCCAGAGTGTATTATCCCAGCAAGGAAAAATTGATCCATAGCTTCATGTGGTTTACGCCACATGCATACTCTTCCACCGATGTAATGAAATTGAAGCCAAGATTCATTAGACCAGATCACATAATTACAATTGTTCACTGACCAGTTACAATAGATCTTTGTAAACTGCAGCCAATTCTTTCGGTACCATGCAGTCAACAAAGGCACATGATGTGTCATGCGTGTCACGAACCTCTCTCTGTCCATGCCAAGAGGATTGGAGAAAAGGTTATTCTAGGCCCGCCATCTTGCTTCTTCGAGGTTTGTACAGCTGGCCCGCAATTTGATGCTGCAGGGAGTCAGGTGGCAAAACTGGAGGGGAGCGGGAATTGCGGTGGAAGAGCGTGAACTTGCTTTCCGGACTCTCATCTGAAAGGGCGATGTGACTCGCGGAATCCGAGTATTATGATGTATAAATAATCCAGAATCTGTATATTTGTAAATATTTAAATATAATATATAGTGGCTTGTGATTCTGTGAAAGAGTGCTTAATAATGACAGAGGAAAGAACCATCGAGCTGGTTCAAGGCGATCAGCATTAAAAAATAGAGGCCAGTTCTTAACAATGTGGACATTGACTACCATAGTCTGTTTATTCCTATTGCACGGCAAATAGTCCTTGTGAAGAAACTAGTGGACGATCCTTTTTGAAAATCCTGCGTCATTTGCTACAAAGTAGCCGAACGATTTCTTCTCACGATGCAAAACAACCTGAACACTCCACGAGCGTCAATGGCTCGATTACGACCACATTCACTTCATTAGCTGGAGTTTTGCAGCATTTCTCACATACTTTTCAAACAATAAGTAAAATATACTTTGTGAAAAGGATAAGGAAAACTTGAATAACATATATAATAGCACAATAATGCAGCATATATCTGTTTCGAGGATACGCTGGAAGCTGAGCTCTTAATCCAGGTCTAGGGTACATAAACCTTTCTGTTTCTTCTACTTGCGCCTAATCCTCTTTTGCACTTCGGGTTCATTGATTCTCTTACACTGATGGAGGGGATCCAGCGTATCCGCAAAACAGCTATATGATGCATTATTTTGTTATTACTCTCCTTATATACATAGTATAATGTATAAGGAAAGTATTGTGAAGGAGTCGAAAATTCGAATTCGAGTTTTTGACGGGAGAGAACGTTTCAAACATCCCTGAATACGAATCAAACGTTTTTGAGGTGATCTCCCTCTCTCTATATATCTTTATATCTATCTATGTGTGTGTGTGTGTGTGTTTGTATGTGTGTGAGTCTGTGAAGACGATATCTGACGAGAGATTATAACGAAATTTGGTTAAAAAATTACAATCCATATACACTGGAAGTCTATTGTTTTTAGACGCAATCAAATGTTCAGAACCCCACTAAATTTTGTTGCCTACGTGAGATTTTTTTTGCTTATATACTTTGCTCAAGATTTCCTTACACGTGAAACAGTTTGACATGGAAGTTCCTAAAGTTCAGTAATCTCCTAAAGATGAAACAACAAGCTTTCATGATACCAACTATCTGGCCACGGTCAAATTCAGTTAAATCACTGGCTTTACCCATCATTAGTCAGGTGTATGTTTCTCAAAGCTTTGATACCTGTTGTATATACTATAGTTACTCCTGCTTTTTATATTGCGATCCAACGTTGCTAATTTGCATATTGCTATCAAAGTGTGCATAACATTTTGTCTTCTCAGTACATATTATACTTCCTTGTTAAATATGGTTATAAATTAATATTAAATTGTAGTAGTTTATTAAATTCAACCTTTGTAGTTATTTCAGTTATAGAAGTAATATGTCGTTCAAATACTGATGTAATTATTTTAAAGAGATCTTGTAAATTAATGTTATAGATCTTTTAAATTATGTAGTAATCGGTTGAATAGCATTTAAGTTAGTTAATTTTTCTATAAGTTCATGACTAGTTTTTAATTAATATTATATTTACTGATAACTTGTTCAATTACATTAATTAAAAATTTTTAGGAGTTATTAGCAAAATATGCTTATTTCTTATGCACAAGCAACTGTTCTAAAGCTTGCAGGTGTTTTATGAAATTGTGAAATTATTACTAAATATGAAAATTAAAATTTGTGTGTGTGGGGGGGGGGATCATTTAACAATTATAATCAGCCTTAATTTTGTTAGTAGTTGTATTTAGATTATTGTTTAAAAAAAATATGTGTGGCACTATTATTTGGATACCAGAAGAGGGAAAGTGAAAAAGTTATCATTAAAAATATACGGAAGTAAATTTCTCTTTATATCAACTTTTAATATGTTGCTGAGAAATCTGAAGTTTTATACTTCAATAAACCAAGGAATATCATGTCTGTAAAAGAAAAAAAAAATCACCGCCCCCTCCGCAATCGAGAAACAACATTCATATATCGACAAACATTCTCCGCCCAAAGAACTGAAAAAGTTTCCTTTCGAAACTTAATGGGATATGTCTGTCCACGCGGAGGAAAAACCTCCGTCCAGCTGTTTGGGGATGCGACTCCCAATCGATTCCGGGGGACATAAACCGATCCCTTGAGGTCTTTCAAACATTGCAGATTTGGATCAAACTTCTCCGATCTTTCAAATCTTTTGCCCATTAGAGTGAAGAGACAAAATCTATGGAGAATGGATGATACGCAACTTGACCATTCGTCACCTTCTTGACCCCCCATTGGGTCTCTCCCACGTCCCAGCCTGGAGTGGACTCACCCTTTCCAAGAGGTGCCCGAAAAAGTGAGCAGCGCGTGCGCCGTGTTATGTGGGTTCTCAGCCGGAGGGAATCCGTGAGCCAGTCGGCATCCCTCAAAGAGGAGAGCTTTGCCGTTCCAGATTTGAGGTAGGAAAACTCTTCTATTCTTCACGCGCTCACTACCGCTCGAATATATGGGAGTAAATTTATTCGTCTGAGAACTCGCAACCTCATTAGATCTTTAACACTTCATTGAAGTGACCCTCTTTTAACATGCAGAACTTTATTTAAAGTTAAATAAAAAGGAGGGGTATTATTATGAAATTTCGTAACGCAGAACTTGGCAAAAGCATGTGCGTTTTTCAAAGTCTGTTGTCATGTTATGGGTTACTGCAAAAACAATGAGTTAAAAAGTTCTGCGCCTGATTTATTAACTAAAACTTTTTATACTCATATAAACTATAAACACATTCAATATTTGTAACTGCATATTGTTTACAGAGAACTGAATTTTCAATTTCGCGACGGAGCTTCAGGGTCTCAAACTGATAAATGTCCGAACTTGCATCCGGAACATTTTTACAGATTTTGATGCTACTTTGAACATCGTTATATCTCAAAATTTTGCATATAATTGTATCAGAATTTTGAATTTAAAACGCTTTCAAAACGCATGTAACAGATTGCAAGTCTAGTACTATAGTATAGAAAAAATAATATCTTCTTTCAAGTTTCCTATTTCGACATTTTTGCCATGTTTTTAAGACCCCTGAATACCTCTTTATAACTTTTGAATTATGTTTATATACTTCTATGTGTATACATAAATGTGTGTGTTGTCGGTTCGATAGACAAGAACAAAGAAACGTGCTGCAATGAAACTGTCCATTAGTAATTCACATGATTTATACACATTAAATAATTAAATATTTAAAATTTCAAATAATTAATATCTCTCAGGGCAAAAGTTGCCTACTCTTAAAGGGTTTTAAACAAACCTCTGATTGAAAATGGTGTTTTTGATTATATTACTACTAAATGATTGCCATTTATATAATTATATTACTTTTAAATGCTTCCACAGTAATATAATGCTGTTAAATACATGATCATTCAAATACATATATAATAAGGGCTTGTTAATTTAGAATAAAAATATTTCAAACTCACACCTCCATATTTCAATTTTGAACTCATTTACATTTAAACTCAATACATTTTAAACATATAAAACCAATTCATATTGATCAACGTAGTGCAACTGAAACAGAATTTATATATATATATATATATATATATATATATATATATATATATATATATATATATATATATATATATATATATAAATATATACGCTCTGTTGCAAAAAACTATATGCATCCATACGAAATTGAGATATAGCCGCGAAACTCGGCATGTATGTATCGTTTGAGGAGATATGCAAGTGATTAGAATTTAGGATAAAAAATAACGTTTTATTTTAAGATATGGTGGCAACAAGATGACATTTCTGTAAGTGGTAAATCCTCCCCTTGAAAGTATACAAGTCGATATTCGGTGTGGCATAGAGTCCATAAAGTTGCTTACGTCCCTCCGGAAAATTCTGCCACAAATGCTGCAATTGGTCAGCTAATTTAGTGGTATTCTGAGAAGGCTACATTTGCCATCCCCGCATGTCCCAGACGTGTCCTATTGGTGATAGATTTGGGGACATGGATGGCCATAGGAGAGTATTAAATCCTTAAAGACGTCGTCGAGAATGTCGTGCAGTATGTGGTCGAGCGTTGTCTTGTTGGTAAATGGAACCTGGGTGGCTTGACATGACAGGTAGAATAATCGGCTGCATAATATCGTCGACGTGCAAGCGAGTCGTCAGATTGGATTACAGCACAACTAGAAGAGATTGGCTGTCCCCCGAGATGGCTCCCAGACTGTCACACCATGTATCATGGCCATATGCCGCTCGACAGTAATGCGGTATGGGAACCTTGGCCAGTCATCTTCCACACACGTATGCGGCGGTCATCAGCACTGAGACAGAAGCAGAATTTGTCACTAAAGGCAACATACCTCAAATAGTCCAGGCTGACCGAACTCGGCACCAATACAAACAACTCTGTCTATGTTGAGGGGTCAGTGGTAGGCGTATTAATGGACGTCGACACATAACCCCACCTTCTGTCAGTCGTCTCTGAATAATATCCTCGATACTGGATGCATGGAGGATGAAAAATGTCTTCGAATGCCTGATAGCAACGCCATTGGTGTGGACTTGGCTCCTCTCCTGACTGCACGAGCCATTCGAGTAGTTATCTGTGTGGGGCGTCTTGAGCTTTTGCGACAGTTACATGTACTTTTACTTTCTCTAATCCACTGTTACCGACACCGAGCAACTACCATATTGCCCCAACAAAGATGGCGACTGATACGTCTGTTGGACCAACCAGCTTCCTTGAGGTCTATGATGCAACCTCTCTGCAAATCCGACAATTGTTCGTAGCGCGTCGAGTATGTCTCAATGGCATCCTTGTACTGGACTTGCAGTATCAAAGCAGAAAATTAGATTCCAACTGCCTGTCAGTGAGAACTCCGGTAGTTTTAAATGTTGTCTGATGAATCATTCTCATGCGTGTTGCATGTGCCCTATAACATCATTAGCGCGGTCAGTTTAATCATTTGCATAACTGTTTAAATAGCCTTCCCATGCCGAGTTTCGCGGCTGTAGATTAACACCTTATGCGTGCATATATTTTTTGCAACAAAGTGTATATTAATATAAATTTATATAAATTATTGTCCAGACTGTATATATATATATATATATATACATATGTTAACTATAAGAGTTAAAATTGAACTTGAAGAGACATAGTATAGCACCTAAAAATAATTAAAAGAATCTTATTGATGACTAGATTTCTTTATCTAGTCATTAATAAGATTCTTTTAATTAGTTTTAGTGCTATATACTATGTCTTTTCAAGTTAAAATTTAACTCTTACAGTTAACTTATTAGTTTCATCTTATTTATATGCTGCAATTAGTGCAATTAATAGATGTCATTTTAATGTACAGTCATAACACTAAAGATAATATATTGTTAATATAACACGCACTGTCTTAGTATGTATCATTTAAATTGTTTTCACTCTTTGAATATTTTTAAATATGTACAAAAAAAAATCAGATCTGTTCAACATACAACTTTACACACAGATTAATAAATTTCGGTATTATGCGAAAATAATATCAGACATTAGAGCTTTATTCACGATCTCTAAAAATCAATCGGCTTTTGGTTATTACCAATCAAAATAAATATTCCAAAATTCGTGTGATTAGCTTTTTCATTTCGAGTGATATTCCGTTTCCACGTGAGAAAGTAAAATATTGGAAATCTCACGAATGACTTGCGATAGCTATTAACCACTAGTGTCTATTTGTGTATGGTTAAAAGTACTTACAAAACATATTTAATTTATTACGGTTTGTTAAGGCAATATCTCAAAAAAGGGGCCAATCGCTCGATAAATTATACAAGGCGCTTCTAAATAAAAAATTATATTTAAAATTAGCATTTTATCACAAATTTTAACATCGTTCATGATCTGTTTCCTGTGTAAATAACCATTCTGCTCCAATCGGGAATCAAACCACAAATCTTCGTTTTGGCCCAGCCGATGCTCTACCGTGGAGTTACTGGGACGGAATTGCAAGTTCTTATCTTCGACCTCTGTGTCTATCACCGAAATCGAACTCTACATCTGTTTCCAAAAAAGAATATATGAAACATGGTAGATGTTCCCATGGTTTGAGCTCTTTTTAAATTAATAGGCCCCGGAAAAAAAATCAGTTGAAATTATATTAGAAAATATTCAATCTATTCAATTTGTCTGATAGATTTAGTGCCCCATATGGTAAAAATAAAATTTTAAATATCTCGAAAACGTCTTATAACTTTGAAACAATAGTATTCTATAATTTGGGATCGGATTAAATGAATGCATTTATTTTATAATAGGGAGAATTTTCAATTTTTATGATTTATTTATTTTGTTTAAATCATTTTTTCAGACGTGAAACATCTCATGAAAGGCGGACGTTAGTGTCCTGTAAAGGCTATCGTTCGTTTTTAAACAATAATTACATATAAAATAGCTTTATTTGTAATCTTTTAATACGTAATTATGATTTTATAATGTTAATAATTAGGCTTATGATAAGAATAATAAGGAAAAAATAGGTCTCTGAAGTTTTTCCATTGAATTACTCTTACTAAATTTCATGCAATTTGCTCCACTTGTTTGATAAATATCGTGCGCATAGATAGAACAAAAGCACAGAGAGAGAGATAAACACACAAACATAATTAAAAATATAGTTGATTCCTATTCAGGGATACTCAAAACGTGTAGCTCCATCCAAATCCGAGAGATTTTTGATCCATGACAATAGTTTCCCTGTAAGTACATTATACTATGTAGGTATGGAAAATAAATATCGTACAGAACTTTACTATATATTTTTCATATAAAATTTAGATATGAAATGTGTATTTTAACTTAAGTTTTACAATCCAAGTTTTTTTCTTCATATAAGATCCAGATATAATATGTGTACTTTAACTCTACCATCCAAATATTTTCATGTAGAATTCAGATATGAAATGTGCGTTTTAAGCTTAAAAGCTTTACCATTGAAATATTTTCCAAGTAAAATCTAGATATGAAATGTGTATTTATACAAATATTTAATTACTTAAAGTATTATTCATTATTATATTGTCTGTCCTTATAATTACAACTTTCAATAACTAGTAAAACTTCTATACATGAAAGTTTTATAAATGAAAAATAACATAGCTCACGCAAGTTATAATTGAGTTAACTGAGATTTTAATCTTATATTGTGCCTATTTTTACTATTGAAGTTTACTGGATTTGAATTAATGAAAGATTTTTACTTAGAAATACGCTCATATTGCAGATAGCTGAATCCATGGACCGGTTTCGCTCATAATGCAGGTTCGACAGCATGGAAAAGCAGATATTTGCAATGACAGCAAAACAGCTTGCTACATGCCATAATTTTGCGAACCTCTATGAGAACCAACAAAGATCGTCCCCCAGCGTGGTCGACTTTAAATTTCTTGGAAATTTTGCTCAGACTACACGAAGCTTCAAATACCAAATTTATAGTCACAAAACCCGCCTATAGGGGTCGTCCCAAAATAAATATAAAGATGAATTTTTGTCGATTCCCATGGAAATTTGCAAAATTGTTAAACATAGCAAATTTTCTGCAATGGGAAATTATTCTTAACTTTGGGAACGGGTCCTATGGGCACGTTCTGTGGCTATAAAATTTACTTACTTTTTAAGTTTATGAAATGCAATTTTAATTCATCGAAAACGTGTCTTTCATGTTTTAAGTCTCGGTCTGGGTTGAAGCCTGTTAAGAATTTTTGTCCGTAAGTTTTTACAACTTGGCGATAGCTCTTTGCTGAACTTTAAATTAAACTAGCATTAAAGCCTGTTAAAATAACTCGCTTAAAAAATTGAGTTGTATTTTTAATAAACTTTATTTTATTTAATAATGTATGTATGGCGTTTAGCGTCGAAAATATTCTTCTTAATCAAAAATGGGCTTAGATCTATTCTGTACCATTGTCGATACTATAAGTGAGCAAAGATTCAATCTTCTTATTCATCTGAAGTCTTCTGGAGTGACTGGAATCTCCTTTAGAATTAAAGAACTAACACACCTGAATATTCTAAAATCCAACCCAAATACAGGAAAAGGGACATAGTGGTTTGATCTGAAATCTGAGTGCGGTCTAGCCTTTTAGGGATCAGCGGTTTGATATTCAGCTGATCGGAGACTTCTTTACTCTTGCAATGTTCACCCTAGACACTTCTTTTAATCCAGACCATCCAACCTACCCGAAAATGTAAGGTATCTGCTTGGACGGCCAGGACACTGCCACCCAATTTAGAGCGGAACCTAGTGGTGGCGACATCCACAGGACTTTCCCTGCCCACAACCTTTCAGAAGGACTTTCGGACTCACAGCTTTAACGGGTCCGTATTCTGTGTAAACACGGGGACAGCTTGGGTAGATCCGGGAATCGAATTCGGGACCTCCGAGTACATTCCCCGCTCCTTAACCACTAGGCTATCCCACCCCTTCCATGGACTCTTCCTTTCTTTCGACCCAGACCGTCCGACCTACCCAAAGACGTAAGGTATCTGTTTAGACGGCCAGGGTAGTGCCAACCAATTTAAAAGGAAACCAGTGGGGCAACATCTACAGGAACCGTACCCTCCTTCCCCTGCCACCAACCCTTCAGAAGGACTGTCAGACCTACAGATTTAATGTGCCCGTACTCCACGTAGACAAGGAAATAGTTTAGCCAACACCTTGAATCGAATTCGGGTCGTCCGAGTGCAATCCCCGTGCTCTAACTACTGGGCTATCTCACACCTAACCCATACTTTATACACTTAACTGTGCAAATAAGATGCATTGGACTTGTATTGGAGATGCATTGCAGTTGTAATAAACCTGAAACTGAAATTTTTCCAGAACCCTATGATCTATGGTAGCCACTTGAATGTACGTCGAGCAGGATGCTACCCTGTATAAAAAGCAAAGGGGTGATGAAATAGTACAAATCTAAATCTACACCTATATAAAAGTTGAAGGAAAATATTAAAGAGTGCACAAAATATAGCGTGAAATATAGTTATGTCATAGAAAGTCACTCAGGCAGAGATCGAAGGTTAATAGCCCGTTGAGAAGAAAAATGTTTACACTTATACAGAAACACTAAAATTTAACACATTTATCAGCTCAAATTAGAATAAGTGCTTATATTACTTTGTTACCGTGAAAAATCTGTTTTTTACTGTATCTATATAATGAATTTAAATGGTGAGCAAATTGATCTAAAGCATTCTGTTAAAATAAGATTAACTAGATTATTATAGTTTGACTCCATATCTAAACATGCATTTTTAAAAATGTTTTCCCATGAAAAAAAAACATAAAACACTACATCGTTAAATGACATCAATATTTTCATTACATGAATATTTTTTAAAGCATTTCAGTTGAGATTTCGATAAACTTAATATAACTCGATATTTCGCAAAATTGACATTTTATACTAATTAAAGTTCATTACATTATGAAAAATCTTGGATATGTTAAGAGCAATTAAAATAAATGTGGTGGTTAAAATTTTAAACATTAAATTACATTTCGCATTCATTTAAAACTATATATGTACCAAATGAAAGTATTGGGCATAAATACTAAAATATATGCAAAAAATGACTATAGCAGCTTCATTGCATATTTCTGGCAACAAACTGAAAACACTAAAAATAAATGCCATTGAATGTTTTGTTATAAATTACCCATCACTTAATGCAGCATTCATTAACAAATAAGCTACTCTACATGCTTCAATACTCATTTCAGTTAATTACCGTTTCACTAATTACACAAGTCTAGCTTCAGTATATCTTAATTTATGAACAATCAACTAGATAATATTATTAGGAAATGAATTAATCAAATTATAATAACATATTTTATCATTCATTTTCGAGCATTATTCATTTTGGAACGAGTCATGTGATATGTGTCTGACAAATTACAGCTGGAGTTATTCAAATGCAAATCTGAATTTAATGTCAATCTGAAATTTTCTTATCGGAATTTTTTTACGAAAATAGATATAACATATCTCTAACTCAATTGGAATTTTTTGGAGGAAAGAACTGTATTTGATAAATTAAGCATTAAATAAAGAAAATTATATTAATTGAGAAGTTTACATTTAAATCGACATTAAATGTACATTAGACAAATATGCAGTTAGATTTATGTTAAATGAAAAAATACATTAAATTTTTATGAAAAATTTATTGCTAAAGCTGTTTAATTACAAACTAGGAAATCTGAGGAATTACGAATTTTATAAAAAACATATTAATTTTATAAAATGCAGAAGTAAACCCAAGTAAAAGCTTTTACGTATTGAAAAAGTAATATTTATAATAAACTTCTAAATAAATTTCTTGATTTCTCATCATTCTTTTTACTTAAAAATAGGCATTTTAAATATTCTCTTTTGCTGTCTATAGAACTATTTACCCCAAAGAGACTAAGATTTGGATTTTTTTATAAATTATATGTTTGAAATATCAACGTTGTGAAGAGTTTACTTTAGGTTATTTGCCTAAGTTCTATATATTGCCTCAAAAGTTTTAGACACTGAACAGTACTCATACTACATTGTTTTGGCACACAATTATAATCATTTAATTGAACTTTAAGTTTACATTTTTACACAAAATCAGTAACTATTTTATTTTATAAGCAGCTATCGAGTGTGTTAATTTCTGTTCGATTGCCGGAATTTGAAGTTTAAATATTTCGCAAAAAATGTTTCTAATCAAAATCTAAGGTACTTGTGATTGTGGGAAATGTGTACCCACAGCTTGTCAGTTTATTGATAGGTGCATTTCTCGATTAAAATTAGAGAAAAGATTTGTTTTATTTCTTATGTATGCATATCAATTTGATTCAAGAATCTGAAAACCAAAAGAATTGCTCAATGCAATGACCAAAAAGTATTTACATGTCCACTCAGTTGGTGAGTGCTTGAGCCATGTTTTAAATAGGAGTTTGTAGATCCTGCAGTTTTGTATGTATAGCAATGCAAATTTGACTTGTAATTTTCATGAGTAGAATTCAGAAATGCAGTCTATTTGATTTAATAATAATTATATCAATAGCACCATACCAGCCATGGTTATACTCGCCCCTTATTTTTTAGATGTGGGCCAAGTGACCTAGAGATAAAGCTTACTTTTATAAATTTACCCTTCTGCAATATTTTAAACTCGTTCAAAATACCTAAAATCTCTTTCTATTCAAAAAATATGTAATTATGAGAATGTTTAATTTTGTATAACTTTTCATACTTTTTGACACCCTTGTATGGTTGCGCTTAATTTTCATAACGCCAGACTGAATTAAAATAACAACATGTAATAATTTTGTTCATATTCCTAACTCTCAAGAAAATATTATACATACAGTTACCCTATATTATTGTCAATGAAACTGTAATAGAGTTACAGGCAGGAGTTACACTTGCTCCAGAAACTAAGGCAGTACAACCACGTGGCATCGCTTTAATAAAGAGAAAAATAAAAAATAAATGCCATCTTTCATGTCGTTATGTTGTTTCAGTTAGCAAATATAGTATTATACGTGCAAAATTAAAAATATGCAGATGCAATAACTAAATAACAAGATGGTTTTGAAATTGAACTATGTAAAAACGTAGTTACACTTATCCCTTTTCTAGTTAAATATTAAGTATTTATAAATGTTATAATAATAGGTATTATTTTAAATATTGCGAAATGATGATTGCTAGAAGTGCTGCAACAGCTTTCATCCGAGCAGACATGTACAGGATTCTATAGGGAGACATATTTTTATCTCTAAAACCTCTGTTTGAATCTTAGATCTACATCGGCCTTTGATTCGTATAATCTTGTGATACAGTGGGCTTAAAAAAGCGTTACAGGTTGTAAAAATAGCAAAACAACAAAATGGCACAAGACTCAGACAAGAGGGCGCCAATTCTTATTACAGAGCGGACAATAACTTACGATCAAAGCAATAAATGATAACACCACGGCAAGTAAGAACCATGGACTCAGTCGATGGCGTGGGTTGCGCGAAATCTCCAATAGAAGTCCGGCCTAGGCCTCTCCTAGAGTCAATGAGCATACAGATGCCGGAGAAACAATGGGGGCCAGGGGAGAGCTCACAGATTACCCCGTGCAACAGATGAGAGTCAGTTCAATTTGAGAGTTTTAATTCAGTTCACGTTAGAGATGAATTTAGTGCAATTTGAATTTACTGTGCAGTATGACTCTTGCCTAAAATGCCATTCAGTTGCAGTGTAAGTCAGTGTTAAAATTCAGTTTGTCTGTACAACGAGTCTGTGCATAATGATGTGCATAAAAGAGAAAAGGGTAACCACATTGTTTTACCTTTTCTGAGGAAGTAGCATAAATCTAACTATAAGTCAGTAACATAAGTTACCACTGTATCACACCCACAATATTTCAAACCTTACTCTGTAGTTATTAGAACTTTATAATTTGTAGATATCGAGTAATAATGGTAAATTTAATCATGCGACGATTTAACATAAATAATATTTTTAATAAAATTTTAGTTTAAGCAAATTCATTTCTCTTCATTGTGCTAAGTGCATATAATCATGTTAATCAATTTATTTTCAGATAAAACCGGGCAAAACACAATGGCCTGTTATCACAACGAAAATTACTATTTAACATTCACGATCACTTTACAAGGCGCCATTACAATGATAATAAATATATTAAAATTACGCCACATTTTGGTGCATGGCCACCTTTTCCATTAGATATTTCACCACACATCTATCGTCTATATAAATGATATAATAACTCATTAAAACCTGTCATTCCAATTTCACAGCATCTGCTTCACATATTTAAATTAGCGTACTTTTCAAAACAAACTCTATATTTCTTTGTACTTTTAGAGTGGTTGCAGTACTGCTCCAAGGTCAACATTTACAGTCTAGCATCTTGTAAAGGATTAGACTTTCGCTTCCAGTGCAAGAAAGAATCATTAATCTTGAAAGAAAATAATTATAATTTATTATAATATTATTATTAAATATTATATGATATTGTAATATGTATTATAATATAATATTATATATTATGATACATAATTATTAGTCCATAATATATAAATAAATAACATAAAGACCTGAATTAAATAGCATCTATATTACTTTCTAGAAAAGTAAAACATAAATATTTATACACAAAATATTCTTGTGACATATTTATTCAATCAATTTTCATCTTATATATTTAACTAAAATTTCGGTTAATAGTTCTTATTGTAAATGGTTACATTCATATGCATAATGTGTTTGAACAGCATTTAATATTCTAGCACGTTTGACGTATTAATTAGAATACCCATTATTACAACTTTAAAAACATCTGAGGTTTTAATTAAAAGTCTACTAAACACGAATATAAAAATTTTACTTAGATTTGTTCTAGACATGAACATATAAGTTTTAGACATGAGGACATTTCAAATTCCAACATTTTTAATGGTATAAAATGGAAAGCATTAAAACATATTCTGAAACTGCCTATGATGCAAAATAATCAACGATGCTCATATATAGTGAAATAAAAGCTTTAAACATCACATATTAAATATATTAAAACAGGATAGCATGCCTGCAAGGGAGTGGGTAAAACTCTATGGTCAGTATGTATTATTGTATCAAATAATCAAGTATTTTTTAGCAAATAGCAAATAAACACTTCACACCTGTAAAATAGACAATTTGTAGATATAATTTAAAACTACATTTGAACTTCCTGGAATCGTCCCTCTTGGGAAAAAAACAACTTTGAAAACCACCGAAAACAGAGCATTCTTTGCAAAATGCCCAATTAAAACATTTATATTTCATTGAAGGAATGCATTTCGACCAAGTAATTTACGAGGATGTTTAGTATAGATAATACTATTTTAATACAAATAAATTTTAACTTCAATTTATCTCTTTTTATGTTTAAAAATATTTACAAAGGACGCAAAACATGTTATAAAATATGTTATAACATTATGACTTTTTTCAATACTAAGCAATTTTGATATTTCAATACCCCTTTTCATTGCCCCCTAATTCAAATTTTCAAAATATTATGTTTTTCTGTTGATCTGGAAATTGGGAGAAATCGAATAAGACTAAAATCAAGATTCTGACTACAGAGGAAGTGCTTGATAATTTGGTAAAATTGTTTTGAGTTTTTATATTATCTCTTCACATTGTTATTCCTAATTCGAATTTTCAAAATTTTAGCTACCAATATCAATATTTTAGCTGTAGTGGAAGTTCTCGATAATTTTGATACATCACTCTCTCACTTAGTCAGTTTCAGTACATATTACATAGATACTTTTATTTTATTTTATCTTATTTCTACTTTTAAACAATTTTTATTTTCCAGAGTAAATATAAACTTCGTTGTCTGTACTATAATTTTTTTTTAATAAGTTATTTGTTAGAATAAGTTTAATATGTTATTTGTTTTCTTATTCATATTTCAGTAGCAGAACTATATTTTCGAAAAATTTTGTAACTTTATAGTTAATGTCCTTTACTTATATACTCTGAGTCATTTTAAATAAGGAAAGCTATAAATATGTTCAAGCAGATGCGAACAGACGCCAAGTCGTTTTCTTCAGTAAGTGCATATATTAACGAAAAATCGTTGAAATTTTCTCCAAATGAACCTAGCACTCTATCCAAACAGTCAAATAATTATTGCAATCTGTCTCATTTCTGCCGTGCACCCATTGATTTTAAACTCTTCAAATCTGCAGTAATAACCGTGAAAATTTTCTTTACTACCCAGCATATGATTCTTTAAAGAACAAAACACCCAAAAGTCTCTTCATCGTAGGCTTCATTTAGCCTCTGGAGAAGTTTGTCTTGCCAGGATAATAAAATCAGGCGCTGAAATTTCCAGCCATCCTAATCTGTTTTCCACTTCATTTATTCCAACTTCAGCATTGGCGGAAAATTAGCTTCGGCTGTTTGTCATTTCGGAAAACAGTTAATCATCCGTTTTGTCACTTCTCCCAACAAAACTATCTACGCAAAAAGGAATGGTATTATATTTGTTGCATAACTCTTTTAGACAGATTGTTTCGATTTTATCTGTTAAATTTGTGGATTGCATTTCATATATTGAAATCCTTTGTATTTTGTTATTTATCTTTCTGAGTTTAATAAATATGATGTGCCCAGCACATAACACTCTCTAGATATGAATACATTTTGTTAATGTGGGAAAACAATTTGTGGGACGCAAATGAAAAAGTTACTTAAAGTTAAACTTTATAATTAACATTAATGTATTATTATTAAATCTTCTTAACATTGCCGTAAATTCATATTTAGTGGAATTATTGTTAAATCGTACATCGTACTTGTGCAGCAATAAACCCTCCAATTATTTTACCTTTCGTGTGAGTCCTGTAAAGGAATAATTAATTAATAAAATGCTAAATTGATCACACCATTTAAACTTAAACAATAAAACATTTATTAACAACATTTATTTTCATTACTTATTGCAGCGGAGGGGACATATGCGACCAGAATTATTAAAATTACTATCGTGTCTAGGACCTGTGATAATCGTTGAGCACATACCTTCCAATTAGTCTTGGGCTTTATCATATCTCAAAGGCTTGCATCAGTCTTAGCACTGCCATAACTCTTTGGTGTTGTTGTTGAAACCCAGACCGTCCGACCTACCAGAGAGGTGTAAGGTAACTGTTTGGACGGTCGGGAAGTGCCACCCAATTTAGACCGGAACCCAGTGGGGGAGGCATCCACAGGGACCGTAATAACTCTTTGGTGTGTAGCTCCTCCTCGTACTCTGAATTCACTCACACATTGATCTATCTCCATTAATTTGGAACATCTACGGGACACTCTACAAATCTGTTGGTTTGTCAAAATCGTGATTATTCCTGCTGGCATGCTTCTAAGTCAAAATTCAATCATCGTCTGTTGGTCTGCTCTTAAGTCAAAACCGTGATAGTTGTCTGTTGGTATGCTCCTAAGTCAAAATTCCATGGTTGTCTCTTCAGTCAAAATTCCATAGTTGTCTGATGGTATGCTCATAAGTTGACATCTTTTTTGTTTCTTTCGTTCTCGGGTCACAGGCTGTGGTTCCCTCGGTGGGGGGGGGGGACTCCGCCTTTACTTCTTTTTGGCGCTTATTGGTTACTCCTTTACCCAATGGCACCATTTCACATTTAGTACGGCCCAGCTCAGCCCCTCTGGTATAGCACCCCTAAATTTATATTCTTCTGACCTTTAGGTTCACGCCGTAAAAAACTTTGGTGCCAGCCAGACTACAAGCTTTGTCTGCCGTTCTGGCCACCATAAATTTCTGAATAAAAGTGTCTCATCAAATGTGAGGACTGTTTCTGGTCTCACACAATTAAGCAAATTAAAGCTTTTACTTTCCTCGAGCAGAAAGCTAGAGGAAAGCATAGCGATTGTCACTTGTACCACTTTTATTGGTAGATAGGCTTTCAGCAGTAGGTTAAGCAAAATTTTTACTTTTACTGATGCAGCCTGAGAAAATTATCGTGATCGTGATTCAACCACAAACATCGGTGGGGATCCAGATACCAGAAATGACATTTGTCGCTCTGTGGGTGAGTTTGCGATTGTCCAATCGTTGGCTCTTCGTAATTTCGAAAACAACTGAAGCGATTTAGACCAAATTTGGGTGGCAAGTTTCACATATTATGTAGATGTGAATGAAGAACAAATGCATATAGTTTATCTATAAAACGGAATCTTGCCAAAACCGTTGGCTTTCCGTAATGCTGAAAATTGCAGAAGCAATTTGGACAAAATAATAAATATAGTTTAGCTATAAAACGAAATTTTGTCAAAAGCAATGACCCTCGTAATTTCAAAAACCGCTGAAGTGATTTAGATCCAATTTGAGTGGTATACTGTATGCATTGTTTAAATGTACATGCAGTAAAGAAAATTTTAAAAATGTATATATGTAGTTTGACTCAGAAATCGAATGATCGCTTGTTTCGCGTAGAAAGTCTAGGCATTGTCCCGATTCTTTTATTTTCGAATGTTAAAGGACTCAATTTTACTATCGTTAATTATTTAACTATGCAATTACAATTCGAAGCAAATGATATTTCTATTTCAAGAATTTGAACAAGAAATTAAAAATTCTGAGAGAACAATAGGACTTATGAATCATTTCCCAAACCTCAGGTATGTCTGAGATAAGAGATTCATGAAAATATATTCCATGATATACTCACGAAGAGAGGAATTAAATTTGATAACTTATTATACTAGCTTCACTACGCAATAGAATAGTTTTGGGTTTTAATGTTTCACATAGAGATAATGTATTTATTGAATCTTTTTAACTCTATGAGTGTGCTTTCGATTCTCCAAAATATAGCTGACATAAAATTTATGAAAAAGGCTTCATATGGTGGCAAGTGATGTGTGCACTTTAATATCTGCGGAACTATTAAGCATTTCTAAACTCTTTTGTACACTTATTTTGAACAAATGTACGAATATTCGGAAAATCCGGAAACCATATCTCCAGAGCCGGAAATTCTTAGTTAACCCACATAGCCCACTAAATTTGATGCTTGATTCGTGTCCATCGTGTCTATCTATAACCGATCTTGAGAAATAGATGTTGCAAGGAAAATGTGAATTTTTAATCGGAAGAGAAATCGCTAGAAGCGGAAATGAAAATACTTAGCCTCCTACCCCCTCTGTATCTGAATGCTGAATACATATCAATAATCATCTAAACTCTATTTATACTTAATTCTGAGAAACAGGTGTATCAAAGAAAATGTTTGAACACGAAAGGGAAAAGGTACCGAAAGTGGAAATTCTTAGTGAATCACCCTACGTCCTTCAGAATTTCATCCTAAATCCATATTAATTATTATCTAAGCTCCATCTATAGCCAATTTTAAAAAATAGATGTTTCAAGTAAAATGAAAATTTTTGTACCGGAAATGAAAATTGTTATTGTGAACCCCTCTACCTCCTCCAAAATTGGATATTGAATACATATCAGGCATCGTCTAAGCTATATCTATAAGAGATCCTGAGAAATGGTTGCTTCAAAAAAGGTTTCAGTAAAAACTATAGTATAGCAAACATTTGCCACCAATGAGTAAACATTCATTAAACCATTCAAATTAATTTTTAAAACTGAAAAAGCATTTCAAAACAATATTCATAAACTATCTGTCAACATAGTGCACCGTCAACAAACATTGCACACTCTCTATAAACAGTATATACACTGTCGATAAACATTGTACACTGGCTATTAGCATTATACCCTAGCATTTTGTTTCAGGAAATCTGAAGTCAACTAACGTAAATTGCCATGCCAGTTCAAATCAGTTACTATAAGTTCAAATGTTCAAACAACGAAAAATTCCAATCCTAACAGTGTATAACATAAAATTCTTATCGAAACTAATCTGAATTTCAGAAACATTTTACGGTGTTTTGGTGAATCTAAAGAGACACGCAACACTTTTCCAGTCAGTCAGTTTCGAGGAAAAAATCAAGTGAAAGAAATTCAAGTTGAAAAATGACTCCAGTTTCGGAAAAGTTCATTTTTTTTCTTTTGTAAATTTCCAGGCGCATTTCAAAAGTCAGAAAGTATCACAAGAAGATAGAAGAGCTCACATTTTTATGTCTTCATTCAATTCGTTTCACACTTGCAAGCTTACAATGACATTCACTGTTATAACTTTACCATGAATAATTTTCGTGGCTTCGGTCACATATGCTCGTAAAGGGACGCTTTGAATGTATATCAGGATTGATCGTAAAATTATTTGTTTTATGTAAACGTTTTTATTATTATTATTATTAATTTGATACCCGCTAGAAGAAAATTGGTATCTAACAGATGGCAACAAAATCCTGTTTAACGAAATTTCAAATATTTATTTTTATCTGAAAAATCACAGCTTATTTAATTTAACTTTATTTGACACGCAAAAAATAAAATATTACCATCAAGATTAGAATTGAAGACTAATTTATTTCGTTTCAAAAATTATATACTGGGATCAAATGGCAAAAATCAGTCCCAAAATTACAAAGCATTAGAACAAATTCTACAGAGTTCCATAAAAAGTCCTTAAATACTCCAATAACTTTGTTAGAAAAGGTCTAACAGTGTGTACGTTACGTATATCTATAGTAAAGTGACCACGTTCAATCGGATAAAATGCTTGCAGCTCCTCTAGCGGAGAATTTAAAAAGGTTGGGGTAACGCACTCGTCAACAAAGCGAAATAGAAGAAAATATCAATTACAAGGATATAGAGCATTGACTGATTAGTAGGAATAGACTATAAAACGATTAGAGACGCATTACTATAAAACTATTAGAGACTATAAGAACTATTATTTGCACAGTATGGTAATCGGCGAATTGCTGTCATATTCAGGAATGCTACAATAATCAACACTTGCATAAACAGAAATTTAGTCTAGAAACCGTTTAAAATTCTATCCGTAAGAGACAATGCACATTTGATATTTTAATTCCAGGAAGAATATTTCCACGTACTTTGACGATCATTGCAGGTATCACTGTATTAGAAGCCCTGATTTACAGAATTTTGCATTTTGATCTTGTTTATTAGTAATATACGATTTTAATTTAATGTTAGAGTACTCAATGATATTCAATGATGATTGTACAACACCACACGCTCAAATGCAGAGAGTATTCATGTAAAATCAATTTTCCTGTAAACATCACGAAAGAACACTTAACACATAAATGGTAAAACAATTACAATAAAATAATTTATTATATATATATATAAGGTTTAAAAATCCAATGAAAGAATACAGAGAATTTTCAACTCAAAAAACCCCAACATTACAAAATGCCTTACAAATAAAAGTATCAAACAGAGAATCATCAATCAAGTGGGAAATATAAATGCAAACCTCTAGTCATCAAGCTGGAGGCAAACAAAAAACATCAATGGAAAGGAATCGATAAAATAATATCAAATAAAATCCAAGCATGAAAGCTTTACACGTGGATGCACGTCTCACAGCGGCGATGGAGTGATTGGCAAACTCTCCAGGCATGTCGAGCACTTCGGCAGCAGCAGCCGAAATTCTGGCGACGAGTTCCTCTTCAGATTCAAGGGGATTGTCATAGACGAGACTATTGAGATATCCCCACAAAAGAAGTCAAGACACGACAGATCGGGCGATCATGGGGGCCAAGCTATGGGACCACCTCATCCAATCCATTGACCTGGAAAAGTGGCGTCCAGACAGTTCTGTACCTCTCACCCATCTACGAAAATTTGTATAAGGGTTCTTCCTCTTTCCCAGATGAAATCTGCGTACGTGATTTTCTTCTTCAACCAGAAACTAGCAACCAAAATGACGCTTTTAAGTTTGCGGAGCAGCCGCTTCCCAAGGAGCAAACTCCCTGTAACGCCTGTACGTTTCATTTCCAACCCGGTGGACGGAAAATGCATAGTGTATGCTACCATCTCGTAAAGTTTGGCCCATCTTTTTTTAATCACCCTAATTATTATATATATATATATATAAGTAGGGAATATAAGGGGGTTCTGGCTCACGCGGTGCTATACTTTAACATGGGGAAATTGCGGTGCTAGTTCTCCCATGTTAAAGCATAGGCGCACCTCATGAGCAGGGGTTGAGCTTCCACCAGCACGTGACGTTCCATGATGTCAGTCAAAGGTTAGGATGGATCAGATGATTTTTTTTTTCTTTTTCTTTTTTTTAAGTGTTAATGTTTTAAAAATTTCGTAAAGTTTTTTTTTTTTCTTATATTTTTTCGCAAATGTAAGCTTTTTACTTTTCAAAAACCGCACTTGTGCTGTTTTCTCTATGAAAATTAACATAGGTTTTCACACTTGTGCTGTTTTTTAACTTTTTTTCACAAAAACGTGATTTTTACTAACAAAATTTCGTAAATGCAAGTTTTTTTCTTATATTTTTTCGCAAATGTAAGTTTTTTACTTTTCAAAAACCACACTTGTGCCGTTTTCTCTATGTAAATTAACATAGGTTTTCACACTTGTGCTGTTTTTTAACTTTTTTTTCACAAAAACGTGATTTTTACTAACAAAATTTCGTAAATGCAAGTTTTTTTCTTATATTTTTTCGCAAATGTAAGTTTTTTACTTTTCAAAAACCACACTTGTGCCGTTTTCTCTATGGGAATTAACATAGGTTTTCACACTTGTGCCGTTTTCTCTATGGGAATTAACATAGGTTTTCACACTTGTGCTATTTTTTAACGTTTTTTCACAAAAACATACTTTTTACTAACAAAATTTCGTAAATGCAAGTTTTTTTCTTATATTTTTTCGCAAATGTAAGTTTTCTACTTTTCAAAAACCACACTTGTGCCGTTTTCTCTATGGGAATTAACATAGGTTTTCACACTTGTGCTGTTTTTTAACGTTTTTTCACAAAAACATACTTTTTACTTGTAAAAAACTAACAAAAACATGTTTTTAAAGTAGCAGAATCGCGTGAATTAGTGTTTTAAAGTAGTAGAATCGCGTGAATTAGTGTTTTAAAGTAGCAGAATCGCGTGAATTAGTGTTTTAAAGTAGTAGAATCGCGTGAATTAGTGTTTTAAAGTAGTAGAATCGCGTGAATTGGTGTTTTAAAGTAGCAGAATCGCGTGAATTGGTGTTTTCAAAGTAGCAGAATCGCGTGAATCGGGTGTATGGGAGGGGTGTGTTTCCTCAACCATTTCGGCCTTCGATTTCAAAATTTTAAATAATCATAGATACCTGTTTTCAACAATCTAAATGGGATAAGGTCTCTTTCATACATTAGGTGTTGTTAGAAATATATATATTTTTTTAAATTGTGGTCCCACCTCCACCCGGTGTATAGGATACACCGCCACAATTCAATCTAGCATGGCCTGCTCATTTAAATTTGATAATGACCGTATGCTAAGCTCTTGATACCATCCTTTAAGATATGTCGCTTATCATCATAGGGGGATAAGCCCATTTTAATTTGTTTCACAGTATACATCTGATGGTCTTTACTTGCAATTTTAAATTGCTCCACTCTATTATATCTTCGCCTTGTTAGACAATTATAATAATCTTCATGATGGATGTGTTTTTTTACAACATTCTTATTAACACCTTTAGCAGTCTTTTTATCCGTAAAGGGTGTTTTTAGGCTATACATTTTCGATCTTAGGCCTACAAATTCCACGGCAGGAGTTCCATTCAACTCGTCTTTCATTTTTCCAATCCTTTTTTTATTCTTATTGGAATGGAGTGGATGTGTTGGAGGATAATCCGAAAAGTCAAAATAGTCTTCATAACTTTCAAAATCTTTGTAAATATCCTCTGTTTCAATTTCATAGCACAGGGAATCGGTGTCTGTGAAAAGCAATTCGGCTCGGCTTCCATACATCTTCTTAATAAAATCATAATGAAACTCATACATAAGTGTTTTACTCAAGTCCAGTACTGAAAATCCTGCATAGATGGGTCTATTCAGTTTCAAATGAGTCTTATGCATATGAACTGCTACCAGATCTTCATTAAATATTTTGAAGGAGTGTAAGGCTGGTGATGCAAGTAATTTTTTCAGTCTCTTCTCAGTCTGTACTAGCTTAACATCCATTCTTTTTCTCAAATTTTCCATAGTTTTTCCAAACACTGCGTTATTCATAAGTTTGAACAGATCTTTTTCAAAGGAATTTTTTGCTTTCATTCTCTTCTCAGTGTTAAATTGTACATAGGGCTTCAACCAGGGCTCTTGCTTAAAAGTTAATACTCGATGGATTTTCACAAGTTTCATCCCTAGCTTCATATACTGCTTTAAATTTCTGTAATGCAGAACATATTTAACCTTATGATTCAAATTAGGTGTTAATTTGATCTGGTCCTTGCATATTTTCAAATTCATTTCTTCAGATAAATTCCGGCTATACTCCGAAATCAGAGATGGGGTGATATGAACTCTTTCGGGTGCTAGGGGATAATCATTATGCTTATCATGCAAATCATGGGGATAGTCTATATCCGCTTCGATAATATACCCCACAGGTGAGTCATCTTCAACAGCAAGTGGGTTAAAGTTCTGAATGTCTTGAGAATCAAGCCATCTAAAATCCGATACGGGGAGTGCTTGGCTTAGAGCCCACCCATATAGATTATTAGCATCCAGGTACATTATATATTTGCTAGGTTTCGTAGAATCAAAATGTTCCAAATACTTGTTATTAGCCTGACTAAGGCGCTTACTAATAACACTAATACCGCCTCTTATACCTTCTTCTAAAAATAAGTACATATCAGGATCTGTAATCAGTTCTAATGATACTCCACTAGTCTTCAAGGCTGCATTCCAGGCAAGAGATGGTAATGTTAAACAGTGGGCAGCATCTATTCCATAATAATTCAATGTCAAATCACGGAAATTCTCAAAAATGTCCGCTAATAGAAGAATATCAGTTTTTATGTACAAGTCATGATATTCCCCCATATTCTTTATCTTTAAAGATGTCCAAACATGTTGAGCATAGGCATAGGCATCATCAGAGATCTCCTCTCGATTTAAATCATCAAAGAAGGCCTCTTTAGAGGGTAAGCTCGTTTCTTCAAACTTGGTAGCACAATCCATATAAGAATAGGGGTAAACACCCTTTCTAGTCACTAAATCCACTTGATCACTTGTAAAATGTTCTTGGGTGATACGAAACTGATTGGATTCCAAACTAGAACTTAGTTTCTCAATAGAGGCAGGTAAGAATTGAAGAGAATCTATAAACTGTAAACTTCCTAGGCTGAATGTAATATATTGCTGCATATTGCTACTGATGCATTCAATCCTCTTTCCTTTAAATTCACCGATCCCCTGCATAATTAAATGTCCATCATACCCCTTTAAATTATGAAACACAACGGGTATGCGTCGTCTTATCTTGTAATTCAGATTACAATTAGGATGGGCTGCACCTCTGTACTTGGAAGTTAAGTGGCAATGGTCTCTCACACGCTTTTCTCCTAAAGCCTTGTTACAAATATGGCAGAGAGTAGCATTTTCAAAGTTTTCACGATCTTCAGCAGTAAAATTCATTTTCATATTTTCTCTCAGTATTCTCTGAATCTCTTCTTCTTCTTGAATAAGGGCTTTCAAAAAATGATGAATCACATCTTCACCCCTATAGATAACAGGTCCTTTAAAGGTTTTTCCATCAGGCCCCACTATTAAATAGGCAAAACCACAAGGAACATGATGAGATAAGATACTCTCATGTGAAACAGAAGGGGTATTCTCACATAGTTCCACTTTCATTAGGAAAGACTCAAAGTCTGCGTATACCACAAATGGTACACGCATTTGCATGTAAATACTTTGAAATTTCAAAATCTTGTCATTGTCACTGGGAAACTCCACTCTCTGTAGGCCATACTGGCTACATAATTCAATATGCTTCTTTAAACGAGCTTCAGATGAAAACCGCTGTAAACAGTAGTCACAAAAATATTGCTTCTCTTTATGTTTTCTTATACTGTATAAAAGTTTGCTCATACTTCTAATACAACAGTAATGAGACTGCTCATCATTACTAATAAGCAGTAAATTACAGTGTTGTTCTCGTCTATTAGATGATATATAGAGCGGAAACACCTTCTTATCTTCATATCCAAAGACACTCAGGCTCACATTATTATTATTTCGCTCAAATAATTTAACTTGGTGTAAAGGAGTGGGAAACTCGATTCCATCCAGATTCAACTTGCATTCATGCTCGGTATATTTGCTGACACGAGATGCATTCTTATAAACTGGATAAAGTTCTGCTAAGATGGACCACATAAAACATTTCTGATCACTATTTTCCACATTAATAATAGCTTTCTTGGCTAATAGTTCTTTAGGTAGCGGGATATAGCTTGAAGCAGCCAGAGGATCATATGTCCCAACATCAATCATGAGTTCCTCGATTCTCTCTAAGACCCAACCGCTACCACGGCCTTCATAGGTTTCGAACGATGTTAACACTTTTGCAAAGGCAGTATCCATATTAGAATCCAAATCTTCTTCTGTAATGTTTTTCATACAAGAACTTCTGAAATAGTTTATACAGTATTCCTGTTCTCCTCCAGATCGGAAACGAGTAAAACGGCAACATACATTTATGTACCATATAATACTACGTTTCAAAGCAATTTCCTTTAGCACTACTTGTTTTATCTCAGTTCTATGAGAATCCAAAAAGGTAAGTAAATCTTTTTCAGCATGACCAGCAATTTTATAAACAGTCACAGTACCGTTTAAAGCCTGTTTGCAGGGTTTCTTAGTCGCTTTCTTCTTCTTTTTATTCATACACGGAGCATCTAATCTTTTTCTTTTAGTGCCTCGCATAGGCTTATCACCATGAATTGGCCGCTCATGAATCTTCTCATGACGTATCAGATCATCTTTTCTTACAAAAGCCGCCTTACACAATTCACATATGTAATCCTTCTTACCATCATGAATCCTCATATGGCGCACTAAGCTTCGTTTTGCCATGAAGCTCTTCGTACAAGTCGGACACACCTGTAAAAAATAAAATGCAAGACTTTAGTATAACCACGCTATTCTCGGTAATAATGTAATACATTTCAGATGTATATATATATATATATATCATTACAGATGTATATAAAGAAATCGCTAATCCATTATACTATCCCCATTAGAAATAATAAAATTCCTGAATTAAAGAATATATCCAGATACAAGACATTCCATGTAAAACCCCAAGACATTTCATTAAATTCATAAAAACACTCATTAAAAAGTTGTTACGCATCATAGAAATACAAAGTTTAATAAAATGAGAGAATAAAATCACATTAAAACAAGTACTTACATGCCCAATCCTGTTCAAAGAGGGTGCATTAAGCATAGGAACATCAGTAACGGTAGGGATAGTACCTCCGATATTACTTTCTAAGGCAAACATATTCGCAGAACAACTTCAAACACGTCTTAACAGCACGAAACTTACAACAGAAATGATAAAATCGCTGCTTGAAGACCACCTACACCCATTCATAAAAAATAGTTCTTGGTGTATCCGTAGGCCGAGAGCATGCCAAGGTCACGTGATAGTTATATCACGGTTACCGTTAAACTTGCAACACACGAATGTAATTATGTACACATCCGATAAAAAAATAAACAATTCGTTCAACATCGCAATCGATCCTTTTTAATAATCGTAATCGATATATTAAATAAATTCACATCTTTAAAAATAATAGATTTTAATAAAATAATGAAAGAAAATCCCTTTGCGAGACCCCTTAAAACCTCCAATCCTTAAACAATATAACAACGCGCAAGCATAAAAAACCCCCGAATAACATATACTCCTCTCTCCCCCTTCCTCCCCGAGACACCAACACTCACTTCACCACACGTTAAACGTAACCCATAGCAACCGGAATCCATAATAAAACATTCACCTTCACCCCCAACGTACATCCAAATACACAGTCATTCGACGTTAAACCCGTAATTTTTACGGCAAAACGCACTTTACAGGGATTCATAGAACAAAAAATCCTAAAAAATCAACAAATTCACCCAGAAACTAGCTAAAACCCTCAAATTACTTATAATTATCATCTACATATGCTATATAACCATTTATAACCTTAAAAAGGTGAGTATGCTAGTAGTAAAGGAAGGCCGGTTCTGCTGCGAAGGCTCAGCTACTAGCATACTCACCTTTTTAAGGTTATAAATGGTTATATAGCATATGTAGATGATAATTATAAGTAATTTGAGGGTTTTAGCTAGTTTCTGGGTGAATTTGTTGATTTTTTAGGATTTTTTGTTCTATGAATCCCTGTAAAGTGCGTTTTGCCGTAAAAATTACGGGTTTAACGTCGAATGACTGTGTATTTGGATGTACGTTGGGGGTGAAGGTGAATGTTTTATTATGGATTCCGGTTGCTATGGGTTACGTTTAACGTGTGGTGAAGTGAGTGTTGGTGTCTCGGGGAGGAAGGGGGAGAGAGGAGTATATGTTATTCGGGGGTTTTTTATGCTTGCGCGTTGTTATATTGTTTAAGGATTGGAGGTTTTAAGGGGTCTCGCAAAGGGATTTTCTTTCATTATTTTATTAAAATCTATTATTTTTAAAGATGTGAATTTATTTAATATATCGATTACGATTATTAAAAAGGATCGATTGCGATGTTGAACGAATTGTTTATTTTTTTATCGGATGTGTACATAATTACATTCGTGTGTTGCAAGTTTAACGGTAACCGTGATATAACTATCACGTGACCTTGGCATGCTCTCGGCCTACGGATACACCAAGAACTATTTTTTATGAATGGGTGTAGGTGGTCTTCAAGCAGCGATTTTATCATTTCTGTTGTAAGTTTCGTGCTGTTAAGACGTGTTTGAAGTTGTTCTGCGAATATGTTTGCCTTAGAAAGTAATATCGGAGGTACTATCCCTACCGTTACTGATGTTCCTATGCTTAATGCACCCTCTTTGAACAGGATTGGGCATGTAAGTACTTGTTTTAATGTGATTTTATTCTCTCATTTTATTAAACTTTGTATTTCTATAATGCGTAACAACTTTTTAATGAGTGTTTTTATGAATTTAATGAAATGTCTTGGGGTTTTACATGGAATGTCTTGTATCTGGATATATTCTTTAATTCAGGAATTTTATTATTTCTAATGGGGATAGTATAATGGATTAGCGATTTCTTTATATACATCTGTAATGATATATATATATATATATACATCTGAAATGTATTACATTATTACCGAGAATAGCGTGGTTATACTAAAGTCTTGCATTTTATTTTTTACAGGTGTGTCCGACTTGTACGAAGAGCTTCATGGCAAAACGAAGCTTAGTGCGCCATATGAGGATTCATGATGGTAAGAAGGATTACATATGTGAATTGTGTAAGGCGGCTTTTGTAAGAAAAGATGATCTGATACGTCATGAGAAGATTCATGAGCGGCCAATTCATGGTGATAAGCCTATGCGAGGCACTAAAAGAAAAAGATTAGATGCTCCGTGTATGAATAAAAAGAAGAAGAAAGCGACTAAGAAACCCTGCAAACAGGCTTTAAACGGTACTGTGACTGTTTATAAAATTGCTGGTCATGCTGAAAAAGATTTACTTACCTTTTTGGATTCTCATAGAACTGAGATAAAACAAGTAGTGCTAAAGGAAATTGCTTTGAAACGTAGTATTATATGGTACATAAATGTATGTTGCCGTTTTACTCGTTTCCGATCTGGAGGAGAACAGGAATACTGTATAAACTATTTCAGAAGTTCTTGTATGAAAAACATTACAGAAGAAGATTTGGATTCTAATATGGATACTGCCTTTGCAAAAGTGTTAACATCGTTCGAAACCTATGAAGGCCGTGGTAGCGGTTGGGTCTTAGAGAGAATCGAGGAACTCATGATTGATGTTGGGACATATGATCCTCTGGCTGCTTCAAGCTATATCCCGCTACCTAAAGAACTATTAGCCAAGAAAGCTATTATTAATGTGGAAAATAGTGATCAGAAATGTTTTATGTGGTCCATCTTAGCAGAACTTTATCCAGTTTATAAGAATGCATCTCGTGTCAGCAAATATACCGAGCATGAATGCAAGTTGAATCTGGATGGAATCGAGTTTCCCACTCCTTTACACCAAGTTAAATTATTTGAGCGAAATAATAATAATGTGAGCCTGAGTGTCTTTGGATATGAAGATAAGAAGGTGTTTCCGCTCTATATATCATCTAATAGACGAGAACAACACTGTAATTTACTGCTTATTAGTAATGATGAGCAGTCTCATTACTGTTGTATTAGAAGTATGAGCAAACTTTTATACAGTATAAGAAAACATAAAGAGAAGCAATATTTTTGTGACTACTGTTTACAGCGGTTTTCATCTGAAGCTCGTTTAAAGAAGCATATTGAATTATGTAGCCAGTATGGCCTACAGAGAGTGGAGTTTCCCAGTGACAATGACAAGATTTTGAAATTTCAAAGTATTTACATGCAAATGCGTGTACCATTTGTGGTATACGCAGACTTTGAGTCTTTCCTAATGAAAGTGGAACTATGTGAGAATACCCCTTCTGTTTCACATGAGAGTATCTTATCTCATCATGTTCCTTGTGGTTTTGCCTATTTAATAGTGGGGCCTGATGGAAAAACCTTTAAAGGACCTGTTATCTATAGGGGTGAAGATGTGATTCATCATTTTTTGAAAGCCCTTATTCAAGAAGAAGAAGAGATTCAGAGAATACTGAGAGAAAATATGAAAATGAATTTTACTGCTGAAGATCGTGAAAACTTTGAAAATGCTACTCTCTGCCATATTTGTAACAAGGCTTTAGGAGAAAAGCGTGTGAGAGACCATTGCCACTTAACTTCCAAGTACAGAGGTGCAGCCCATCCTAATTGTAATCTGAATTACAAGATAAGACGACGCATACCCGTTGTGTTTCATAATTTAAAGGGGTATGATGGACATTTAATTATGCAGGGGATCGGTGAATTTAAAGGAAAGAGGATTGAATGCATCAGTAGCAATATGCAGCAATATATTACATTCAGCCTAGGAAGTTTACAGTTTATAGATTCTCTTCAATTCTTACCTGCCTCTATTGAGAAACTAAGTTCTAGTTTGGAATCCAATCAGTTTCGTATCACCCAAGAACATTTTACAAGTGATCAAGTGGATTTAGTGACTAGAAAGGGTGTTTACCCCTATTCTTATATGGATTGTGCTACCAAGTTTGAAGAAACGAGCTTACCCTCTAAAGAGGCCTTCTTTGATGATTTAAATCGAGAGGAGATCTCTGATGATGCCTATGCCTATGCTCAACATGTTTGGACATCTTTAAAGATAAAGAATATGGGGGAATATCATGACTTGTACATAAAAACTGATATTCTTCTATTAGCGGACATTTTTGAGAATTTCCGTGATTTGACATTGAATTATTATGGAATAGATGCTGCCCACTGTTTAACATTACCATCTCTTGCCTGGAATGCAGCCTTGAAGACTAGTGGAGTATCATTAGAACTGATTACAGATCCTGATATGTACTTATTTTTAGAAGAAGGTATAAGAGGCGGTATTAGTGTTATTAGTAAGCGCCTTAGTCAGGCTAATAACAAGTATTTGGAACATTTTGATTCTACGAAACCTAGCAAATATATAATGTACCTGGATGCTAATAATCTATATGGGTGGGCTCTAAGCCAAGCACTCCCCGTATCGGATTTTAGATGGCTTGATTCTCAAGACATTCAGAACTTTAACCCACTTGCTGTTGAAGATGACTCACCTGTGGGGTATATTATCGAAGCGGATATAGACTATCCCCATGATTTGCATGATAAGCATAATGATTATCCCCTAGCACCCGAAAGAGTTCATATCACCCCATCTCTGATTTCGGAGTATAGCCGGAATTTATCTGAAGAAATGAATTTGAAAATATGCAAGGACCAGATCAAATTAACACCTAATTTGAATCATAAGGTTAAATATGTTCTGCATTACAGAAATTTAAAGCAGTATATGAAGCTAGGGATGAAACTTGTGAAAATCCATCGAGTATTAACTTTTAAGCAAGAGCCCTGGTTGAAGCCCTATGTACAATTTAACACTGAGAAGAGAATGAAAGCAAAAAATTCCTTTGAAAAAGATCTGTTCAAACTTATGAATAACGCAGTGTTTGGAAAAACTATGGAAAATTTGAGAAAAAGAATGGATGTTAAGCTAGTACAGACTGAGAAGAGACTGAAAAAATTACTTGCATCACCAGCCTTACACTCCTTCAAAATATTTAATGAAGATCTGGTAGCAGTTCATATGCATAAGACTCATTTGAAACTGAATAGACCCATCTATGCAGGATTTTCAGTACTGGACTTGAGTAAAACACTTATGTATGAGTTTCATTATGATTTTATTAAGAAGATGTATGGAAGCCGGGCCGAATTGTTTTTCACAGACACCGATTCCCTGTGCTATGAAATTGAAACAGAGGATATTTACAAAGATTTTGAAAGTTATGAAGACTATTTTGACTTTTCGGATTATCCTCCAACACATCCACTCCATTCCAATAAGAATAAAAAAAGGATTGGAAAAATGAAAGACGAGTTGAATGGAACTCCTGCCGTGGAATTTGTAGGCCTAAGATCGAAAATGTATAGCCTAAAAACACCCTTTACGAATAAAAAGACTGCTAAAGGTGTTAATAAGAATGTTGTAAAAAAACACATCCATCATGAAGATTATTATAATTGTCTAACAAGGCGAAGATATAATAGAGTGGAGCAATTTAAAATTGCAAGTAAAGACCATCAGATGTATACTGTGAAACAAATTAAAATGGGCTTATCCCCCTATGATGATAAGCGACATATCTTAAAGGATGGTATCAAGAGCTTAGCATACGGTCATTATCAAATTTAAATGAGCAGGCCATGCTAGATTGAATTGTGGCGGTGTATCCTATACACCGGGTGGAGGTGGGACCACAATTTAAAAAAATATATATATTTCTAACAACACCTAATGTATGAAAGAGACCTTATCCCATTTAGATTGTTGAAAACAGGTATCTATGATTATTTAAAATTTTGAAATCGAAGGCCGAAATGGTTGAGGAAACACACCCCTCCCATACACCCGATTCACGCGATTCTGCTACTTTGAAAACACCAATTCACGCGATTCTGCTACTTTAAAACACCAATTCACGCGATTCTACTACTTTAAAACACTAATTCACGCGATTCTACTACTTTAAAACACTAATTCACGCGATTCTGCTACTTTAAAACACTAATTCACGCGATTCTACTACTTTAAAACACTAATTCACGCGATTCTGCTACTTTAAAAACATGTTTTTGTTAGTTTTTTACAAGTAAAAAGTATGTTTTTGTGAAAAAACGTTAAAAAACAGCACAAGTGTGAAAACCTATGTTAATTCCCATAGAGAAAACGGCACAAGTGTGGTTTTTGAAAAGTAGAAAACTTACATTTGCGAAAAAATATAAGAAAAAAACTTGCATTTACGAAATTTTGTTAGTAAAAAGTATGTTTTTGTGAAAAAACGTTAAAAAATAGCACAAGTGTGAAAACCTATGTTAATTCCCATAGAGAAAACGGCACAAGTGTGAAAACCTATGTTAATTCCCATAGAGAAAACGGCACAAGTGTGGTTTTTGAAAAGTAAAAAACTTACATTTGCGAAAAAATATAAGAAAAAAACTTGCATTTACGAAATTTTGTTAGTAAAAATCACGTTTTTGTGAAAAAAAAGTTAAAAAACAGCACAAGTGTGAAAACCTATGTTAATTTACATAGAGAAAACGGCACAAGTGTGGTTTTTGAAAAGTAAAAAACTTACATTTGCGAAAAAATATAAGAAAAAAACTTGCATTTACGAAATTTTGTTAGTAAAAATCACGTTTTTGTGAAAAAAAGTTAAAAAACAGCACAAGTGTGAAAACCTATGTTAATTTTCATAGAGAAAACAGCACAAGTGCGGTTTTTGAAAAGTAAAAAGCTTACATTTGCGAAAAAATATAAGAAAAAAAAAAAACTTTACGAAATTTTTAAAACATTAACACTTAAAAAAAAGAAAAAGAAAAAAAAAATCATCTGATCCATCCTAACCTTTGACTGACATCATGGAACGTCACGTGCTGGTGGAAGCTCAACCCCTGCTCATGAGGTGCGCCTATGCTTTAACATGGGAGAACTAGCACCGCAATTTCCCCATGTTAAAGTATAGCACCGCGTGAGCCAGAACCCCCTTATATTCCCTACTTATATATATATATATATATATATATATAGTTTATAGATATAATCTATCTATTTCTTCAGAAACATGCATTTTTGTGTTTGCTTCTATAAAAAACTTGGACATGATTACGATTTTTGTAGGAGTGAACAATTCATGATTTAGGCTTAGAGCCTCGTCCACGTGTATGGCGTTTGTGCTTGATTTCGTTTGTTATTCTTTTTTCGATTCCATACCTTTGTATTTTGATACTTTTGATTGACTTGTTGATTGGATTTTTATTTTATTTATTTGTTTTTATTTTTTTCCATTTGCTTGAGGATTTGTTGATTTATACTTTTATTTCGTAAGCCTGTTAGATAGTTGAATTTTCGTGTTACAGCTTCTCAGTTTTCTTTCATTGGACCCTTCAAACCTTTTTTTCTTATATATATATATATATATATATATATATATATATATATATATATATATACCTATATATACATATGCATATATATATATATACAAATATATATACATATGTCAAGACGGGAATTCTGAGGGCATCAGAAGTTGCAACGGATTCCCGCCCGGCACGGCTGACCGAGAAAGTCTAACTTTCTCAGAAAATTTCTTATACCCAGGTTCTAAACACACCTCCCGTCAATTGGAAATATTCCAATTGATGACCTGCGGAGAAACCCAACCAAAATCCAAAAATAAACAGAAATTTACCTTTACCTTTAAGAACTCATCCAAAAGCTAAAAAACATAAATCAACACAATTTCTACGCAAATAAAAACACAATTTAAATTCAAATCCAAAATTTATTAATTATCTAAAAATGGAGTTTGCACTTATAACATAAATGCTGATTTATAATCAGCTCTAAACCACAGGACCACTTCTAAAAATCATCGGCTCTTTGCCGGAATTTAAATATCAATTCAATAAATCATTAATTACATATTAATTACACATATTCAATTATATTAACTATGGTATGGTCATGGAGAGGAAGACACACTCGAGGAACGCTAAAAGCTTGACTGTTAATTTAATTAATTCCAATTATTTACTTCATGGAATTAATTTAGTAGTATTTTAGCTCAGATGATCTTGAGAATACATCAGGAGGTTCAGTTCGCCGGAACACCAGACAGTCGAGGCAGCAGCCTCCAATTACCGAAAAGGGTCGCTTACCTCCATATCTGGAAGGACTCAGAAAGGTTGAAGACCACACATCCGCCAGAGTTCCCTCGGGGAGAAATCTTCCCCGACCAAGGAGAGGCGGCAGGCAGGCACGAAGGATAAGAGCAACGACCCGCACAGGACTCAGGCTTCATCTCGGACTCCAATCGAAGCGGTCTGCAGGCATCCGGAACAGGAGGTTCCCGGACGGTCAACGGCAGCAGCAAGCGACGAGGCACGGCATCAGCGAAGTCCCAGTCAATGTAGTGGCGATGGTAGCGGCAGTGGCATCTCCCCCCAAGCCCCACAGCGACAGAACTTAGCCTGAAGGATAAGTTCCGAGCCGTTCGTGGGTTCGACGATGTTTTCCAGGGAGAGAGCCCAGAATCAAGAATCACTCAGCTTTTATACACTCCAGGTGGATCCAGAACCCGGCCAATTGAAATTTACAAGGGGCTCACACCTTCTCTTCTCAGCCAATCCAAAAATGCTTCCATTTCAAATATATCCAGGGATCCGCCCCTTCAAACGACAAAGTTCAAGGCACGTGCAGAACAACACGAAATCCAGCACAAGATTGCATCACCCAACATAGCGAAAAAAATGGAGACAACTGTCTCCACCAGCAAACAAGTGCGACCTTGAGCAACGGACGCTGTTCCTCAAGTGTGAAAGAATTATTATATGAAATAAAAATGGCCACAATTCAATACAGATTCAGATGCATTTAAATATGGTAATATATATACAATGACATGAGGGTTCCAGGACACAGATTAATTAAATCTATATAAATAAAAATGAAAATCTGTCTGTCTGTCTGTCTGTCTGTCTGTCTGTCTGTCTGTCTGTTTGTCACACCATCACGGGAGAACGGCTGAACCGAATTTGATGAAATTTTGTGGGTAGCCCAGAAATAGCCCCACTTAAAATTATATCCGTATTTTGAGTTTCTACGACCAGTGGTTCTCGAGATATTAGTAAAAAACGAAATTTTCGTTTGTCTCATCATCACGGAAAAACGGCTGAACCGAATTTAATGAAATTTGGTGAATAGCCTTGAAATATCCCCCCATAACTTTTGTCCAAGTTTCGAGTTCCTAAGACCTGGGGTTGTCGAGATATTGATGAAAAACGGAACTTTTTCCTAGGAGTTCTACTCCCTAACTCCGTGGTTTATCCAAACGAAAAGCTTGAAAATCGTTTGAAAGTGAATTAAAATTTAATCTCTGAGTTTGATGGGAGATTTTTTGCGTTAATTAGTCACTTTCTGAAAACATGAATTGTTTGAAACATGATTTAAAGGGGAAATCTATCTCCATGGTTCATGGTTTATTTAAAACAAGCTTTTACGGAACAATGAGAAGTATAGAGAAATCAAAATCGTTATTTAATTTCGCAGTTTATGTTATAAGACATGACATATTTAACATGTTATAAGATTCTATCTTATATCATGTTACTCAGAAACGCAATTAAATTAAATCTGTCTGTTATTTTTAATAATTATTTTTTCGATTTGAATAATAAATAAATGGATATAAAAATATATTTTAGAAAAGAACGATTTGATTTTTCTTATAGCATTTTTGACTGGATAATATCAATTACGGTCTTCAGGTTTAAAAAGTATTATTATTTATATTTTCGGGGATTATTGATTCAAGGATTATTGATATTTTCAAGTTATTATGCAATTATTTTATTATGACAAAAATTGTTTAAACTCATATATTGTATGTTGTACGAATCTTCTACAAATACACGTGTATATCTTTTAATCTACGAGAATATAAGTAGTACAGGTATATTGACATATGTTTTGATATATATTGGCATATATTGGAATCAATTACGACCTTCTGGTATAAAGAGTACGGATATTATTGATGTTTTCAATTTATTACGTCATCTCTTTTATTTTGGCAAATATTTTTGAGACGCATATTGTAATACGGGTAATCTTCTACTAACACATTGGCATATTTTCTGATCTGCGACAATATAATTGGTACGGGGTTGCATATATTCATTCAATTCCTATTTTTTCTTCTGTAAATTTGCTTAAAAAAGGGGGCAGGATGTTTTATTCTTCAGATCTGATCGTGAAGATAATTTTGCATAGTGAGAACATATATTCTTAAACTTCTCTTTAGGAGCAATAAATTTAATATTTTAACAGAATTTGCACATGATTGTGAACTTTAAGTTTCTTTAAATTATACACTCCGAACGAATAACGGGTGTGCTGTTAGTGGTTAATAAATTTTAACATTTTAGGAGGATATATCATGTTGCTCGGCATCGCAATTAAATTAAATGTGTTTGTTAATGTTTTTATTATTATTTTTTCGATTTAAATAATAAATAAATGGATAAATGGATATAAAAGTATATCTTATGAATGGACGGCTTGATTTTTCTTTTAATTATATTAATTGCTGACTGCGTACATCAATTTCATTTGTTTTGGCAAAGAGTTTTCAAGCTTATATCGTATTTAGCTACTAAACTCATATATTGTGTTTAGCCAATAAATCCATATAGCCGATTGTTGAAACAGAAAAAGAGTAGAGCGGGTATATCTTCTAATACAATTGTAGTGTTTTCATTTAGTATATTGAAACGGGATAAGAACGTTTCATTCAGATCTGCAAATTCAAAGCTACGAATTTGGAGGGATATCGCTAATTTGACAACTTTTCTTAAACTTTGCCAAATTGACGGAAATGTCGCCAAATTGATATAAACGACACACAAACAGTTGCCATAAACCTTCGGGTTGGTCGTGTGGCTTGGGTCTTCTACATATCAATGAATTTTTTTTTTGTTTTGTTAGAAGAGAGTACTGAAATGATGTTTGGTTAGCATTTCTCTGTCAGACCAACCATCCTACTTAGTAATACATTTAGCGAATTTTTAAAATGTCACCAAATTGATAAAAATGTTTTCAAATCTATAAAAATATCTTGAAATTGATAAAATTGCGCTACATAAATGATATTAATTGTTTTTTGTTAGGGGATAGTATTGTGATGATATTTCGTCAATTTGTCGCAAAGTGGAACTGTCAGTTCTACAGTCCCACTTGGCGATTTTTTAAAATGTCGCTAATTTGACGAAACTGTCGCCAAATGTTCCATAGAAATATAACTATTTAGACGATATTTTTTCTACCAATTTATTTGAAGCAAATGATATCATGTCGCTTAGCAACGGATTTAAATCCAATGTGTTTATGCGGCAGACGATTTTTATTAAATCCTTTCCAATTTGAATAATGAAGATATGTATATAAAATAAATTTCATTGCCATTTCATTTTGGACTGGATAATATCAATTATACTCTTCAGGTTTAAACATTATTATTATTGATATTTTCCGGAATTATTGATCCAGGGATTATTGATATTTTTAAGTTATTACGCCATTGTTTTATTGCGGCAAAAATTGCTGACACACGCATATTGTACGTTGTGCGAGTAATCTTCTATGAATGCACGGGTATATCTTCTAACCTACGAGAATATAAGTAGTACAGGTATATTGGCATATATTTTGACATATATTGGCATAATTATTGGAATCAAGTACAGTCTTCTGGTATGAAGATTACGGGGATTAATTATCTATTCAATTTATTACATCGTCTGTTGTATTTTACCAAAAAACATTTGTGACTCATATTGCAAAACGGGTGGTCTTCTACTAATAATCGGACATTATAAGTAGTACGTGTATATCTTCCCATATAATTTTAGCACTTTAATTTTGACATATATTGGAATAAATGACTGTCTTCAGATTTAAAGATTACGGGTTTATTGGTATTTTCAATTTATACATGTAATTTACTAATACAGGTTATATTTTCTAATATTCGCGTATATAATTAGTACGGGTCCCATACAATTTTAACGCTTTTATTTTGCTTATATTGATTCAATTCCATATTTTTTTTATATTTGCTTACATAAGGGGTCCAAGATGTTTTATTCTTCAGATATGTCCATGAAGATAATTTTATATAGCGAGAACAGGGATTCTTAAACTTCTTTTTAGGAGCATTATATTAAATATTTTAACAGAATATTTTGATTAAACATGTCATTTAGTATACTATAAGAATTTGGGCATGATTATGAATTTCAAGTTTCTTTATATTATATACTCCGTACGAGGAACGGGTATGCTGCTAGTATCAATATAAAAGTTTAAAAGGTATCGTAATTATATAATTTACAAAGGAGTGACGAATTCCGTCACGACACATATATATATATGCATATATATATATATATATATATATATATATATATATATATATATATATATATATATATATATATATATATATATATATATATATATATATATATATATACATATATATTCATATATACATATACATACATATACATATATATACATACATATTCATATACATATACATATATATAATAGTTTGAAAATCCAATGATAGAATAGAGAGAAGTTGGAACTCAAAAAACCCCAACATTAAAAAATGCCTAACAAATAAAAGTATCATACAGAGAATCTTCAATCAAGTGGAAAATAAAATGCAAACCTCCAGTCATCAAGCTGTAGACAAGCAACAAACATCAATGGAAAGAAATCGATAATAGAAAATAAAATAAAATCCAAGCATTAAAGCTTTACAAGTGGACAAACCCTAGGCCTAAACAAATGAATTGTTCATTTCGATAAAATTCTTCGTCAAGTCCAAGTTTTTTATCAAAATGAATACAAAATGCATGTTTCTGATATCAGTAATAGATTATATTTATAAACACTTATAACTTGGATTACATGCACAAAGATTGAAAAATTATAGGAAACAAGAATGCCTGAAAAAACACTGCATATGTCTGATCCATTGGAACCTTGAATAAAGAGACCAATGTTGTCAATCGCAAAAAATAAAAAGTTGAGAACAGCTGTTGCCAATCGTGAGAAATAAATAAGAATAATACGAAAAGACGATAAAAGGTGATATTTAACAATAAGAGCTACAAAATAATGGGGTAGATGATAATAGAAAACATAGAGGCTAAATTATAAAGGGATGTAAATACATGGTAATGCTTATTCAAGATAAAGCGTATATCTGGCTACTATAAGATACTAAGGAGAAAATTTAAGTATATTCAACCATTCCAAACTTTTTAACTATACCATTTACTAAATATGCTGGATATTTATATAATTTGCTAGTAATTTTTAGCTTATTAATATGCATAGCATGAAATTTTTTTATCTGATATTCTATAAATTCTAAAATGTTAATTAAGAATAATATTTCTAAACAATTGAATCGTGTTACAGGAATTAAATGGTAATATTTTATTAATTTTAAAGTTAAAATAATCTTTTATCATATAAATTAGTAATAATCCTATTAGTAGGTTCAGTAATAAGATTTAAATCCAAAAAATTAATGTTATTACTAATAGTGGCTTCATTAGGAATTAGTTCCATATAATCCATATAGAAATCTATATTTATGACACAGTTGTCTGTAAAAACCAAACAAATCAGATCATCAACATATCTGTAAATTTTATAATCTGTTGAAATAAGAGATTTTTCTTAATGATAAAGGTATAAATTAGCTAATATAAGTGCGACTACAGCCACCTTGTGGAACCCCTGAGACTTGTAAGTATAATTTATAACCTTGAAATATATAATTATTGAAAAGATCAAAGTGAAGAAGTTTAGGAAAATTGGTAAGTATAGTATGAGGAGAATGATTAGTAATATAATCATTATATAGAGCTAAAATTATTACATAAAGATCAGAGATCTTAATATTATTAAAATGATCTTTAAAATCAAAAGTCTGAAGTCCAATTAGTTTACCTAGTGATGTTAATATATTCTTTAATTCTCTACTATTATTTAGAATAAGGTAGTTATTGCTAGAAAAACGTAAACTATCATTTATTACATTTAAATAATTTAGCAGTAATTTACTCGCAGTAGTAGAGTAAGTATTATGACCACCAGTTACTGTTCTAAATTTAATAGGATTTTTATGAAATTTAGGAATAAGCACTATATATGGAAATTTAAGAAATTTATAATTAATATTTAAATCACTATACATATTGATAATTTTCAGTTTGATACTATTGATGGAGTGTTAATCGAGTTTAAATAGACTATTGTTCTTTGAATAATCTAACAGAAATTCTATGTAGAATTTCTTACAGATAATAGCATAATTATTAGAGGCTTTATCAACATAAGTAATAACGAAAGATCTTTGTAAATCATTAATGCAATGTTTAAAATTATCAATATTATATATAGATCTAGACAATTTAATACTACAAATAGTATCTTTAATAAATTTTAATAAAGTAAATTTCCACATATTAAATGCCTCTAAAGGCAGAACATATTTAGAAGCTAATTTATAAATATATTTATCAAGGTCAAAATTTATTGACTTTAAAACTTTAAAAGAGTTATAAGATGGTAACCTGAATTTATATATATATATATATTTATATATTTATTTCTTCTTCTTCTTATTATTATTATTATTATTATATATATATATCGTCAACTCCATTATATTTTCTGTCCTCAGTTCCATGGGAGGTAATTGTACTGTATATTAGTTTTCTTATGAAATCGCTTAACCATCTCTGCGGATACTACATTTCAACTATAAATCTATGCATTTTCATACCTATACAGCAAATATAAATCAGTCACTTTCTTATAACCTGCTTTCCATGTTTTTAACTCGTGAAAAATCCTAGTTTTAGAGAATGATCCATGTATATTCTTCAGCCAACAAACTGATTTGCGACCGTTCACGAATTTACTGACCACATTACTATTGAAAATGCGCTGTTGAATTCCAAATTTCACCTTGTCTAAAACTATATTTTATTATTTCAAACAATAAAAAAATATCCTTTGCTTAGTCAAAAACAAATCACCATTCTTCAATTTTGTTGAGAATAGCGAGTTCTTCTCAAACTTTAGAAAACCAATATGCGAAATAGTTACATTAAATATTTTAGCTCTGACACATCAATATTACATTTCTTAACATTTTTATATTCTTTCTTATAGAATACTCACCTGCTGCAGGCAGATTAAGATGTCACCAACAGAAATCGGGCAATCGGCACAGAATGATGCTACTGAAGCTACTGAGCACGTGTGGCACTTGGTTGTTCTGTACAGTATTGTCTTCATCCTGGCCGTTTCTGGTAATGCACTGGTTATGGCAACACTTGTTTTCAACAAAAGCATGCGAACAGTTACAAACATATTTCTTTTCAATCTGGCTGTGAGCGACTTTTTACTGGGTGTTTTCTGTATGCCATTTACTTTATCAGGAGTATTATTCAGAGAGTTTCTTTTTGGGAGAACGCTGTGCAAACTAATTCCATATTTTCAAGGTAAGAATTTTCTTGTTACCTTTATTTTTAGCAAGAATTTGCTTATTGCTTTCTTCGTGAACGATTTTGATACTTAAGATATATATTATCTTGCAATATATAATTTAAAATCCGAAATCTGGAAAACGAGATTTCTATAAATGAGCGGGTAAATAGCGGAAATTCTGGTAAGCTAAAGTCAAAGTCATAAGTGTAAAAAGACACTATGATAGTGATGTAAGAGAAATCTTACATAATAAAAGAAGATGTTTGTCTGCATGTGCTGTCTATAGTGGGAAATCTAAACGTCGTACGGCTAAATTTGGTGCACACGTACTTCAGGGCCCATGAAGGTGCACCTCGGCTTTTTTTTTTTAATTCTAATAATATTTTTAGTTAGTTTATGTTTTAGCCCAATTTTCACAAAGCTCCTTAGCGACGGAAAATATTATCACAGAGATTCCATCTTTTACACTATCGGAAAGATGGAAGAAATATTTCCAACGATGTTTGAACAGTATCCGTACGACAATTTCTTTATTTTTAAAACACATCAAAATTTGCATTCTTTAGGTTATCTGATATATATACATAAACGTCCTCAAAAACTGTGATTAGCACAATTCTACAGTTTGGAAAAATGTTCCATTTATATTTTCGGATTCTAACGAAAAAAATTTCAAAGGCAAAACTGGTTTCGAAAGCAAAAGCAGTCATCAGGAAAAAAAACAACACAGGCGTATCATCATATGCAAGACGATATCTGCCAATAAATATTTGTGTCACGTAACCCAGTAAGGAAATTTTTGCCAAACCAAAATAGAAAAATATGGAAATAAAAAACTAGAAAGAAAAAAAAAATAGTAGAATGATTCAAAAACTGTATCAATGAACAATACTTCAAACTTGGGTGCCTTGTGCTAAAATAAATAGAAAAACACCCGATTTCGGAAGCTACATGAACAACATCATCCATTGACTTAATAGAAACATGCTCAAAAATTAATCTTGACCCGAGTACGTCATTCACATTATATACTTGAGAAATAGTTCCCGTTGCTTAATTCCCTTTATTGAATATATCTTATAGTAGTTTAATTCCCTTTATTGTATAAAATAACACATGTCATATTTTTTTAAGAAACGTTAAATAGGAAATATTTATTTATATAGCATGCATCTAACATAAAAAGGCCAGATTCTAAGATGTGTTGCTAAGATAAATATATATCCTGAACAGTAGGCGGATCCAAGGTCACGGATTGAATGAGGGGTTTACAGTGCTGTATTTTGTGTTCCAATATAAACTCTATAGAGAATCGATGTAATTCTTTAGATAATGGAGTGGGAGTGCTATAATCTTCCTCTACCTATGTTATTGTCTTGAACTATGCAATCGATTTCCGTCCAATTTTTTCTGGCAATGACGCTGAGCCCAAGGATTATTTTGAAATAACAATAGCTTATAACTCAAAACTGTCTCAACTAATTTTCATACTTTTATCACATGGTGGTTGAACTTAATAGGTAGTAGGTTTTTGACTAGAATTGTTTAGTATAATGTACTGCGTTCGTTTATAAAACACAAAAATTTAAAATATCCTTATAACCGAAATTTCTCCTAAAACATAAGATCGGTTTCGATAAAACCTATTTCGGTCAAGACGTCGAGTTTTGTAATTATTCTAAAAAATTATTGATCAATTTGGAATGTATTCAAATTTCCATTTAATTCATTTGTATCATAATCAGCATCATAATGAAATAATGTACCTTTTTGCATTTTCCCCATTTTGAAACTGATTTATTTATTTATTTGTTTATTTATTGACCGTCAGCAAGGTGCCGATCCAAAGGGTTTTCAACCTGATAAAGGCTTATTAAAATTTAATATCAATGAATGGCGGTTGCTTATGTAGGACGGTACTTTAAAATAAATGCTCATAATATTAACATTAAAAATACGCTAACCATGTAGAAAAAAGTAGCACTTTATAAACATAGTAATATGAATATTAAATAAGTACATGTCTGCTCTTTAGGACATAAAAATGCTATGGAATCACAGTAGATAAGAAATTCACTTGTTATATACTAAACCCTGTACTAACAAGCAGTTTAAATTTATAACTAAATTTGATGATGCACACTTGATAGATTAAAAATCCCTTTTTATCCAGTGACACATTGAGAGAAAAAGCAAACTGAGTGCAGGTAGTGATATACAGCTTCACACACTCATACTTTACAATATTTTCATGTATACATACACTAATATTGATTACATTTTAAGCAAAACTTGCCAATTCGCTTAAAATTCTTTGATTCGCTTATTCTTTGATTTGCTTTAAATCATGCTGTTCTACTGATACTCATAATTCTGAAACACATAACAAATAGTCTACGTAAAATATAAAATGCAAAAATCAAGAAACTAAATATGTTGATATTTGATACATTAAAAATATGGTTTAGCTAATAAAGCTCGTTTGGCTAGTAAGCAAACTGAAACTGATATAGTTTTCTTTTGCAAGTTAATCTAAAACGTTTCCTAAAAGTTCTTTAAAAATGTTTATATTAAGTTTGCAGCAACTCAATCACGCCAAAGAATCCTGAAGATATATGAGCTACATTCAAGAGCTATATTCAAATAACATTCAAAAATGCAAGTAAAGTACTTTTACCAGCGAATAAAAAATTGCATAATTAAGTAATTGCAGTAATATAAATTGGAGGATACAAACCGGATTTTTTATATTCTTAATTTTGCATCTTTTAAATATCTGGTATTTTTAACTGTTACTTTTAAGTGCTCCTACAAGTTGTTTTCTTTTAGTGAGAAAATTTTCAGACAATTGAAGTATAATTCTCGTATACATATTTGGAAAAGAGTGAACAGTTTTAAAACTTACCCAAAATTTCATTTTTGCATTTAAAAATTTTAAAATGTTACTCCTTGCTAAATTTACGAATTTATACCAGTTTAAAATTCCCAATCGTCTTATACACATGTCAAAATTCAAATGGTGCGTAAAAAGTAACCCCTGTGTAATCTATTTTTAAACAACTGTCGTTTGTCTCAACTTGTCTTTCCATTTACTCTCATCAGTCTTCATAAACATAAAAATGGCTAATGAAGGAATCCAGACCTGTCAGGATTTGCTTAGGTGGTAACAAAGTTCATTGATTTTGCAGCTATTAATAAAAGCAGCTTCCTAGAATTTTCATCAATTTACTAACTACCGCTTTTTCCTTCTTGCAAGCAATACCAGAGAATTGAAAAATATAATAGCAGATTTCCATTTTTTATTATGACTTTAAATAAATTGAAAAGAAAAAGATGTTCAACGTCCTTTTCTACACAGCAGTGGCGCACGTTGAAGTAGAAAATAAATTTTAATCATAAATGAGACTGAACCAAATTGATGGTGTATGCAGATTCAAATCAAAAGAATAATAGTTTTTGAGCTACAATGAATATGGCCCAGACGTATTAATGCACAGACACATGGCACAGATGTTACTCTGAAAATGATGAAGTCGTGTTTTAGAGTGACTGAAAAGTGTAAATCCGATGAAGATTAGAGTTCTAATTTTGAACTGTATTCCAATGCTTTCCCTATGCATTATCATATATTGTAAAGAAAGCAAAAAAGTTCATTCACTCTTTACTTTTGCCCATGATTTCCCATTTTTTATATGTTTCTTTAAAAAGGTTCTTATTGCACAAAAATTGTCATACAAGAGATCATAGCAATCAAAACTTCAAATATTTGCAAACTATCAAAAGTGACCACGTCTGTTATTCTGTTAACAATAAAAATACTCCAGGGCCTACAACATTAAATATCAAATAGATAAAAATTCCTCTTCAAAAATGTAATCATCCAAAAAACATAAAAAGACAGAATTTATACTTTGCTATAGACGGATCTGAATCCCCATCGAATATTACCAATCTCTTAATTTTGAAAGTATTTAGCAGTAAAAACAACAAAAAAATGTAAATTTTAAAAAATAATCATGCATCATTTAACTTAAAGTGAAGGATAATAATATGAAACAATTTGCATATCTCATCCTTTATTTATAACTTAAAAAGTTTAGGTATAAAATTAAAATAATATTTGAAAGTCAATTGATCTTCTTGAGAGACCATAAATCAGAGAAATTGTCTCGAAAAGATATCATTTATCCTAACTTAACTTATTTATTCATTGAAACTATGACACTATATCTTTTGATGTATGGTTTCACCCGTAGAAGCTATCCGGATTCATTCAGTCGTTGTATAAATGAAATACTAAAATCATTATTTCACTAATCTTTTATATCCTTACTACAGTCAAAAGATTTAAATGAATACAACATGAGTCGCATTTGGAAGAGCTTAGGCGCCGAGTTTTCAATTTCCACATGGGGTAAAAAAAACATTTCCCCACATGGGGAAATAAACGTTGTATACAATATAAAATAGAATGGAATATCTGTATCAGAACGCTGTCCGGCCTTGTGGCTTTCAGTTTTTGTTGCTCTGCTACATCTCTATTGCCTTTGTTCCCATAAGATTTTAAATTGACATATAGTTTAAAATATATTGAAGACAAAAGTATGAGATATGGGGAAGACATTTTATTACCATAGGTTATATGGCATTAAAACTGTGCATTCAAAGACGCTAAGGCAAGACTACACTTATAAGGATAAAAAATTTGTTACCGGAAACTTTGGCGTATAGAAAATTAAATAAAACAATTTTATGTGGGCAGCACATGACTTTCTCTACATAATGCAATGAATTTACTTCTTTCACAGCGAAAAATGATGTACAAGATCCCCGATACAATGTTTTTAACGTTGAATAAAACATTTAATACCTTCTCTAGATGACAATATATAAAATTATTTCGAATTACCCTATTATCTTATACTTTCCACAAATCTAAGTTGACAATTATCAACATTGATAGCATCCGCAATAAGAAATCTATCCCATATATTAAAATATTTTAATTATTTTAAAAATTTGACGTTATTTTTGTTAATTTAGCTTCATTTTTTTCAATTTGGGCGATTTTTTCATCAGTTTGACAGCATTTAAAATAGTTTACCTTACATCTTTCTGGTAGGTCGGACGGTCTGGGTTTCAACAGCATTTAAAATAGTTTGCCATGATGGCGTTTTTCGCTTTTCTTTTGCGTTTCTTTTTTAAAAAAATGGAAAAACATATCTTGATCTTCCTTGAAGATGAATATTTAAAGATACAAGAGAAGCAATTACTCTTGGGAGTATGGAGAGGGCTTAATAAGCATATGCATGCAACCAATACTTACAAAGTTCACCACCCGACAATCTGGCAATGACTTTACGTAGAATCATTTATTCTACAGTACAGAGTAAGCAAACTGTGGGTTCGATTCTGATTTCCCATCTTTTAAATAGATGCCGATTTCAAAATATCTAAATACGTTTTACAAAAAAAATTTAGGAAAACTAGGATGTTAAGTGTTTTTTAGTAATAAATTTTTACATTATGTTCTGGACGCTAATCAAATTCCTGCATCAAGGCTTTCAAGACCTGTTTGTTGTTCGGACCATGTCTTTTCACGTTCTGTAGAATGTTGTAGATTTTTTATTGTTAAGTATCGCGGTAATGATGAATTGTTAAAACAATTTTTACTAGAACTAGAAGGAAATCACATAAGTAGCGCAATCTGTGAAATCCTGTTGTCAATAATTAAAAGAAACGTCTCTTTCTTTTATTTCCTTTATAGCAAATATTTAGAAACTATTACTTCCTCAAATAGTACGCTGTATCCAGTCGTTAACTGTTTTTAACATCAACATTCGTTTATTAACATTTTACAACATAGTTGAAAAGTGTTTATGACTTTGTTCATTCTGTCTGACTGTCCGTTCGCACTACAATTGCCGTAAAAATGACTTTATCGAAATGAAATGTTAATATGCTGTTGAGACGGCAATGGGACATATGAGAAAGTATATGAATAATATCACCCAATTAGTTTTGGATTGAACCCGGGTTGAAAAATTGAAATGCATTGAACCCTATGGGACCTAATTTTTCAGACATTTTTTAAGCGAATTTAAAATTCACAAATTGCTGCAGAAAGTTTAGGAAATATTTAAATTATCTCATAAAATATATAAAAAAAATTTCAGCAAAATATATTCGGTAGTTTTTTAAATAAAAATTAAAATATTAATTGCACCCATATTATATGAAAAGATCACGTGACCCACTTCAAAATCAAATATGGCATCCATCTTGTGTCAAAATCCTGATTTTTAAAGTTCTTTTTAATTTATATTTAGTGTTGCATACGTCCTAAAACCACTTTATTTTTGATTTTTTTTCTGTGCATCTATACAGGGTGTTCCAAAAAGATTGAAACGCGCTTTAATTCTTTACCTGTTGGAGATAAGTGGCCAATGTAAATAGCAAAAATGTTGAAAGTAAGGTAAGAAATAAGACTACGTTAATGAAATAGTCCTCTCATTAATTTAAAAACGTTTAACTTTTTAAATTTTTATACGGCCCCCTTAGACAAATTTGGCCAATCAGGAAATTTTTATTTTAATGCAACAAGATCATTAAAAAAACTGCATATATGTATCTTTAAAATCAACTGAATTATGATAAAGGAAAAAAATCTGACTTATGCCACTTTTCCGTACCATGTGAAAAGCTGTTGCATCAGTGAAAATAGGGATCATAAACAAATTAACGATGGAAATTGTTTAGATCAAAAATACGTTAATATGAGTCAAAATTTTTTATCGCAAATGCATCTAAATAAAGCATTACACAGACAGAGATCATATAAAGTAGTGGTACTCACTACGCCGTTGGGTATCCTAAGTATTATCATCCAGTTTTATCTTTTTTGTGATATGTCACAAATTTACATTTCTAATTTGATATAGGGTCCCCATTCACAATGCTCAATTTTCAATTAAATATAACTCGCTCAATTTTAAAGATACAGATATGCGGGTTTTTTAATGATCTTGTTGCATTAAAAATAAAAAATTTCTAATTGACCAAATTTGTCTAAGGGGATCGTATAAAAATTTAAAAAGTGTAACTTTTTGAAGATTAATGAGAGGACTATTTCATTAACGTAGTCTTATTTCCTACCTTACTTTCAACATTTTTACAATTTACATTGCCCACTTATCTGCAACAGGTAAAGAATTTTTGGGACACCCTGTATACTGCGCCAAAGCAATTACAATATTTTGGAGTTTAAATGATCATCAAACTTTGATCATTTCTACAACGAAGCCTAACTTTCACGTATGGAGAATGTAAACACATCAAGCTGTAAGATGAGTTGTATAAGAATTGCTGAATTTCTTTAACGCAAAATTATTTAGCTCCGGAGTCAATATATCTGATATGAATGAAGCATTCATATCAGATATATTGACTCCGGAGGTTACTTTCAACATTTACTTTCATCATCCGGAATCATTGATTTTACATAGAGAAGCAGACGATTCCATATTATTGCTTTTGTGATGAAGTTTTAAGCATGGAGTTAGAAAGTAATTTTACCTCTTTGGTTTTACCCTTTGAAATAAAATAAATTATTGTAGTATTGTGATAATTTTTAAAATATCACCGCTGAATATATCGCATTTTAGAAATGTTTAAATAAAATTGCATTTCAGTTGGAAAGTGTTTCATAATCAATGCTTTATGCATAATTGATCTTTCTTGGTTTTAATGAAAAATGTTTTTCCTTTGCGAGCATAAAAAAAAAGATCTGCATGCATATTAGAGTAGTTTATGCAAAATAGCGGCCACTCACAGATGTCGAACGACACTACATATAAAAGGACATCAATGTAGAATCCCTTTAAAAATGAGTATAATACCGCCATCTATTGGACAGACAATAAAACTATTCCATTTGTATTTTACGACTGACAATTCCGGTCTTGGGGATTTAAATATTTACAAAATTTGACCAAGGATTAGAGAGCTGATAGAGAGTGGACTACAACCAAGGTTGCCTACAGGTAATCCTTGCCTGTCATAAAAGCACTAGTAATAGAGCTAGAAAAACCGCTAACAGGTAAAAAAAAATACCTATCTTCCGCTAAGCAATATAGTCCATATATTAAATTTTTAAATAAATTAAAACTAAAGATTTTTTTTATAAATTTTACATGTTTTTTTTTTCAGTTCCAATCAATAGATTTCTAAAAATTATTTATACGCAGATTGGGATTCGGATTTTAAAGAAAGCCATACCACAATGTCATTAGTACTAAATTGGTATCACGCAAATTAAAATTTGGTCCTTGAAAGTCTTTATTACTAAATAGAGAAAAATTATTCATTCTCATGTGCCAAATCCATTTAAAAATGCAATTGACATCCAATTGATATTCCATAAAATAAATGACAATTGGAGAATTGTTCCGTGTCAAAATATAGAACTATTGCAAAAAATGTCATCTCTCTAGAATGGAACGAGTTAGATCCACGAGAATGATGTTAATAGATTTGTCGTAGAATACTGCTTATCAAAAGTGCACATATCTAAAGGTACTTACTATTTTTACTTTCCCTACAATATATAATAATGTATAGAGAAAGCGTTGGAATCCTATCGAAAATCGCAACTCGAGTTTTCGACGAATTTACGGATTTCAAACACTCTAGAAGTCATGTTGAAAATCAATTTTTAACATGACGTCTGTGTGTATGGGCGCGTCTATCTGTGCAATGTATGTATCCACTCTAGCTCAAAATGTAATTGACCAAATTTCATAAAATTTGGTAGATAGGTCACTTGTGGGTTACCTTGGTGCTAATTAGATTTTGGTACAATTCGGAAGAAAAAAAAACTTTTTTTTGCGAAATGGCCAGCAAAAATAGTCAAATAAAATACTACTTAGGTCTGGATATAGTAAAGTGACTATGTCCGATCGAATAAAAGTGATTACAGCGCTCCTAGTGTAGAATTAAAAAAAAAAATTAGGGTAACGTATTCAGCAGAAAAATGAGCGAAACAAGCCAATTACTAATTTGTATAGCATTGTTTAGTTAATAGAAATTGACGGTAAAACTACTACAAAGGGCATTTATTTGACACACGGTGGTTTTATGGAGAACTGATTTTCTATTTAGGTATACTAAAATAAACTACACTTACATGCACACACAGGAATCTAATGCACAGCCTGTTCAAACAGCCCTAAGTCAACAATGGACATTTGAATTCCAGAAATAATATTATGGCGCACTTTGACGAGTATTGTTGGTGTCACCAGCCCTGTTGGTGGTACCAGCTCTGATGATACGACTTTTTGATAAACATTTATTGCCTTTCATATACACGTTTCGTTTCGTTCATCGTAACGATTTTTACTAATCAGACCATGCTCCACAATGTTGTAATTGGTTTTTTCGCCTAACTCGCTTCAGGTGTCGAAATTCGTTATCCTAACTTTTTTAATTCTCCACTAGGAGAGCTGCTATTACTTTCATTCGATCGAGTATGATCACTTTACTATAGATAGACCTAACGTTTACACTCAATGACCTATGGGGCGCGGTAGCCCATTGGTTAGCGCGCTGGAGTTGCACTCGGTAGGCCCGGGTTCGATTCCAGCCACTGCCAAAACTGCCGCCGTGTTCATGCGGAGTACGATCACGTTAAACATGTGGGTCCGAAAGTCCTTCCGAGAGGTTGGTGGTAGGGGAAGGAGGGTACGGTCCCTGTGGATGCCTCCCCCACTGGGTTCCGGTCTAAATTGGGTGGCACTTCCCGACCGTCCAAACTGTTACCTTGCACCTTTTTTGGTAGGTCTGGGTTTCAACAACAACAACAACTCAATGACCTATCCTTACAAAGTTATTGCGAAGATACTTTCCTAAAAACCGTGTATATCTCCTTGAAGCAGAAAAAATGCTACTTGAATAACGTCAAATGTATATTTACAATCGAAGATCATAAATTTCTTAATTGTCATTTTACATTTTTAATAATTTTATATAAAAAATGACACTAGTTACACTTCTTTCTGGGTCTTTTCCCGACTAGTCAATTTAGCCTCAATGTGCGAGAAGCGCAAAACGTATTTTAATCAAATACCATGTCAATCCAGCTAAAATCATATTTAGTTCTATTTTAGATGTCAATGGGATATTTCAGAAAGCAGAAAATAACTAGCCAAAAATCGGTTCCAATGCTTTAAAGCTCGTCACATTGTAATAAGTTGATAAATAATATATAAAAAACAATTAATTAAACTATGCAAGTTCAATATTTTTGTATTTATGCTTAAAGTTTGCACAAAAACCACGATACCTTGCGCAGAATTAATTGCAGCAGAAGAAGAAAATAGAAAAGTAACATCAAACATGTTACTCCCAAGTCGCTTCAATATAATCGTTAACACATTTGTTGCCAATTTATGATATGCTACATACTAATCTTAGCTGGGTGCTTCGTGTATTTGTGCTTAAAGTTTGTGCAAAAACGCGATACATTGCAAAGAATTAATTGCAGCATAAGAAAATCAAAAATTAACATCAAACATGTTACTCCCAAGTCGCTTCAACATATCATTAATACATTTGTTGTCAATTTACAATATGCTACATACAAATCATAGCTTGGTGCTTTGTGTATTTGTGCTTATAGTTTGTGCTAAAAACGCGATACATTGCAAAGAATTAATTGTACAGAAGGAAATCGATAAGTAACGTCAAACATGTTATTCTCAAGTTGCTTCAACATAATCGTTAACACATTTGTTGCCAATGTGTAATATGCTACATACAAATCATAGCTGGTTGCATTTTATCAAAGAATTGAATTTCAAACTGCGTACTTTATTTATTTATTTTATTTTTGTACTTGACATAGGTATATGAATCTAAGACGAATTTATTATAAATTTATCATTTTCTAAGTTTCCGCTGTGAGCTTTCATCTCAATTCCTCTCAAGTATCCAAATACTGGTAGTAACTCTACCGCAGAGGAAAACCTGACAAAGTGAAAAGCTTTTTTTTAAGTAGGATTGCTGACATATTCCGCTAGCTTAAATTATTAGTTCTGAGCAGTTAGATGGGTAATGACCCTTGATTCATATATTTGTTTATTATTGTTAATGCATTATTTTATCAAATATGACTCCATTTAAAACATTTTGTTCTTATTATTATCTTGTTATTTGAAAAGAAATGTAGCTTTGAAAGTAAATTAGATTAAGCATTACAAGAGAGACAAGCATGTGCACTTTATTTTAATTCCTTGTTGTGGCACAAAATAAATAAATAATTTTTATATTTCAAATTTATGATTATATCGAGTTATTTCCATTAATCTATTTTATTTCTTTATTTTTTAAGAGGATGGATAGACTGGCGAATGTAAAAGTAAATCTTATTCCTTCTGGATCAGGTTCTGATGTTGAATAAGCGTACCAAAATTGTTAAACCTTGCGCTGCGAAAAATAGCGAATTAACCATTTTAGAGGCCTTAAGCTAAACATTTTTACAATAATTGTGTAATGATGAAGTGATAAAAAAATAAGCGACTTCAAGGGGTTGTTAAATGAAAGGGTTTTTATTTTAAATGCAGGTTACTTATTTTTCAATTTTTCAACATTCAACCTCTGTAAACAAGTAAACTATATAGTGATATAAAGGTCTACTCTGTACACTTTATATATTATTATAACGATTCACTCTCATTATATACCACTAGTATTTAAGCCTGTCAAATATAGGTGAAGTTGAAACTTTCTTATTAAGTTTTATTTTAATTAAAATAGAGGGTCTCTCTCTCTCTCTCTCTCTCTCTCTCTCTCTCTCTCTCTCTCTAAAAAGACTTTTCGAAATAAACCCATTTTCTCCTCTTCAGAGGGGGGGGTTCGAAAATCCGGCTTCGTTAGATTTTGTCTCATGGTTAATACTAAAATGTGTAAAATTTCAGTCTTTTAGGTAACATGGGGCTTTAAAAGCATCTGAAAAGACACAACATGTTAGACAATTATATAACCTAGTCTTTTCATCTGCGCTTTGCAAGTTCTCAACGGCTGGTGGTCACTAAATGTGACATCAACCAAGCTTAAAGAAAGTTTGGATTATCAAAAACCATTTCAAATTTAAGCACAAAATTGGAATGGCACACATCTTTGAGAGGCGAACTGGTGTTTTTTTAAAATCCCTATTTTCAAAATTTTCAATTCATTCGTTAATCTTGCCCTATCGTTTTGAAATTTTTTTAATTATTCATTTGGGTCATCACCAAATTTTCAAAATATTTGACTTTTTTTCGTTGACCTGAAAGTTCAAATGGATCGAATGGAACCAAGTCCAAGGTTCTGGCTAGTGGAAGCGCTCAATAATTAAATGAAGTTGTTTTGAGTTTTTTTTTTTATTATTATTATTCCCTTGCACCAGGGGGAAAACGAGAGCATGTATTTTAATTTCACGTATTGTACTCAGATTGTAATTTTTGTACCAAATTTCGTTCAAATCGCTTTATTCGTTCATGAGATATCGTCTCCACAGACTCACGGACACATACATACACACAGACATCACCTCAAAACCGTTTGATTCGTATTCAGGAATGCTTGAAACGTGCTCTTCTGTCGAAAACTCGAATTAATCATATTTTCCCCCTATGTCTTATCTGTTTTCCATAGTTTGCTATATTTCTCACCTTCCAAGGGCTTGTCTGTTTCTTCTTCCCTCTAATTTCTTATAATTTTGCTATTTTGGCACTATTTTAAGGATTCTACAATCCTTATTAATACTTGTCTTTCAATTATATTGTAGTTAGCATATCAATAGTTAGCGTTATTTTCCCTCGCCCAGAGGATATGTAGGTGTGAACTGAAGCCGCCTTGCCGGCATAAGTTGCAATATTTATATCGTGGTTTTGATTTTAATGACCGATGTAACGTTCTTTCTTTTTTCCTCTTTGTCTGTTTGTTGTCACCTTCGCAGTTGTATTTAATTTTTCGATTAAAAGGATCATAACGCCCTTGAAATAATTGCAGTCACCTAATTTTTAAATTAGAATTTTTTTTTTAATTATTTATTTATTATACTAAAGGACTCCGCTCCCTGCTCGCAGACGCTCGCCAACCCCCACAGTATTCTAAACCATCATGCAAAATTGCAAATCATTTAATGCCGTGGAACCGCCTCTAGCCTCGACAGAAAATTTTAAAAGGCTTTGTCGGCGGGGGTAGCTAGATTTTTTTTAATATAGAGAGAAAAAATTTATTCTAATTCTAAAATTAGGCGACAGCTTATTAATTTCCATTTGTTTATTATTTTTTAGAATTCAATTTTAGATAAACAAATTCCTTGCACTTCTTTAATAGCTGCATACAAAGTCTGCTTCTATCAAGAAAGTTCTATCAATTGCTTGCTTGAAGTATACAGTATAGTCTGCTTCCATATAAAAGTACAAGGGATTTGTTTATTTCAAATGTATTTGTATATGTACTAAATCTAAATATATACTTACCCTATATATTTCATGTACTTCAGCAGTAAGTGTCAGTGTGAGTATTTGGACATTGGTGTCGATGTCAGTGGAACGCTACTTTGCCATTTGTCATCCATTACGATCCAGGAAGTGGCAGACTCCTTCCCATGCTTGTCGAATGATTGGAGCAGTTTGGTTTGGATCAGCAATGTGTATGATGCCTATTCTTGTACTTAACAGACTGCAAAATATTGAAGGAACAGGTAAGTATTTACCATATGTTTACCATATCATTTTATTTAACATGATGGCTTTCGTGTGATACGTTGTCATGTCACGCCGGGCATTCACAAACGCAGGAATTCACAACAATCAGAAATGTCAATTTTTCGCCAACGTATGGTATTTTTGTGTTATTTTTTTCAGGGCCGTAGTCAGAAACCAAGCACAAGAAGAGCTGAAGTGAAATTAAAAACGGGTTCAACAGTCCTAAAACAGAGGTTCGTTGGGAACTTTGGGAGCAAGGGGGAGAGAGAATTGCACTAAAATATTAAATTTTAATCTTTAAATAAATTTCTCTATTAAAGAAATATTTTAATTTATTATAACTAAATACAGTACTGTTTATAATGGGTGGGGTCACTATTACTATATGTTATTGAGTCAAAGTTTGCGTACAACAAAGCCTATTAATCATTAGCATCTGCAAACTCTAATGAATATTATTACATATTTCCATCCATTAAAATTACTATATAAATTATTAACAAATAGTTAATTGTATAGCTATATTTATAATATTTGATTATAAAAATGGTTGAGGCTCAAAGAAATTCTCAACACTGGGCTGCGAGAAACTTGTCATCTGTTGAGCAGACGACACTGCATAGGAGGACGATGCCTAACTTATGACAGCGCTTCACGTCTGTTCTAATACCGAGGATGCAGTGGCGGCTCGTGACTTCACGAATGGATGAAACAGATTCACTGGCAGGATTCTCCTTTCCTCCTCGACAACGAACATCATCAAAACATAGCGATCTTCTTGGCACAAGTGCTGTCAAATAATATCCAAAAATAGCCAAATGAGTCTGAAAAACTCACCAAATAATAATAATAACCCATTCAACTGCTAACGTGAAGTGACACAGGGTGAAGTAATCGTGTGATTTTCCGGTCCACATCCTATACTTCTTTTATATCCGGGTCTCATCTGTTCATCTAACGTCCGCATCCCTGCGCTGAAGTTTTATCCGATACGAAGCAGCAGTGTCACAATATGAATCCAGCCTTTCGTATCCCATCAATACTACTATACCTCGCTCAAAGTCCATAAGGTGTTCATAATGCGCTCTTCTTCGGTGACGGAGCACGGTGAAACACAAGAAACATACCTTCGACTCAATGTCAACTCACTGATTGCAATATCTAGTTTGAGCTACATAATTAAACACAAGACGGAAAAGTTCAGAGGTCTCTGCTCCGAAACCGCATGGCATTTTTATTAACATAATCATTTGCATGTCCTAACCTGATATACAATCAGCCAAATAAAAATTCGAACACGGTTTGTAATTTTCAATCCTCAGGTCGGACATTCAAATAAAAAGTTTTATTAGACTCGGAATAATATTTAATATAAAAAGATGCGCATCTAATTTGCACAAAGGGTCGCCTTCAGGTTTAATTACTCGTTATTTACAAAAATTCAAATGGCAACACACATTCTTTTATGTCATCAAACGATTTCTCATGTTGAGATTATGCTACATATAAATTTGTGTACGATTCCGACCATAAATACGGGAGATACTTAGAGAAAACCATTTAGAGTCCATCTCCATATTTAATGTAGTAAAATGAAGGTCACGCATACTCTGCAGTTATACTTTTCCTAATTCGTTGATATGGCACATTCCTTACAAAACCATCTTAACAAAGGACTTATGGGTTCTAGAGCCTGTGAATTTTAGGGGCAGAATAAATGACATTTTTAACCATCACCATGTTGTTATTAAATGAGGTCTAATAAAGACAAAAAATTTGGGCCATCGGCGCCACCGTTAATTTTCCTCACTAAGTTGGGTGAAAATCATTATATTTTCTTCGAATTCTCTAAAAATTTATTTTCAAATTCTATTTAGGCTGATTTAATTAGAAATTCTGTGTTTCTTTGATTATTAGCTTTTATTTTTCCGGGGCACAAATGAGTATCGCTTTAAAAGTTTAAATGACATCGACGTATTTGTTTTCTTGTCACATAATTTGTTTTAAACTTATTAACTAAAAAACAAAACTAAAATCCATTAAAAGTTGAACTATTAAAAGTTGAAACCATTAAAATTGAAACCATTAAAAGTTGAAACCATTAAAAGTTGAAGTAAACCATTAAAATTGAATACGTCATCCTTTAAAAGTTTAAACGACATCGACGTATTTGTTTTCTTGTCACATAATTTGTTTTAAACTTATTAACTAAAAAACAGAACTAAAAACCATTGATAATATATACATAGAAACTCAATGCTATTTGATTTGGTACAACTTGCTACAACCAATATATATTTTAATCACACACAGCTTTTAATTATGTTTGCCTGTTCACCCATAAAGCAATTGTGGAGTGGTTGAATTGAAGCACACAGCTAATTTGCTTTGAGAGATTGCTTAGACAGATTCATAAACGTCGATAAATTGATCTTTCAATGCTTTTCTTAATTGTTGCGGCATTTTTAATTTTGCGATGGAACACTAATATTTTATATAATAGTTTACCATCAAACATAGCTGCAGTAAATAACATTTGCATAAAAAAGTTATTCGTAGTCCTCACTATGCCCTCTAAATACAATTAACAAATCGAAAGTACTTAATAAAATTATATTATTAAATTTATTTTCAATGAAATAGCCTAAATATGTTGTGTAATTTACCAAACGAGGTACCAAGTATGCACATTTAGTTGCCTCCATATTCTTCCAGGGCATTTATTCCTTGCATTGAAGAAATATATGCATTTATTTTAATTTGCAACTTCACAATATATATTGTTGTTGATTTCGACTTCTGAATGAAATTCGAAATTCAATTTATTTTTTATAAAACGCATTTATAATATTAAATGTAAAGTTATATACTAGAAACCGGCATAGAACGCTGAGCTGACTTGACTTTCACATTTATTGTAACACCTCAAATTATAGACACAAATATAATAACAGCGTCAGTTCACTCGTTGTACAAATGTCAAGTGTCCAAACCTTGCATTGCACTGTAATTAAAATATTTTCTTTCCAAGCTCGTTCCATAATTAGAATTAGTTTAATAGAATAATTATTTTGAAAGGAATAAAAGAAAACTAATTTAGCATTAGAAACTTGAAATTTCAAACAATCATAACTCACCAAACAGTAAAATATATACATTTTATATTCATTCGGAGTGCTATGAACGGGAGAATCAGAATGTAATATCAAAAGCAACTGTTGATCTTCCTTTAAAAAATTTGATGTGAGCAGCATATCTATACCCTGAGTGGCCAAATTGTTATGACCACCGGGTTAAAACCTTTTTGAGCCACCTTTTGCCCATAAAGCAGCTTCAATTTTGCTGCATCTGGATTCTACTAACTTGCGGTATGTTTCGTGGGGAATATTCACCCATATGCAATGAACTACATCTTTCAGTTCCTGAAAAGTTGATGGTATCGGATCCATTTGTCGAATCCTGCTTTCAATCTCATCCTATAGATGCTCAATGGAATTAAGACTTGAGGATTGAGGAGGCCACTTCAGCAGAGACAAGTCTTCATCATGCTTCTCAAACCGATCACGCTCAATATGAACCCTATGACATGGAGCATGATCCTGCTGGAAGTATCTCCATTGGAATATAACATCAACATCACTGTGTGGACTTAGTCCGCAACTCTATTTAAATTACTTTCGGAGTTTAGACGTTGTTTCTCACGCATCAAAGGGCCCAAATCCTCCTAAACAACCCTTCTACAGATCATCACGTAGCATCTGCCATCTTGAAGTGTTGTGACAATCCATGAGTTCGTGCTGTTGTCTTCATATTCTTACTCTACCATTTGCATATTGTAACTAGAAACGTGATTTGTCAGACCAAATCAGTGGTTTCCAATCATTTAATGTCCAATTCCTGTGTTCCTGGACAGATTTTAGGCGTTTCACCCTATTTGCGGCAAACAGCAATGACGTTCGTATAGGCCTTCCGCTGGTGTAGCCATAGGATATAACGTGCAGCGTACTGTTCGGTTAGAAGCTACCTGCATTAGTCCCTGATTCAAATTATTCGCAATTTGTTGCATTGTTGTTCATCTGTTGACCCGAAATAGTCTTCTCACCGTCCATTCCGCTCGACCACAAGCTTTGCGCTCAGATCCAGTTGGTGGTCTGAGTACACTTTAACAACTGCCGCCCTCGAACAATTGACCTGTGCAGCCGTTTTAATAATGCTCGCACCATAGCTGCGAGTTCCCACAATCATTCCACGTTCAAAGTCCGTCAGATCACGCCTTTTATCCATTACTTCATTAATTTCCACAATATTAGTCTCTGCACACCTTCGCCTTTTTTTAACACTTTACAACAAAGTTGAAAAGTGTTTATGACTTTGTTCATTCTGTCTGTCTGTCTGTCTGTCTGTCTGTCTGTCTGTCTGTCTGTCTGTCTGTCCGTTAGCACGATAACTGCCGTAAAAATGACTTAATCAAAATGAAATTTCAGTATGTTGTTCAGACGGTCTGTAGGACCTATGGGAATATAAATGAATAATATCACACAATTAGTTTTGGATTGAACCCGGGTTGAAAAAATGAAATACATTGAGCCCTATGGGACCTAATTTTTCTAACATTTTTTAAGCGGATTTAAAAATCACAAATTGCTTCGAAAATTTTAGGTAATAGTCAAATTGTTCCATAAAATATATAAAAAAAAATTCAGCTAAATATATTCAGTAGTTTTTTAAATAAAAATTAAAATAATAATTACACATCTTATATGAAACGATCACGTGACCATGATATGAAACGATCACATGACCCACTTCAAAATGAGATATGGCATCCATCTTGTTTCAAATTCGTGATTTTTTAAAGTTCTTTTTAATTCATATTGAGTGTTGTATCCATCCTAAAACTACTTTATTTCTGCTTAAATTCTGTGCATCTACATACTAAAACAACACAATGACAATATATTTGAGTTTAAATTCTCATTCAAATTTGATTATTTCTACAATTAAGCATATTTTTCACCTATGTAAAATGTAAACAGCAAAATATGTAGAATGAGTTGTATTAGAATTACTGTATTTCTTTAACACAAAATAATTCAGTCCATGGAGTCTGCATGGCTGATATGAATGAAATATTAATTGATTTTATAAACAGAAGGACGATATTTTTCGATGAAGTTTTAAGCATAAAGTTTATGAATTGTAGCTCCATGGTCTTAATTTTTAAATAAAATAAATTATTATAGTATTGTGATGAATGAAATGGAGAAAGTTATGAATGAAATCCTGCTTTTATAGAGAGATGCAGGCGTGTTATTTTTTCTATGACGTCATTTGAATTAATTTCAGTTGTTTTCAATGAAGTTTTCAAATATAATAAATTATCGTAGTATTATGATAGATTTAAAAATATTACCGTGGAATGTATTGCATTTTAGAGATATTTAAACCACGCAATTTATATTTCAATGCCGTCTTTTGAATGAAGTTCATTTTTTTCAATGAAGGTTTAAGTTTTCAAATATAATAAATCAATGTAGTATCGTGATAAGTTTTAAAATATTACCGAGGAATGTATTGCATTTTCGACTTTTTTAAATAAAATTGCATTGAAATTGGAAAGTGTTTCATAATCAATGCTTTAAGCATGATTGATCTTTCTTGTTTATACTGATTCAGACATCGTACGTCCGCATTCTCTACATAAACTCCTCTGGTGGTCATAATAATTTGGCCACTCAGTACATGATGAAATAAATTTACTCCTTCTACGGTGAAAAGGGGATGTATTGGCGCTTTTTCGGATGACAACATGCAAAACTATTTCGAAGTATCCAATTAACTTATATTTCACGCAACTCTAAATCGATAATTATCAATATTGATATTATCCGCAATAAGAAATACAATCCATATATTAAAATATTTTAATATTTATTTTATCTATTTAGCGTCATGGGGCGAAATACGTATCTTTATGTTGGCAATATTTCGCTAAATTAGCCACCAAGTTCGTCAGATTTTTCGCCAAAGCGTTATAGGCAAACGTTATAGACAGAAGAGCTTCTTATATATAAATGACTAATAGCAAATTATTAGGCGTCAAAATACAAAACTATTACCCAATGTATCTTCTCATGTGAATACAACGGACTGGATTGACGAGAATGATGTTAACAAATTTGTCACATAATATTACATCTGAAAAATGAACATAATCCACAATAGTTTTTTAATTTTATGTGATTTTTTTTTATAATTTTATTTGAAAAACGGGAAATATCTCGGGACTGATTCATACTAGCGTTCTAAAGTTTATACCATTCGTTTTTTAATGAAAAATTACATGACAAATGATCATTTACTTAACATTATTGGTTCTGATATTTTAATAATTTTTTTCAAAACTTCATTCGAAAGGGGTCTTTCGAACATTCCGGGTTATACTTTCCGGGAATACTTTCGAACATTGGGGCTTTTTCGAACATCCAATTGCGTTTAAAATCAATGGGCTTCCAGTATTCGCTGATTGTAATATTTGTACCTTATTTTGTTCAAAACGCTCCATTCATTCGTGAAATATCGCTTCCACAGACTGACGGATATACACATCCCCTCAAAAACGTTCGATTCGTGTTCAGGGATGCTTAAAACGTGTTCTTCTGTTGAAAACTCTAATTCGAATTTTCGACCCCGTCACAATACATTATGCTATATATAGAGAGGAAGTAAAAATCGAGTTAGTACAAAATTTAATATGAAATCTATCCCCTATGTAAATTAGATGCACATTTATTTATATAAGACATTGTTCCGAGTATATTGGTACATTTGGTTTCACTGTACTACCCGATGTTTTACTGTACTATTTGACCGACTATACATCTCTTGTAAATTTGAGGGCAATCAGTCTTTCATGATTTTGCTATTTTCACAAACAGTAGTGTAGTTAGGATGTCTTTAATTTGTCCACATCCTTTGGTTTTAAGCACAATTGAGCGGCTAATCCATTCTTAATTTGTAACTTTCAACAGCGATGAAATATATTTCTTCAGGGGTTGATATCCATTAAAGGCTAATGGTGAGCTCAAACAACATTGACTAAAAGCTCGTGCTCAAGAAAAATATTAACTTTGTTTATAACAAGAATACTCATACTGGTAGGGAAATGTCCGCTGGCTAATGATCCGCTTATCTAAATCGCGCAATCTGTCGAAAGATCTTTGAGTGTCTTTAGCCGTGAGTAAGACACTTAAATATTCAATAGATTCTATAACTAAATGTGCCATGACACTCAAAATTGAACATCGAATATTCAAGTTTAATATCTGAAAGGACCATAAGTGCAACGGTACTCCTGTCGTCCCTCGAGCATCGCTTAAAAGCCCTCTGAACGCCACCTTGAGTGTCGTTTGAAAGCACCATGGTTCTTCAGGGTATCAAAGGACTGGCTTCAGACTCGCTGTAGCAGTGCCTTCATGAGACGAGCAGAGTCTCGTTAGCGCACTGCTACAGCAAGTAGCCTTAACACCCTTAACTCTTCTATAAAGTGATTTTGACTGAAACATAATCTAAGCTTGAAATGCCAGATCATATGTATGACAAATGTATTGATATTAAATGTTATACATAATGCGAATCTAGTATATTTCTTATAATAATAGCCATTGTTCCTCTAAATGTACACTAGACTTCCTCTTTCAAAACCCAAATCAAATATGTATTTAAGCACATCAACCGAATACGTTTTGTACTTATATTGATCTGCCCGTTAAAATAATGGTCTCCTTCAATAGAAATTTGTTTCCTGACGTATTACTTTAATGACTCCTTCAAGAATCGTAACGAACAGGAAAAAATGGTTCTTTCAGCTTTCCTTTTGAAACGCACGCTGTCGTTAATGTTTCTGGTAAAGCGAATTCAAATGCCCTTTTGTCTCCCGCTCATTTACTCTGGCAGATGCTTAAAATAATAGAAATTTCTGTAAAATTGTACTCCAACTGTATACACCGACATTTTTATGAGCTTTTCGAATAAATGGGACTAATTTTCCTGTTTCGAACAATAATTGACACTATTAAAGGAACAAATAGGCTTATGAAGTTCTTACATAATTATATGTATATAGCCTTTTAATATGTATAATTATGAGATATGAGAAATGAATTCTTATACTTATCAAGCTAAAGATAATCAACAAAATTCAATGGTGTGGATTCGAAAATAGAAAAACAAAAAATATCCAAGCATTAAAACTATACACGTAAATAAGCGCTAGGCCTAAAAAAATTGTTCATTTCGAAAAAATTCTTTGTAAAATCCAAGTATTTAATCAAAATGAACACAAAATATGATTGTTTCTGAATTGAGAGATAAATTATATCTATAAACTCTCAATACTTGGACTATAAACATAAAGATTGAAAAATTATATAGGAAACAAAAATACCTGAAATACACTGCAAATCTCCAATCTATTCGTGCAATAAATGAAGAGATCAATGTTGCCAATCGCAAAAGATAAAAGTAGAGGTCTACTGTTTCCAATCATCTGAAATAAATAACAATACTGCGAAAAGGCAATAAAATGTCATATATTCTACTGTAAAAGCTACTAAATAAAGGGGCGTGTAATATAATTGAAAACATAAAAGCTAAAATATAAGGGGATGTAAACACATTGTAATGTTTATTCAAGATAATGTTGATGTTTCGCTAATATTAAATACTAAGGAGAGAAATTTAAGAATATTCAGCTAATCCAAACTTTTTAACTATACCATTTACTAAATATGCTGGATATTTATATAATTTACTCGTAATTTTTAGGTTATTAATGTGCATTGCATGAAATTTTTTATCTGATAATCTATAAATTCTAAAAAGTTGATTAAGTATAATATTTCTAAACACTTTAATCGAGTTGCAGGAATTAAATGGTAATATTTTATTAATGTTAAATTTAAAATAGTCTTTTTTATCATATAAATTAGTAACTATCCCATTAGTAGGTTTAATAATTGGATTTAAATCCAAAAAATTAATATTATTACTAATAGTGGTTTCATTAGGAATTAATTCCAAATTATCAGGATAGAAATCTATATCTATGACATAGTTGTCAGTAAATACTAAACAAATCAGATCATCAACATGTCTGTAAATTTTATAATCTGTTGAAGTATAAAGTAATTTGTATTAAAATAATTTGTCCATAATTCCATTTTTCATGAGTGGTGACTAACACAGTTGAGGTGGAAACAAATGGGCGTGGTACTACCGGCCACTGATCTTCAAGGAAATTGCTATGTTGCTAGTGTCAAAAATGTTGCCATATCATTGGTTTTGCTAAAAACAATTTTTGAATCTGCTATAGATAGAGATTAGATGATGACTGATATAGATTCAGCATCAACTGTCAGAGTAGCTAAGACTGTTCACTACGGATTTCCACTTCCTGTTCTTTTTCCATTTTGGGTTCAAAGTTTTTCATATTGCTTGAAACATCTATGTCTCAAGATTGACTATAGATTGCTTAGCATCAAATTCTGGAGGAACTAGAGTGGATTATTAAGAATTTGCATTTTCGATTCAAAACGATTTTTCGAAGCTTATATTTCTCAAAACTGGTTATAGATAGAGTTTAGATGATGACTGATGCGGATTCAGCATCAAAATCTAATAGGAGTGGCGTTGCTCACTAAAGATTTCCACTTCCGGTTCCGAAGATGTAGCTTCTAATTTAAAAATTTGCATTTTCCTAGTAAATATGTTTTTCAGGGTGGTCCATAGGCTGATTTACTATCACATTCACGAGGATGTGGGGAATTTACTAAGAATTTCCACTTTCGATTCTGGAGATGTCACATTCCATTTTTCCAAAAATCTTCATGACTATACGAAATATATGTGCAAAAGGAAATAAAAATATTTAACAATGCCGTCAAAAATGAATTGTATACACCATTTTCCACCATATGAAGGATCCATCATAAATTATCTTGTTATATTTCTAAATAACCTTAAATATTAAAAAAATTTTGAATATACGTATTAAATAAAAAATACTTAACTATAATATGTATTCATTATTAGATGCAATTATTATTTTAGTATCGGAACCCTTAATATTTTATTGGTGAACAAATAAACAATCAGATTACGTTTATATCATTATGAAGAATTAACACTTATTTCAGGTAAATACAAGTGCCGAGAGAACTGGCCGAGCAAAATTGCAGAGAAAACGTTTACTGTATTTCTGGACATTTCTTTGCTCTTAATTCCTCTAGTGTTAATGAGTGTCACATACTCTCTCATCATCAGAACTCTGAGAAAGGCTATGAGGATATCAGAGGGTAACACAAATAAAGGTAAGTTAATCACAGAAAGCAATCGCTATCTGTTTTCTTTTTACACTTGCCATTCATTAACCATCCAGGGAGATAATTAACGTCCTCAAAGCACAAATGTCGTTTCCGATTTTAACGAGTAATACCTTTCTAGAAGCGTTGGCTATCAAGAAATGTGCTATTGAGCTTTATTTTCCTGTATATAAAATTTTTAGAATATTGCATTTGACATTTTCCGATACATTGTACTGATAAACATATCATTCGCAAAAAATCGACTTTCAGCAAGATGCTCGCTCGGCTGCAGGGTTGTGTGTTCGAGTCCCACCTGAGGGCATGGATGTTGTGCTGTCGAGCGTAGTGTATTCCGCCCCCTACTTGTGCGCCAAAGTAACATCATTGGGCGCCTAAATGATTCACGATGTTGCAGGTTGATTGGCAAATGATCATTGCTCCTGCTAGAAATAAAAATTAAAAAGAAAACGTTCAGCTAGAGAAAGAAATTTATCTAGTAAAGAAATGAAAGATATTAAAAGAAAAAATGCATGATGGCATTGCAAAAAAAAAAACGGTTTGTGTTCTCTTAAACAAACAAAGCCGATAAAGTACAGATATAAAACCCTGTACTGTTGTATTTATTTGCAGTGTTTAACTATAAACCCACAAATTATGACAATACGGTATCGCAATATACAGGTTTCGCTGCGAAACATATATAATAGAATATTTACATTATATGAGTTTAGTCTTTAATAATGTCCCATCATTTCTCGATTGAAGACTATAACTGCAGATTATCTAAATATTCGACTTCAGCAAAAAATGTTCTTGATTATATAAATTTAATTACGATAAAAGAGAACTTTTAAAGTTAAGATTTTATATGTAGCATTTAAGAGTTTTTCTAATAGTGTAAATACTATTTTCCAAGTATTTCAGGAAAAAATTTAACGGTAAACGTGTGTACTTAAGAAATGTTCTCCGAAAATAATCATCGATAATACCGAAAACATATCTGTTCTTGAAAAATATCCTAAAAATATTTCTGGAATTTTCATTAAGAGCTACTTAGCAAATATGGCAACCCATGAATATCCCCACATAAGGGACACAAAGATTTAGTTTAAAATATTCCTCTTATACGCACAATAAGGGATTTAAAGAGTTAATGCTTAAACGTATGTAAAGTGTTAAATATTCGAACGAGTACATTAGAAACTTGAGTACTAAAAAATACACATTTCTTTTGAAGAGACAGTAAGATACAAAATAAAACAAGAAAGATTAATCATATATAAAGCATTGTCTATGAAACACTTTCCAACTGTAATGCAATTTTACTTAAACATCTCTAAAATGCGATATATACAGCGGTGATATTTTTAAAATTATCACAATACTACAATAATTTATTTTACTTATAAGCTTAAAACCATGGAGGTAAAAGTACTGTATAACTCCATGATTAAATCTTCATCGAAAAAGACAATGGAATCGTCTGCTTCTCTATGTAAAACCAATGAACGTTTCATTCATATCAACTATATTGCAGACTCCAGAGCTAAATAACTTTGCGTTAAAGAAATTCAGCAATTCTTATACAACTCATCTTGCATCTTGGTGTGTTTACATTCTCCATAAGTGAAAAACAGGCTTCGTTGTAGAAATAATCAAAGTTGGATGATCATTCAAACTCAAAAATATTGTAATTGCGTTGTCGCAGTATATAGATGCAAAAAAAAATAAAAAATAAAGCGGTTTTAGGATGGATGCACCACTAAATATAAATTAAAAAATACTTTAAAAATCACGATTTTGACACAAGATGGATGGCATCGATCATTTAAACTGAAATATATTGTTATTGTGCTATTTCAGAATATAAATGCACAGAAATTAAACAAAAATAAAGTGGTTTTAGGACGGATACAACACTACATATAAATTAAAAAGAACTTTAAAAATCCCGATTTTGGCACAAGATGGATGCCATATTTTATTTTGAAGTGTGTCACGTGATCCCTTCATATGCTATAGCTGTAATTATTATTTTTATTTTTATTTTAAAAACTACCGAATACATTTTGCTGAAAATTTTTTTATATTTTTATGGGATAATTTGAATATTTCCTAACACTTTAGAAGCAATTTATGGATTTTAAATTCGCATAAAAATGTTTAAAAAATTAGGTCCCATAGGGTTCAATATATTTCATTTTTCAACCGGGTTCAATCCAAAACTAATTCGGTGATATTATTCATTTATATTCCCATAGGTCCCACAGACCGTCTGAACAACATACTAAAATTTCTTTTTGATAAAGTCATTTTTACGGTAGTTATCATGCGAACGGACAGACAAAATGAACAAAGTCATAAACAGTTTTCAACTATGTTGTAAAGTGTTAAACAAGAAAGATCAATCATGCATAAAGCATTAATTATGAAACACTTTCCAACTGCAATGCAATTTTATTTAAACATCTCTAAAATGCGATACATTCAGCGGTAATATTTTTTAAATTATCACAATACTACATTAATTTATTACATTCGAAAACTTAAAATTTCATCGAAAAAAAACGAACTTTATTCAAATGACGTCATTGAAATATAAGTCGCCTGGTTTAAACATCTCTAAAATGTGATACATGCAGCGGAAATATTTTTTAAATTGTCACAATAATACAATAATTTATTACATTTGAAAACTTAAAATTTCATCGAAAAAATGAACTTTATTCAAATGACATCATTGAAATATATCGCCTGGCTCTCTATGTAAAAGCTGTATATATTTCATTTATACACTTTTATTCGATTCCTTTCATTCATCACAATACTACAATAATTTATTTTATTTAAAAACTTAAAACCATGGAGGTAAACGTAATTTAGCTCTATGCTTAACTTCATCGAAAAAGTCTGCTATGAAATCGTCTGTTCTCTATGTAAATCAATGAATGTTTCATTCATATCAGCAATATTTCAGATTCAAAGAGCTAAATAATTTTGTGTTAAAGAAATTCAGCAATTCGTATACAACTTATCCTACATCTTTATGTGTTTACATTCTCCATAAGGGAAAATTAAGCTTCCTTGTAGAAATAATCAAAATTTGAGAATCATTTAAACTCAAATATATTTTAATTGCGTTGTTTCAGAATGTAGATGCATGGAATTTAAGCAAAAATAAAGCGGTTTTAGGATGCATACAGCACTAAATATAAATTAAAAAGAGCTTTAAAAATCAATATTTTGATACAAGATAGATAGCATTGATCATTTAAACTCAAATATATTGTAATTGCATTGTTTCAGAATAAAGATGCACAGAAATTAAGCAAAAATAAAACGGTTTTAGGACGGATACAACACTAAATATAAATTAAAAAGAACTTTAAAAATCCCGATTTTGACACAAGATGGATGTTATATTTTATTTTGAAGTGGGTCACGTGATCTCTTCATATAAAATGGGTGTAATTATTATTTTAATTTTTATTTCAAAAACTACCGAATATATTTTGCTGAAATTTTTTTCATATTTTTTATGGGATAATTTGAATATTTTCTAAAACTTTCGAAGCAATTAGTAAATTTTAAATTCGCTTAAAAAATGTTTGAAAATTTAGGTACCATAAGGTTCAATGCATTTCATTTTTCAACCCGGGTTCAGTCCAAAACTAATTGGGTGATATTATTCATTTATATTCCCATAGGTCCCACAGACCGTCTGAACAACATACTAAAATTTCATTTTGATAAAGTCATTTTTGCGACAGTTATTGTACTAACGGACATACAGGCAGACAGACAGACAGACAGGTTGAACAAAGTCATAAACACTTTTCAACTATGTTGTAAAATGTTAAAAAATGTAAAAATGCGAGGAGAAAGCGAAACCTAAGAAGACAAAAACAAGGAAAATTGTACCATTTACCATGTTTACCATTATTTAATAAGTTTTTATATTAATATTTATCTAATTTACAAACAATTTTTTTTTAATTTAAGCATACTTAAATTGTTAACAAATCTCTTCCGTTATGTCCTACGGGTCTGTTTTGATTTACTTTGAAAAAATGTTATTTCCTGTAGAACTTAAATTTATGCCGAAACATTCTATGGATTCCTATGGAATAAAAATAACTGAAATTGGCTTTGAACATAAATTCTTCTTCATTTGCGTATTTCTTAACAAATTGTAACTTATTTATCTTTAATTATACCGTTTTAACTACCTTTTCTCAATGAGATGTAAAAATCGAATTCATTATTTATTTATACTTTAGTTGGAAGGGATCTCTATGTAAAACATGCGCTTCAAAGAAATCATAGCCAGCAAAAAAACTGGAAGATCTGAGAAAACCGATATAAGCAACAAATGAATGTTTCAATACTTGTAGTACTCTAAATTAAAAAAATAAATCCAGTTACTGCTTATTTTCTGTTATTCAAAATGCACTGTTTCTTTCCAGAAGAGATTCGGGATTGTTGGAAAAGTTCATCCAGCTTCAAAAGAAGTTTGACGTCTTCTCCTACCTCTGCCACAAACTGTAAAGACTCTACCAACGTATTTGGACCTGCAATGAGAAGAAATAACATTGAACAAGGAATATTACAGAAAAAAAGAGTAATCAAAATGCTCTTTGTAGTCGTTTTGGAATTCTTTATATGTTGGACTCCACTTTATACAGTGAATACAATATATCTTTTTGATCCATTCATAGTATACAGCAATGTTGGCTATAGAGGCATTTCCTACCTTCATTTGTTAGCATATACATCCTCATGCTGCAATCCAGTAACATATTGCTTTATGAACAAAAAGTTTAGAGAAAGTTTTGTTCGTATCTTCCCTTGTTGTAGAGCTCAAGCCACATAGGAATTTTGGAGGAAAGTATAAGACTAACATTTTATGTGAAATATAAAATTTTCAATCTCAATTACTCAATATTTTTCATTTATTTTTTTCCAAATTTAGCATGTGAATTTAAATAGATAGCTGTTAGATATAAGAATTTAAAAAATATATATGAGGAGTTGTAGATGAAATATTGTCTTAAGCATAATATAAAATAAAATGAGTAAAAGTAATCAATCTATAAATACATATTGATCATTGTTTTGTATGACGGAATAAGCTACATTTGAGATCAATTTATTTTTATGTTTATTAAAACTTTCAAACAGTTTTGTGAAATATTTTAAATATCAATAAAATGGAGTTCATATATCAGTGCGAATAACCACACCATCTGTTTTAAACATGTAGCGGAAGCTTAATCTTTATAATTTTATAACGAGTAATATATATTTTGTATAGAGATTAATTACAAATTTTCAATAATCTGGCTGGTCGTGCATTTTCAACAGAAACCAGTTAAAATGCCTGGAATGCAGGCTATTATTCAACATCAAAGCAGTCATGGTTTTTTTTTATATCAATTAGAACAAATAAAATAGCCATTTTATATTTATATTATTAACTCAACAGCAGAGCAAGATCAGATTCTTTAGTACTATAATATTATATATAATTTTTTTTCAAAACACTATAGTAACTTTCGTTGTATTCTGCATGAAAGACTTATTACTTTAAATTGCTATTACTCCATTTGCAATAGCAATATTGCACATGGGACCTATTGCTTTACGTTACTATTGCTCTATTTGTAATAGTTATATTGCAATTAGAAGCTACAGACCCATTTGATTCAAATAAAAGTTCTGAAAAGATCGAACAATTTTAAATGTGCAATTATTTAACATATTTTCATTTTAAACATTTTGGTAACCATGCATATAAGAATCATAACATCTTTGAATATCGAAATCTCCAAATTAGAGATCAAATTAAGAATGTATTTTTTACTTTGTAACTTTTAATTTTTTTGACAGAAGAGGATATTAATTTTATGTATTTTCTATTACTTGTAACGAAACATTGCCGCACAATGCTGGACATTAATTTTTTACTTTGAAATAAGTTGTAATATATGACAATCAAATCTCTGTTTTAGACCCACCTGTGTATCAAAACTAGAATTTTTGCCCAAAAATCAGTTTAAATAAAATTCATAAAAAAATGCTTGTTTGCTTATTTTTTTTTCTTCGTCAACAGTAAACTGATATCCCGTGCTATATTGCATCAATATTGACACGTAGAAATTTTACCAATATTATAAATACGGGTCAAATATTGATTATGTTGATTTTAAATGAACTTTCTGTACTGTCCGTGAAAAGTGCACTCTCCAGCAGTATAATTAGTCTATCAATGGTACGTTTTACGTGAAGCTCCTTCATAAACATGCAATATATTTAGATTTGGAATCGTTGCTTTGCATGTTCTCGGGTTTACAAGTTGCAGCTTCAAGTGATATGTAGCAAGGGAGTTTTTTTTTAATGTAATCAGGAAATTTGCAACATGGTATAGAAAATTCGAAAAACGTAATAGATATTTTAATATTTGCAAAAAGCCTCTTTTTTCCGCAAAAATGGCGCAAAACCGTGTATGTTTTAATGTACTCCTTCATTTGAAGCCCCTACTTGACCTAGAAGCTCTCGGGTTTTCTTCTTTTAATATAGCTATCGATTCTGATACTTACAACGTAATATCAAAATTTCGAGAAATTAAAGAGACTTTTCAATATTTGTAGGAAACCTCATTTTTTAGAGTAAAACAGGGATAACGTTAAAACGTATCTCCTTCAAAAATAAAATTAGAATCTCGATTTTGGGTTTGAACAGGAGACAGGTAAATTTCGAAAATCCTCTAGAAGCCGGGATTTTTAAAATCGCAAAAACACCACTGCATTCTAAAGAATGACCAACTTCTGCGTTCATGTTATTAATTAGGAGCTTACAGCAGGCAACGATTATGTGCGACTTCCGTACACCTCCAATTTATGCCATTTCGTGCTTATTTCGGTACATTAGTGGGGAATCCTGGTCTAAAATGTAGCTCATGCAGAAATGCGTATTACGTCCCCACCCCCCGGGTTGTCAATCAAACTGCAATACTCAAGGGATTTAATGGCTATCACAGTAATGATAATAAATAATGTTACTATTGGGTTATATATCATATTCGTTGAAACTAGGGCAGGGACTTTGCGGCGAAAAAAAAAATAACGAAATTCGCCAAACATTCGTCGAAAATTCCAAAAATTTGCTCATATTCCGCAAAATGCTGAATTTATTTCCATCAACTTCAAATTCTAAACTTTTTCAATGCAATAATTAAAACTGTGAAAATTTTAAACTATGGAACAAACTTTTTATTAGCCGATGTGGGTTATGAAGACAGAATGCTGGTTTTCGCAAGTGAAGGTGGGAAAACGCTTTGAAAAATTGCAATATATTTTTTGTGGGCGAAACATTTAAAAGTTCCAGTAAAAAGTTTAATCAATTATATTTCGTTCATGTTGATATTGGAAGTTCTGCCAATGAAATTAACGGCATTGTTGCAGCGCATATGCTGTGCTACGAAAAAGAAATACGTCAACATGTGATATATATACATATGATAGATACTTTTTATTATGAAGAACAAAGCCTAACAAAAACCAGATACCGTAATTATCGAATTTGAAAAAGCCGCTATAATTGTGCTACGCTGGACTTTTCCAAACTTAAATGTGAGTGCAACTTGTAAAGGTTTCTACTCTGGAGGTGCCATTCTAAAGTAACTATTCCCAAAATCATGTCTTTTATTCAACAGTGTACTTAAATCCAATCTTAAACCTAATAACTCGAGTTCGATGAATAATCTACAACTTTAACAAACGCATACTTTATTCCAGCTAACTACGCTGACAACTCAAAATACAATTTCATACACAGAATATTTACAAAGTTAGAACTACTATATCTATACCGAGACTAAACCTTAACATTTTCTTACTGAACTGAATTAGAACTACTAATCAACTATTAAACCATACATATCTATACTCACAATCTTGTAGTGGTAATAACTTGGCTGCGTACTTCCATTAATGAACAGAACCACCACTACACCCGCGCACTCTCGTATAAAGATAACAGCCGAAGCTGAACGACTACGATTCATACTTGCATCTTGCTCGGATTCAAATCTCTCTGAAAATCTAACGTTTGCCTTCTTTATAGTCCTGGCCAGTCGTGAGTACGTGATTCTCGAAATCAGAGTTGAGGAGTTTCGTACATAAATTAACATAATGACAAGTAAAATTAGCATACAATAATAATGAATAATAGAATTCTCACAAACTTATATTTTACTAAAGCCTCAGGCACATGCAAGAAGTTGGCTTAACTACGGAAAACAAGGATAATGAAAATATAAAGGAATGCAATTACGAATGTACTAAGCACTAGCGCATCTGCCAGCATTGATGATGGTTGGCCCTGCATTATGGAAGACTCACCAAAAAAAGAAAAACTTCAATAATTTTACGATTACTTAAATTCTGTTATTACAGTATATATGTGGAACTGTCACACAAAACTGCATAAATCTAAGAATGTTGTGGGGAAAAGGCACCATAACCAAACCGATTAATGAACAAGCCGCATCTAAAAATTAGAAGTTTTGTAAAATGTTTCAAAAAAGAAGCAGAATATAATGATTTTTGAAAAAGAAAAACTAAAGCTTGACAAGAAAATAAGAAAGAACTTAAATACACCAACCTCGAGCATTAATTTCAAATTAAATCGTAAGAAATCATTAATAATACCCCAAGTTGAATGTTCTGAACTTGGCAGTGAAAAATAAATTGATTCTCTCAATAAATTCCCAATTAACGAATTTTTGTCTTGCAAGCACACACTGGGAACAAATTAACTCGTAGTCAAAAACTAATTCTAATTTGTCAAAATTGAAATTCAAGAAATATAAACATTAAAAAAAAGTTAACATAACGGGTACAAAAATAACCTGCAAAAAATACTTTAAAAAAATTGCTTCAGAATATGTTCAGTTAAAAAAATTACTTCAGAATATTTAATCGATTTTGTAAACAAAGAGTCGATACATAGGTACGTTTTACTAGATTAAAAATAATTCTCATAATGAGCTAGTTGAAATCAGAACTAGCAAATCCACATCAATCATTCAACCCAGAAATAGTAAAAATGTTGTTTTTATAATCCAAATTTAAATTTAGCTTTATATAGTCCACAGTTTATAAGCAAAAGCCTAGTTATGAGTTAATATTATTAATTAACACACATGTGCATTTCTGAATATCTAAGTATTTGATATAATCGGTTTATGTGCCGGGAGATTTTTCTACGGCATCTCAAATAAGTGTTCCAGAATTTAAAACCCGCAGGCAACACCCTTAAAACTACGTTAAGTTTTCATTATCCACACAAAAAGAAATGAGTAAAAACACACAAAAAACTGGGCTTACTGCCACTAGAAAAACACTTTTAAACAGGTAAATTTCCAGTTACACACTTAAAAAGATAATTATATCAAAATGTGTTATTTTACTCTTTTATATGAGAATTGTACGGAATAATGGGTATATTTCATTTCACATTGAGAAAACAGTTTTAAACAGGTCATTTTACGCACCTCTTTACCTGCTACCTACTTGATTACTGCTTAAAAGGGTCTTAAGAAGGATCCATTTAAGCAGGTAAACAAGTGCTTAAAATGAACACCTCATGTTACCTCTTTACCTATTTACAATGGTTATTTCAGCGTAAAATAAAATATACTCATTATTCCTTGCAATTCTCATACAAATGAATAAAATAACACATTTATTTATACGGATATAGTTAGCTTTTTAAGTATGTAACTGGAAATTTACCTGTCTAAAAATGTCATTCTAGTGTCATTAAACCCAGTTTTGTGTGTGTTTTTCCCCATATTACTTTTAGTGAGGGGTACATTTTCAGAGAAAGATATAATTGACATTTAAATACTAACTATTAATAAGACATGTTTTGTGAAATTCAAATTAAGTACAATCAATACACAAAATTCATTTTCAAATTTACAAACATAAGACTTATACATATTTTAAACTTTTTTTTCTGAAATCATCCGCAAAATTTAAAATTAATTGACTATTCAAAGAATATATGATTATTCATCTATCACCAAATGATTAGTTATAAAGATTAAGGTTTTAAATGAATTTGAACCTTACTGTATCTCATCCTAAATCTGCTTAAAACTATAGGTGCCCAATTTTATTCTGGTCGAATCAAATGCTGAATAGAGACATGCAGGATCTTAGAACTGTTCAATGCTTTTCAATGTTGAGTATGAAGTCGTTATAATCTTTGGAATGATGAAATATGATTTGATATATGACTTTTCCATATTTTCTTTTTATACATTTGTACTTTTTATACATATTTATTATACACATTTATTTGTACTTTTTTATACTTTTTATACAGTTGCACCGACAAAAATAAAGAAAGGAATAGATACTTATTTGAAAATACATTGAATTTTCAGTTTGGTGGGGTATTCGTGACTTAGCGCATTTTAAAATGGCGGACAAGTCACATAATTCCAAAAATCTGAAATATCTCGAAGCTAGTTAGTTTTAGAGTAATAAGGTTATTTTAATTCTTTTTTCAATAAAACATACATATAAAACAATTATTTAATTAATATATTTAGGCATATTTATTTTTTACTTCAATTTTAGCAATTCCATTCCGAAAGAAAGGGTTTAGTTTTTTCAAAGTATACCAAAATCTACTTAGCATCAAGTCTACTCATAAGTAAAGTCGCACTTCTTGAAGAAGGAGGCTGATACTTGCCTTTGAAACTTAGTTATTTTTATTTATTTATGCTGTATCTACGAAGTTTTCGTTTATTGTATTTTTGCAGCTTTTACACGATTTTTTATTGGATATTTGCTATATTTGCCATAGGTATAGCGCTATTCAAGTGCGAATTTCTTGATTAGAGCATTGCCTATGTGAAGGAATCCACTTTACAAGGGAACATCGGAAGAGATGTAAAATTCGTTACAGTTGCTATTACATCCACCTCCACTGCGTTTCATTAGATGGCTTTATTACGAGACTAAACTGCACAGTTGGAGCTCACTTAATAATCTCCACAGAGTCCACTTCAAATATACAAGTAAAAATAATATGGAGTAATCCAATGATCCACACTGACCATGAGAGGAATTCTGTGTTTTCATTCCCATCTAGAACACGAGTTCTTTACATTAGTACTATAGAAGCCAAACTCTAGGTTAGATGCGGTCGATCACTGAGAGAAAAAATATACCAAACAACATTTTCTTTTCGGTTTTCCAAAAACGCTCGATGTATTTCCAATTTACAAATATTACGTTGAATAAGGTAGAATCGTTACTGAAATATGCATAGGGTTGCGGAAATTGCACAGATCTGAAGTTATACTTCGATCTGAAATCTGAAAAATGATATTATATGATTAACTTCGATAGACAAGGTAAATATATCATCGCAGTCGCTCAATAGGTAAATAGTCAACTGTCCAGGAGAAGGTCCGTAGTTCAATATCCTTACACCTATCAAGACAATGTTGCCTTCAACCGTAACCTCGGCATTCGGCTTTTTCGTCAATTTGCAGGTTCTCTATGATGTTATGAATGTATTGAAGTTATCAACATTTTCCATTGATTATTAATAAATCGAGTAATATAAACTGAATGAAACCTGGATTTTGAATAAAAATGCACTTTTTACATTTTATGTCTTAGATCAGTAATTTCTAACATTTTTCTGTTTGGTACAGCCATCGGAATATTTCTTAAAATCTTGGGGAGCTCCTACATGGATGACACATATGAGGTTTGACAGGTTTAAATTACTAAATAGAGGTATAAATCAGTGGGAATAATATATAATAATTAATTCATACATTTGAATAAAAACTCTGTTTCTATTCATTAATTATTTTTAATAAAAAAATAACAAACATTTTGACTATACATCTGGCTTACTGGTTACAAACAAGCATTGTATATATATTTTATAATAATTTCATGTCAATATAATTGTTACGTTAAAATCTAAATAATTTTATTTTATTTTACTAAATTATAGAAGCTGTGGTGATTGGCACTTTTTCAAAATTTTGCAAATTCTCCCAGGAACTCCGAAAACGGGCTCGTGAAACCTTAGTGTTACGAGGAAACCTGGTTCTAAATCACTGTCTTAGATAAATTATTTTGTTGATAGAGTGTTTTAGTATTTGTTCGTTTTTATTTAATAAATAAATACGCACACACATATATTATATATATTTTTTCTAATAAAATATACGTATTAAAGTTGTATTGACAAAACAAACCGTACCTCAGCACTTGGCTGAACATGTAAAGATATTGCACCTCGGCAACTATAGAAATTTATAATAAATCTTCAGACTCTATAATTTTAGGTAACTTATCTATATATAGAGACCAAACTAAAAATTGATTTTATATATATATAAATATATATAAAAGTCAAAAGGAATAAAAAACAGAGTAGAACCATAAGAGGCAGTGTGAGGGTTGTGACCCCCACTCCCCGGTTAAAGCATGCTTAAGAGCCGAAGGTCACCCAGACCAAAGTATACACCGAAAGGACAAAATCCGTATTACATGAAAAAAGCCCTGAAAACCGTTATATTAAAGATTATACCTATAACATGATAAAATATAATATAAGTAGTACAACAGAACGAGACCATCACCAATGATCTCGATCCATAAAATCCCAACACAGCAACGTGAAAGCATTATCAAATACAACCATATATTACAAAAGATTGTATCCGGTGTTATGTATCCAAAACATCGTTGCCACCAGCTCCAGTATAATTCAATAATCTAGAACGACTTGAATGAATATCGATATTGTAAAAGTTCGATACAATGCCATGAAGAAAACGAAATGGATAGCCGACCCTTATAGCCTCCATGAAATATTTATTTACACATGAATATTAATCCTCCAAACTAGAATTCAATTTCCTACTTCTAATTAAAAAGTTTCTTACAATGTTACTGAAAACTCATTTGTCGATATTTGAAAACCAAGATATCAAATAATTTACCTTGAATTTAAACTCGTTGCGTTTATCATACATACGAAAAATAGTTTTTTTACATGTATCATCACACATTTTATTAACACTTTACAACAAAGTTGAAAAGTGTTAATGACTTTGTTTATTCTGTCTGTCTGTCTGTCCGTTAGCACGATAACTGCCGTAAAAATGACTTAATCAAAATAAAATTTTAGTATGTTGTTCAGACGGTCTGTAGGACCTATGGGGATATAAATGAATAATATCACCCAATTAGTTTTGGATTGAACCCGGGTTGAAAAAATGAAATACATTGAGCCCTATGGGACCTAATTTTTCAAACATTTTTTAAGCGGATTTAAAATTCATAAATTGCTTCGAAAATTTTAAGTAATATTCAAATTGTTCCATAAAATATATAAAAAAAAATTCAGCGAAATATATTCAATAGTTTTTAAATAAAAATTAAAATAATAATAACACCCTTTATATGAAGCGATCACGTGACCCACTTCAAAATGATATACGGCATTCATCTTGTCTCAAAATCATGATTTTTAAAGTACTTTTTAATTAATATTGAGTGTTGTATCCGTCCTAAAACTACTTTAATTTTTACGCTTAAATTCTATGCATCTACATACTGAAACAACGCAATTACAATATATTTGAGTTTAAATGCTCATCCAAATTTGATTATTTCTACGACGAAGCCTATTTTTCACCTATGTAAAATGTAAACAGCAAACTATGTAGAATGAGTTGTATTACAATTGCTGTATTTCTTTAACACAAAATCATTTAGTTCATGGAGTCTGCATAGATGATATGAATGAAATATTCACTGATTTTAAAAGGAGAAGGACGATTTCTTTCGATGAAGTTTTACGCATAGAGTTTAATTATACTTGTAGCTCCATGGTCTTAATTTTTAAATAAAATAAATTGTTGTAGTATTGTGATGAATGACATGAATGGGAAATTATTTATGAATGAAATGTTGCTTTTATAGAGAGAGCCAGGCGTGTTGTTTTTTCTATGACGTCATTTGAATGAATTTCAGTTGTTTTCGATGAAGTTTTCAAATATAATAAATTATCGTAGTATTATGATAATTCTAAAATTATTACCGAGGAATGTATCACATTTTAGAGAAGTTTAAACCAGGCAATTTATATTTCAATGCCGTCATTTGAATGTAGTTCATTTTTTTTTTCGATGAAGGTTTAAGTTTTCAAATATAATAAATTAATGTTGTATTGTGATAAGTTTTAAAATATTACCGAGGAATGTATTGCATTTTAGACATGTTTAAATAAAATTGCATTGAAGTTGGAAAGTGTTTCATAATCAATGCTTTAAGCATGATTGATCTTTCTTGTTTATTATTGTAAGATCCAAAAAATTAATTTCACCATCCGTCTGTACATTTTTCACCAATTTTAAACCTTTCGGGTAAAACCCAAAATCCAAAGTGCAGTCCTGTTCCTCAAATGCGGATCTATAAGCTTAAAACACATTGAAAAAGTCGTTCTTAATGTTAAATTTCAATTAAAAATAATGTAAATACAATTCAAGGAGGCACAGATCATATGATTATATCTTATATAATTGAAATTTAAACGTTAAAAACGGCTCTTTCAATGAAATAGAAACAGAGTAGACCACAAAAATGAAAATCATACAAAAAGAAAGTTTAAATGTGATAATAGATATTTCTTTCTCTTTTAAAAGGCTTTCCATATAAAATTTTGAAACATGAAGAATGATGATAGAACCACTCATGATTCTGTTGCGGGCTACTGGTTGTTCAATTCTCATGTTTGTAAATCATATATTTTATTCCCGAGAGGAAGTTTTTCTAAAAATAAGATCATAAAAATATTCTTGTTGTTTGGACGTCTAGTCAACAATTTGGTTCAATAAATAAAAATAAAAATGTTGGAGTATGAGATTTGAAAATCTTGGTGTTCAGACTTTCCGTAGTTGTGTAGGAAAGAATTTCAAATTCATATATTTTTATAGTATGCTTTTCAGATATATGCAAAGCATTTGGAAGAAATATATATATAAGTATATATATATATAATCCTAAGAAAAGTAGCAACTTACAGATCATTGACTCAGAGAACTGGAATTTATGGCAAGTTCCACCCCCCCTCCTTCATTTTCTTATCTTAAACAAGCAAATTGCATAAATTTTATCGTAGAACTGAAATACTATTTTATAAATTTTGTTTCATTTGTAGAAAAATGTTATACATTATATTATATGTAAATGAAAACGTTTGCTATAAAAAATCTGAGTATATTTGTATTCGTAAGATTTTATGAAAAACAGTACATATTAATTTGTTGTATTTTGTACTGACTTTTCTAAATTTATTGGTAGCAGGAATTTTGACATATAATTGTTTTTACTAAAACATTTTGAAGCTTCTTTTTCTCAGGACCTGTATATATCAATATTCAAAAACTTTCATTTTCCTAGAAACATTTATTTCTCAAGATTGGCTATAGGTAGAGTTTAGATGTTAACTCATATGCATTCAAAATTAAATTTTGGAGAAGGTTGGGTGATTTAGAAAAGAATTCTCCGGTTGTTTTTCTACTTTTGGTTAAAAAAGATTTCATTGAAAGATATATGTCTCAAAATTGGCTATAGATGGACCTGTGGTGATGACTGATAAGAATTCAGCATCAAATTTCGGAAGGGGTAGTAAGACACAATAGGAATTTCCAATTTCGGTTCTAGCGATTTCACTTCCGATTCAAAAAATTTTGTTTTCCTTGTAACATCCATTTCTCAGAACTGGCTATATATTGAGCTTAGCTAATGACTGATATGGACTCAGCAACAAATTTCAGAGGGATTAAGGGGTTCACTAAAGATTAATTTCCGGTTCTGGAAATGTCACTTCCGGTTTTCCCGAAAATTCATCTGACTGTGCGAAATAAGTGTACAAAAAGTACAAAATACTTTAGTTCCGACGAAATTGAAATTTACACATGGTTATCCATCATATGAAGACTCTTTAATAAATTTCTGGTTTCCTTTTAAAATGTGCTTCATTCTGAAACTTTAACGAAGGCGAATAAAAAGTGAACACGATAATTCAATAACCGCCTAATCATAATTTCGAAAGATAGATTGGAATTCTGGTGTACATTTTACAGTTCGGCTCCTACAACTTAACCAATAAATAAACAAGCCCTCTGATTGGTTAGGCAGTGGGTGTAGCGAAGAAAAACCCACTTAAACAGCACTATACTTATGGATATTATTTACCACATCGTCTAGTGATAAATGACTCGAGTGCGACAATTAGAATCAGGTTAGTATCGGCTTTAACACTTTTAGTACTTGCTTACAGAAAGCAGACATGACAACAATTGTTTCGATGATTTCTCTTCATCAGCATCATTGATTGCTTCGATTTGATTCCTCTTCATCAGAACAAAACAGTGTATTAACTTAACAAACTCCAAGCAAGAACTGTCAAAGGCGTTTGTTAAGTAAAGATACTGTTTTGTCGTGATGAAGAAGGATCAAAACTCCCTCAAAACAATTGTTGTCAAATAATTTGCATATGTCAGCTTTTTTAAGGAAGTACTAAAAGTGTTATTCTAACAAGCAGCAGTTTTATGCATGTGTAGTTGTGGCTTGTTGACGTGACAAATAAGTAAAGGACGTGACCTTGCGCACAATCAATAAAAAACTGGATTATAAAGTAAAATTCAACGCAAATAAAGATAAAAAAAAAAGCACACGTACTTTTCAAAAATCACTGCATTTCCATTTTCAATGCAACAAAATCAGAACCAGAACATCCGAAAGATAGCAGACTAGCCCAGTCAAACAGAAAATGGTTACAGTAGCGTACAATACAATAGCGCCACCTGGTGTGGCGAATGGGAAGTAAAACGAGGAAAGAATAGAAAATCAAGAAAATATGAACTTTCACTAATCTGGTTAATGCTTTATTAATGACACCTTATTTCTGCAAGGTTTGCCATAACCATGCCTAATTTTTGTTTCTCTGCTTCGCACTTTTTCTGCATGTTAAGGTCATATGCACCGCCTTTTCTTTATTTTTTTCCTTATTTACTCTTCATATTTCATTGATTTTTTATTGTTTTCTCGTTTTACTTCTCTTTCGTCACACTATGTAGTGCCACTATGTTGAATCTTATCGTTTAGCCATTTTTCGTTTGACTGGCTTAGTCTACGATCTTTTGGGCGTTTTGGCCCTGGCCTGTTGTACTGGAAAAGGAAATCCAGTTATTTTCGAAACGTAAATATTTTTTTATCTTCAATTGCGTTGCATTTTACGTTGGCTGTGATTCAGTTTATTATTAGTATTGTCTTATTTATCAATAATGCAGTCAATACCGGGACAAAAATTAGAACCGGTACTTCGGTATTTTTAATTTTCAGAACCGGGATACCGATACTGATAGCGGTATTTCGAAATTTTTAAACACTTTGTTCAAGGGAAAAATTAGAGAAAATTTAAGAAAAAATAAGATTAGTTTTCCATCTTTCTCATTAGCACAACAGCCCAGTGTGGGTCCTGGTCTTCTTGATGATTTTGTTCCATCTTGACCTATCATCGACGATAATTTTCCAGTGTTTCGCAAATGTCAAAATCCTTGTCCACACAGTCAATCCATCAAAGTTTAGGTCTTGTCTCGGCCTAATTCCAATTGACCTGACCAAAAATATTTTTACTACCAATTTCGTCGGGCATTCGAATGATATATATTTTTCTTAATTTTTTTTTAACTATACAGCTTTGATAGATTAATAGAATGCAGATTATTTCATCCAAATCGGCCCACAAACGATGAAGTTATCTACAATGAAACTTTCGGATATAACGTTTACGGTCACCCCGGTGAGCGGGCGATAGGCGCAAGAGATAAGCGCATACTGACGTATAGTGTAGATGTCGATGCCCAGATGTTGCAGATCTAAAAATTATTTTTTTACACTTTTCTACCAGAATTGCTTTATAATACAGCGTAAAGAGAATAATATAATTAGAAGAAACATGATTGGGTTGTGTATTGAGTCCAGCAGACAATTTTACTCGTATCACGTCAACAAGTTACAACAAGTGACTCGTATCACAACACAAGTGAACGATGGCGAGCTTATATACCCTTCTTCTTTGACCCAAATCGTCCGATCTACCCGAAGGTATGAGGTTTGGACGGCCGAGAAGTGCCACCCAATTTAAACCGGAACCCAGTAGCGATTGCATCTACAGGGACCGTACCCTCCTTACCCTACCAACAACCTCTCGGAAGGACTTACGGATCCACATATTTAATGTGTCTGTACTCCACGTGAACATGAGGTCAGTTTGGGCAGATCCGGGAATCGAACTCGAGTCATCCGAGTGCAGTCTCCGCACTCTAGCCATTGGGCTATCCCACCCCTTTACTTATACACCCCTTTACTTATACACCTACAGTTCCAGAAAAGCATGTAACTCGTGAAATTCTTAGCCAATCTATAAAATTTGAAAAGTCTCTAGAAATCACCAAAAGTCGCCAAATTGGCGATATTTCGCCAAAGTAACCGAATTTGTCGATAAGATCAAGTGACCCAAGCCTTCAAATTATAATAGTCTTAGGTATTCGTAACTATATACATATAATGTCACTTCCGTTACATATTTCCGTTTCAAGCTGTCACATTTCTTTCATGATTTACTCAGTACCCTGCATCCTAAAATGCTTCACATCAATAACAATCACTTAGTTTAAAATTATTTCATTTATATCCTAAATGCCAAATTAAACTCAACCACCGTTAACTAAACTAAAATGAGAAATTTGCAGATTTAATTGTATTTTAAAATTCGTTCATCCTACAGTTATAAATACCCTGCCAAAATGAATAGAAAACATTTTTCATTTGACTTGTCGTGGATTTATATATTTTTCAGACGACTTGTGGATGCAATTCTAATCACGTACCCTCCTCTAAACATGGTGCTACCGTTCAATACGCAGAGATATAGTACAGGATGCTACTCACGTTCTCAGCTTTCATAAGTTGTCATATGCTGTCAAGAATAATCGGATTTAAATCACACAATCTGGAAGAAAAATTACTGAGCTGCTTGGTCCAGTCTCGAAAAAGATCAAGAAGTTTCTGGGAAAGGACTTTTTGAAAATTTATAGTTTTATCTTCTTGCAAGTAAAATGTTTAACCAGTGGCTGTTTTATATCATTTAAACGTTTAATAGTTACATAAAATTCTAAAGGCATTTTATTTTGCAGCACATCCGCAAATGAGAGGGTGCGATTATTCAGGCTGATCTTTTTACCGAGGTCGACATGCTGCAAAGAGGCCGATGTCTTTCATAGAGAACATTCTAAGATAAGCTATGATTATACGAAAAGTTAACGGTCATTGAGCACTCATGAGCTCTAACAAAAACTTGTTTCATACGTAATTTTTAACGAAGAAAAGAATAAGACCATTATACCAATTACTTTAAGACTAACTGTTCTCGAGATATTTTAGTTTTCTCGCATTTTTATTCTGTCGTTTTTGAAAAAATATCCAGTTATTAACTAAAAACTAAAATTGAATTAAAAGTGCAAATTCGGTGCTATTTTGTGCAATTAAATGAATTATTCAAGAAATAAAGAGATAATTAATTTGAGTCTGCAGGGAAAGTCATGTGCTGCCCCCATCAGATTTTTTTTCTTGCAAATATAGTGTTCATTGTCTGAGTCATCTGGAGAGTAATTTAAAAGTTAATAGGAAATTTGATTTAGAAAATATCTAAATTTAGGGTTTTGATATGATAGGGTTTCGATATTTTTTCAGAGTTAAAACTTGGCGTATGGAATTGATATTTTTCAAATATATGAGATATTCTCCGAGATATTTTAATTTAGATTATTTCACCTTACATTCTTTGATTTTCATTTACAATTTGCTTCATTTTTTATATAAATTAGTAAATTAGCGAATTAGTGGCATAGCACATATATTTACAAATCTGTGTATTAAGGCCAAGGAAACAAATTCTTACTGAAACCGAATCAATCGTGAATGCAATATGCAAATACACATTTTTAATAAATTTGGAATTTTTCTATATGAATCAGAAATGTAAAGACAGTGAAAAAGTAAAGCTTTGTGAGTGATATATTCATTTTATGTATATGTATTTTCTTTGATTTTTATATTCTAATTAAAATGGAATTTCCCGTCTATTGTGTTTTTCCGTATATAATGCTTTTTAATCGGTTCCACAGAGAAACGCAAAACCGAAGTTCCACTGTAATAAAATTGCAAAATGTTATTCATTTATCTTCATTGTAATTCAGTTATTACAGTAGACTTACTGGATAAAGAGTGGCATCCAAGAGACATCCGGAATCCAAAGTTTCGGAACGTCCGGCAGTCCTGCACTCCTCTCGAACTACATCCCGGTCTAGAACCTCCAACCGGTAGGGACAAAAGGATGCGTTGCATAGGGGCCCAGGAGACTTGAAGTCCCTTGTCGCATAAACACTTTATGAAAACAGGTCAATAACTTGTAAAATATGAGTAATGGTAGGAGCGCATTTGTTGCATAAGGGCCCCAAAATTTTGTCGGCGGCACTATTCGGCTGTACTGAGGTACCTACTGTAACAAATTAAATGCTTTTGTATGCAGATTTATGCTATTTGAAGTTTAACTTGTAATTTTTAAATTAATTTAAATGGTTTTTCAGTAATGTACAGTGTAATTCAATCTGTGTAACGCTTTAGGCAAAAAACATCACATTTATTGTCCATTATTTTGTTTTATATTAATTTTTCTCATTTTTTACTCCATTTTAGTTCGACATTCAATAATCCGGCACCGCTGAAGTCCTGGACGTGCCGGATTATCGAAAGTTTACTGCATATTTTATTTTATTTGTAACCTAGCTAAAATATATAGAATGAAACCTTATTTGTAAATTTTGGTGCCCGGTTTTCCGTCTCCCCAAATTATTTTATCATGCTTCGCCACTATGCTTCACAAACAAAATAAAGTTATTCAAAGAAATAAACAAGCCAAATCCTTGGCGCATTTTTGCAGAGGCAAACTAGAGCGAATGACCGGAATCTTTATTAAGGTATTTAATTAAACTTCTAAATAGAATGATTTTTTTAAAAGTATTTTTGATTTTCAATTCAAGCAAAATTGTTTAGTTAAGACAGAAAAGATCTACTCTTTTCAGAACATCACAAGATCAGTATTTCATGAGTTTGCACATCCCAACTCCTTCAGGGTAAATCAGCAGAAATATTGATACCTGAAATATTATGGTTGTATTAATATTAATTATAATTGCATTAATTAAAATTAATATTTATTAAAATTTATTTAATACTAATTTAAAAAATTAATGAAATATTAGTAAATTCAATATTAATAAACACTTAGTTTGAAAATAATAAGTTTTAAATGTTGAATTTAGATTTTTTTTTCTATACCGCGTACATCTGAATCTATAAAGTTTGTTAAATAAGTGGCATAATTTTACATAAGTGTATTTTTAAGATTACATGAAATAAACTATTCCTTTTCACTTTTCTTATTTCCTTCAAGTTTGAATTTTCAGTAAATTATTAAGTATTAAACAAACGAAAAGAATAAAAACAAGTATAAATAATTTATTTTAGAATAAATATAGATATCATATCTAGATGTACAAAATATCAAAAACAGAATGGTACAAACACATATATACATAATTAACATAGCTTAAAAAATGTTCTTAATTTAACAGTGATATTGTGATATATGATAACATATTAAGGATACATAAATGATGCCATACGTTTGGATGATATTGAACTCAACACTAAATAATTATTGCCATCATCATTTTAAATAAGCTATAAGTGCACTTCAAATTTCTGGAACAGAGTAGTAAAGAACTGAGTTCAGATTTAAGGTTTTAAACATTTGAACAAAACAAGAAACAGTTTGTACTATATTTCATATGCATATGGCATCTATGTAAAATAAGAAACAGCCAAATATCTCATTAACAAATCACACAACTTTATAAGGAAGATTGCACAAATAATCAGTCAAGTACAATAAAAAAATTCATTCTTCACACCCTAGCGAAACTTTTCAACTTTCCGTACCCCGATATTTTATCTAGTAAGAATAGAGGACTAACTTATTCTACAGAATTATACAGCATAAATGTTCCTGAACATACTGTTCCTGAACATAATGTTCCTGAACGTAATGTTCCTTAACATAATGTTCCTGTTACATAATGCATCAGCAAATTTAATATTTAGATAATGCACTACATATAATCGCAAATTTGTGCAATTGTATGCCATAAAATTTTATCACATCATATAAAATAATTCCACTAAAATTGAGAAAGAATGGAAGCATTATATAATTCATATCTAGCTAAATATTGACACTGAATGTAAATAATAAGTGCAAATAATTTGAAGGGGGAACCTGAATTTTGTCAATTTATTTATAAATGTGTTTCACAGTTCTCAAATTATATTTCCTAACGAAACTTGTGCAATTTAAAGAATACAGATGTAAAAGAAAATACAGGAGTGTATTTAGATGCTTAGGGGCCCTCAGCAGATTTTTTCTTCGGGACCCCTATGATATTATCATATTTTGCGTATTTTAATTTATATTGAGGCATGATGACGTCATATATATGTATCATAATTTCATAAGTGTTTTACAATTATGATAATGTTTTAATTCATTATTTTAATTTCCACAAATCTAATTAATTAACAAATGTATTTAAATCAAAAATAACAATTTTAAATTTAATTTAATAAACAAATTCATATATTTTCAGTAATATATTATGGTTTCTATGCGTTTACTTTTATCAAAGGAGAGAATTTCATGGCTGGATCATGCTAACACTTTCTCGGGGACCCTATATGTTGATAATATTTTTTAGATGTTTCAGTATTTTTGTATGTTATTATTTCCGGAAATATAGATAAAGAATTTTTCACATAATTAAGTAAACATATGTAATAATTTCAAATTGAATGACGTACTGAGAAATTTAGGGGAAACAGTGACTGGGGGACCGAAGTGACCACTTTGGGCGCTAATCGACAAATCAGCTCTTGAAAAAAGATTGTCACGTGTACTCATGTTTTTGATCTGATTGTGTATGAGCGGTATTTATAGTTCTCAATAAAAATAAAATCTAAGAAACTGGTGCTGAATTCCATTTCTTATATAGCTGGCTATTAAGCGCGATGAAAGATTTTTCATGACGCCACTTAAATAAATTCATTAGCACAGTCGGTTGAATCAACTGGTGTGCAGCACAAAGTCAGCAACCAAAGCAAAGTGATCAGATGGATACCGATGTGATGGAACTCTGCTCGGACCAATGTCTTGTTCAAATGGCAATTGTAATAGATGCTCAACGTGAAACGCATGTTGACTGTATAGAATGTAATCAAGAGTTTTGCACTCTTCACCATCTTCTCTAATAGTCCAGCTTGTAAAGGACGGTTCTTGGTTGTAATATGCACTTCCTAAGCCTGCAGCATTGATAACAGAGTGAATAGGTTCGACTGGGTTTGCGTTCATGTCACCAGCCATCAGCAATGGTGCCCCGTCCCCAGCTACTCTTTTCACAAAATCTAACAAATCGCAGCCTTGTTCTCGACGCAGTGCAGCTAAGAAAGGACCAGGACGTGCTTTCAAATGTGTTGTAGCAACCCAGAGTTCAGCTCCGTCAGACCGCCGTCTAAAATAAAATAAATTATTATAATTAATCTAGCATTTAACGTGACTACTTTTAAACTTCATGGACATATCTATACTTTTTATACAAAATGTATAAACATTTAAAGGGTCGCTTAAAATGTTAAAAAGTGAAAAAATATCATCATATTCAACATTTTATATTTCACAAATTTAAAATAAACATTTTAAAAATACACTTTTTGTCTATTAATAAATCTGTGTTTTCAATTAATGTACAATTTTTTTAAGTATTATATAAAAAAATATTTTTATCGAGAATTGAAAACTATGAGTTCTTTGTCGAACAAAAGAATTGGTATCACAGCTTGAACGCAGACAGTTTAACATCCACAACAAAATTTTTAGTATCTAATTATATTTCAGGATCAATTGTTTATTGTGAACTTAAATTAATTTCTATTTAAAGTATATCTGCAATCAATTGTAGTAAAGCTTATCGATTGTAGAGAGAATCAATCCTAAACTACAATTTTTGCTATTGTTTTTTTCTAAAAAATTTTAAAACAATTATTAGGGAAATTATGATAATATCAGATTTATTTTTTTCATAATACATCTAAACATTACCTTCTAAAAGTTATTTAAATTTTATATTTAAAAAATGCTTAAAAATGTGCTCTCTCTCTTCTTCTTCTTCTTCTTCTTCTTCTGCTGTTGCTGCTTCTTCCTTTTTCTTCTTCACTCGTTCTCTCACTCCTTTCTCTCTTCCCATTTATCTTTCTCCTGTATTTTTCTCTTCCTTTCCCCATTTCTTTTACCGCAAACTTTTTTTTTTCAAAAACAAATGTTAAAACGGTATATGACACTGTCAAAATCACGCATTATCTAGTCTTCTTGACGCAATTTGAATTGTTTTGAACGGTTCATTAGACTACTAGATATTTCAGAAAGTAGTTTTCTGTTGTTTCTAAAATATTATAAATATAAAAAATAAGCTTTGGTATATTTTATGTTTATCAAATTTTTAATCCTGCCGTTTTAAATAATTAATGTAAACCAGATAAAAAAAATATTAATATTGCATATCAATGTTTTATATCTAGCTTCGTTTTGAAAGGCATATTCTTTAAGTTCATTCAAAAATATGTTTCAGATTTTGAAGTTTATGAACTGGAAATCAAATCTCCAAAATGTTTATGTGTCAAAGGAACCTAATGGGAAATTTTTAAGGAAGTCTTTTAGAGATTTCGCGTGTGAAATTACAATCGCATTTTTCCAGTTTCTTGATTTATCCAGAAGTTTTATGATGCTACTTTGTGTACATTGCCTTCTGCTCCAGCTTTCTTTCGAAATTGTAACTGTTTTACTTTTGCTTAGAATAAGAAATGGATACGTTTATCAAATCTTACTTGAAAAATTTATCGTCCTATACTGGTAATAAAATTTATTAGCAAACATGTTTACTTTCCCTGCAATACATGGTAATGTATAGGGAAAGTATTGGAATCATGCCGAAAATCGCAACTCGAGTTTTCGACGGATCTACACGTTTCGAGACCTCTAGAATACGAAAAAACTATTTTTAGCGTGACGTCTGTGTGTCTGTCTGAGTGTCTGTGTGTCTGTCTGTCTGTGCAGATTTTGTATCCACTGTAACTAAAAAACTAATGGACCGAATTTCATAAAATTTGGTAGGTAAGTCACTTGTGGGCGAATCTGGTGCTGATTAGTTTTGGGTACGATTCGGGATAAAAGAACCCGCCTTTTTTTGCGAAATAGCCCGCAAAAGCTTGTATCCACTCAACCTAAAAATCTAGTGAACCGAATTTCACAAAATTTGGTAGATAAGTCGCTTGTGGATCACCCTGGTGTTGATTAGATTTTGGTACGGTTCGGAAAAAAATAACCTTCCTTTTTTCGCAAAATGGCAGCAAAAATCGACAAAATCTAAAATAAAAAACTACGTATACTGAAATATATCCATTAAATGCTTGTTTTATGCGTAATTTTTAACGAAGAAAAGAATAAGACCAACCCCATTACACTAGGACTAGCCGTTCTCGAGATATTTTTGTTTTTTGTTTTTTTTTCTCTACGCCACCTTTGAAAATGGGTCCAGTTACCAAATGAGAACGAAAATTGAATTAATAGTGAATTAAATTTAATTAAAATAAGAGAATGTATATATAAGTCTGCAGGGAAAGTCATGTGCTGCCCACATTAGATTTTTTTACTTGTTAACAAATTTAATATCTACTGTATTTATACTGCATGAGAGAGAAATTTAAGCAAAGAACTTCGTTTATCGTGTCACTACAGTGACATGGGGCGAAGCACTTCAAGACACTATATCACAAAAATTATTTCAAGCTACATACCCTGTACCTCAAAAGCTATAGTGAATAAAAAAATGAATTTTAGATGGTCTGTGGAAAAGGTCTATAGTAGGCTAGTATTCTATTCCAAAATCGCATGATTGTATCTGCAACAGCGAGGAAAATACAGACTTTGAGATTTAAAAAAATGTAGTCATTTTATGGTTTTCTTCTTTTTCTCTTTCTCATTCTAATTCAGACAATATTTTACCATTTCCTTCTCCTCTTTCTAATTAAAACAATGTTTCTATATTAACAATTCATCTGAATTTGACGACATTTTTAGATATGTTCACAAATATAGTGTGAGACAAGTTCCCTAAGATTTTGAAGTTTTAGGTCAAAGTCACCCTGTATTTCAGGCTAAAAATCTAAAAAAGTCAAACTTTTTTCACAAAAATACATCCATTGTATCGTAAAACATAACAAATTAACAATGATATTCTCCATATAAATTTTAAATGATATGACATCCTCCTTATAAACCTCATATGATATCCTCCAAAATAGCATCTGATATGCAAAAAAGGGAGGGAGGGTGAAATTTTCTAGTTCACCTTACGCCCTCGAATACACTTGTTACAGATAAATTGGAATTGGAATCTAAAGCATTGCAATCTGAACTAGAAAAAATTTGATCCTCACCCCCTTTTAAACATCTCAAATATTTCTTGAAGGATTTTTATTTCTCGTACATAACATTTCTGTTTTGTGGTGGTGTATGAATGTATCTCAAGTTACGTCGCTTTGCCTTTATAAGGTTGGTTGCATTTCTTTTAATGGATTAATGCTATGATATTTTAGTTGAAGGCGTATATAAATTAATAAAGCAGACATGAGAATGTGAACGAAAATATTTCCACAGCATTGGTAAATTTTAAAAATCTGTAACACTTTTTATCTCAGAACGATGTTTCTCAAAACATGTCGTTTCGCCATCACAAGGCCGAATTTCTAACAGCAAAAGAATTTACTTACCGCAATTTGCACAAGATGGCTACTTGATTAGTCTGGCATCCCCACACCTCCAAACATCTATTTTTTGTGTCTAAAATGTCGTAACGAGCTGTATTGATAAATAGAGCACAGCCATCAGGACCATTATTTCCAGGAATATAAAGGCAAGGAGAATCTGGCTTTGGACAAAATATACCAACAAGGCCGATACTAGCAAATACTTGCTCAAAAAACCTAAAGTGATCCACCTCCTGCAAACAAAGAACATCAGGTTGCACCGCCACCATCTCTGCAAGTAGACGCCAGCGACGGGATTGCCAAGTCAATGCATCAGGAGGACACATCACAAAGCGATCACTTCCTTCGGCTAGGGCTGTTAGATACAATGGTTAAGTATTACAGTTAACTAGAAATATGCATAAATAAATTAATAAGTAAAGCAGAATGCAATTATCCGAAAGTTGATTGTAACAAAAATCAATTATTCAAATTCACATTATTTTTCAAATATATTTAGCATTTTAACTAAGTGAGACAAGCAACTATCAAATAAAAAAGTATAACACCAAAAATTACTAGTCTACATAAACAACATCAAAAAACTGTCTGTTTATGTGTGTTTTTTGTTTGTTTCATCATCACGGGAGAACGACTGCACCGCATTTCATAAAATTTTGCGAATAGCCTTGGAAAAACCCGACTTAAAAGTTAGTCCATGTTCCGAGCTTCTAGGACTAAGGGTTGTCTAAGTATTAATAAAAAACAAACAATTAAACCTTTCTTAGACGTAACATTATGCAGGCAATATTTTTTTTAATTTATTTAAAGAAAATGATATCATGTTGCTAAACAATGGAATTAGACCTAATGAGATTATACTGCAGACGATTTTTATTAAATCCTTTCCGATGTAAATAATTAAGAAATATATATAAAATAAATTTTATAGAAATTACAATTTATAATCCAAACAAAATCCCTGTGTAAGTTTGATATGCACATTATCCATTAATTTGATAGATATAGTTTTAATATATCATGCCTTTCTACAAGCTTCAAAGATTTTTATATAAACAAACTAAAGATTTCAAAGATTTGGGGTAAAGTGTGTTACTGATAAAATAATGCAGTGATCAAAATTACCGAAAACATTGAAGATAATAATTCCTGATTAAAACCTATTCAATACCCTTAACATATTTCTCAGATTATTAATGGTAAATTGCATTCTATAGAATTCAGTAGCATGAAGTGCTTTAAGCTTAATATAGCTAATACTTCGCCAAATAATGTTTTTAATTTTTATTAATTCAGAACAGTTTTAATAAATTACTAATTATTATTTCACTAAATATGTCTACTATAATAACATCAGTTCTTGTTTAATAAAATTTCCTATATAGTCTAAATAATTCATTCTTATCATCTTGTAATCAGTAAAACCGTTCATAATAAAAACAAACGATGTATTTTTCTCTTTAAATTTGATCAACGATTAGGTACTGACAGCACAAATCGAAAAGCTTTCAGTGTCATTACCATTTTACATCAATTTCTTGATTCACATGCCAAATGTGACTCACATGCCAAATTTTGTGAAATTTCGTCCAATAGTTTTGAGGTAGAGTGGATGCATACATTGTACAGACACACTCACAGACACATACATAGAAGCCACTCTAAAAATGGTTATTTCGTATTCTAGAGGGCTCGAAACGTGTAGATCCGTCGAAAAGTCGAATTCCGATTTTCGACACGATTCCAATGCTTTGTGTATTTTAAAAAAGTAAAGATTCGAATACAATATGTATTTCAAAAAAAGTAAAAGCTGATTTGGATTGGTAGATTTCATTGAGAGCATATGTTAAAAGAAATATCATACAGAATGCATATTTTCTATATGAACAGCATCGTTATAACGGATATGAACAAAAAAAATCTTATAAATATATTCAAAAGATTTCAATTAGAAGAACGTGTAAAGAACCTTGCTGCCCCGATTGGGAATCGAACCACGGATATTCGTCCTAGCCAGCTGATGCTCTACCGTTGAGTTATTAGAAAAGAATTGCAAGCTCTTTTCGTCAAAATGGACTCTGCATTCTCCACCCTCTAATGTGTGATTGACGTACAATTGACAATCTGGCTGACCATTTCCACTTATTTTTATCTCAGGTTAACCTCCTACTGCTATTTTTATCCCCCAGGTGAGCTTCCTGTGTGATCTTTGACCTTCCGTGTTGAATTCGGCGCTCAATATAGAGTCCAATGAATCCGTGCTAGTCGTACTGGGGTAGTTTTCAGACCACCGACATCTTTGCACTAACTTACAGGGTTGATTTGTCAAGGCGCCATCGTAAAGAATCTTGCTGCTCCAACAAGGAATCGAATCACGGATCTTTGTACTGGCTAGCCGATGCTCTACCGTTGAGCTACTGGAACAGAATTCCAAGTTTTTATCATCGAAGTGGACTATGCAAACAGACAAACCAACAAAGAACAAGAAAATAAATAATAGCTGTTCAAAGGGCGAGATCAGATCTAGCATCCATCTAAACTCCAAAAAATCATAAAAAAAAATACTAATTTATAATTATTAATGCTCGTTTTTAAAATATACTAGTTTCAATTTTTATAAAGGATAGAAATGAGAAATATACTAATTCTAGAAAAAAAATGCTAGTATATATATCACACGCTCAGACACAGCACAAAGCATCTCCAATTTTTTCGAACCGACCCTGATTGCAAATATACTGTACTACCACTAACGCCAGTTTCTAAAGCTTGTGTTTTCGTATAAAGCGAATCAGTAAATGCTATAACGGAACAATAAATCTTAACCCTACAAGTAAAAATGCCCTCTTTATTAAGGGGGTAAATACAGAGATTCGTGAAAATAAAATCTTTTTTCGAGCTTGAATTAAGGAAAATTGAAAAACGACCTTCAACGATTTTTATTTAAAATGTACGTCTAATGAAATGCACATTTTTGTTGAAGACACGTCAAATTCTATAAATGGCAGCCATTTTTGCCAGACGTATCTTTCTCAGGCTGTTAGGATATTTTCTACGGATTTTAACTAAAATCAAAAAACCAAAGTAAAAATTTAAACTATCCGCAGTTAGCTTTTATTCATGTAGTACAACTTTTATTCATATTCAATGTATAAACATAAAGATGGCCATCGGAACAAAAATAAATGATTTTCGTTTAAAAAACGTTTTTTGGGATAAAATTGCAAGGAAGGTTTCAATCAAAAATCGGCTAGGTACATAACTGGCAAAGTGAAAGAAAATCTTAAAGCAATCCATCACAAATTATCTGAGTTATCGTAACAGATAATTTGCAAAAAAACGATTTATACGAGAATACGTTTAAAGCTCTGAAAATGCAGTTACCAATGCTTGTATTTGTATCAGTATATCTCAGCTTAACTCTCTCTCTCTCATTCAGTCACAACTGCTCACCTACGAAACACGTGACTCCAGTCATGCCTCGTGGTTCATGGTAATACTTAATTTCTTAATAATTTTTCAATTGCAATCCTCTATGACTTTCCCTGCAATACATGGTAATGTATAGAGAAAGTATTGGAATCATGTCGAAAATCGCAACTTGAGTTTTCGACGGATCTACACGTTTCGAGACCACTAGAATACGAAAAAACCATTTTTAGCGTGACGTCTGTATGTGTGTCTGTCTGTCTGTGTGTCTATGCAATGTATGTATCCACTCCAACTAAAAAACTAATAGACCGAATTTCATAAAATTTGGTAGGTAAGTCACTTGGATGTAACCCTGGTGCTGATTAGTTTTTGGTACGATTCGTAAAAACAGAACCCGCCTTTTTTTTACGAAATGGCCAGTAAAAATTTCATTTATCCGCTCTAGCTAAAATACTAATTAACCAAATTTCACAAAATTTGGTGGATAAGTTACTTGTTGGACACTCTGGTGCTGATTAGAATTTGGTACTATTCGGAAAAGAAGAACCCGCCTTTTTTTACGAAATGGCTCTCAAAAATTTCATGTATCCACTCTAACTAAAATACTAATTGACCAAATTTCACAAAATTTGGTAGATAAGTTACTTATGGGATACTCTGGTGCTGATTAGATTTTGGTACGATTCGGAAAAGAACAGCCTACCTTTTTTTACGAAATGGCCCGCCAAAATCGCCAACATCTAAAAAAAAAGACTAAGTAGTGTATGCTCAAATATATCAATTAAATTCTTGTTTATACGCAATTTTTGAAGAGGAAAATAATATAACACACTCCATTATACTTTAGGACTAACCGTTCTCAAGATATTTGAAATTTCCTGCGTTTTTGTTACGCCGATTTCGGAAAAATGTCTAATTACCAAATAAAAACAAAAACTGAATTCAAAATGCAAATTTAGTGTTATTTGGTCCAATTAAACTCAATCTAATGAATTATTAAAGAAATAAAGAAAATATGAATTTGAGTCTGCAGGGAAAATCATGTGCTGTCCCCATCAGATTTTTTTTTTGCTTGTGGACTGGGCTATGGTATTTATAACTAACTATTCCCTTATCCGAAACAAGCATATGTTTGGGTTAATTTAGGTCCAAGATAATGTTAATACTCAGTCATAGAGAAGAACCTAATCTGAATTAACGCCCAATCTAAGCCTTGTACGCCTTGTGCATATACAGGGTGTCCCAAAAAGATTGAAATGCGCTTTAATTCTTTACCTGTTGGAGATAAGTGGACAATGTAAATTGCAGAAATGTTGAAAGTGAGGTAGGAAATAAGACTACGTTAAAGAAATATTCCTCCCATTAATGTTCAAAAAGTTACACTTTTTAAATTTTTATACAACCCCCTTAGAAAAATTTGGTCAATCAGAAATTTTTTTATTTTTAATACAACAAGATCATTAAAAAAACCCGCATATCCGTATCTTTAAAATCAACTGAATTATGATAAAGGAAAAATCTGACTTATGCCATTTTTCCGTACCATGTGAAAGGTAGTTTCATCATTGAAAATAGGGATCATAAACAAATTGACGATGGAAATTGTTTAGATCAAAAATATGTTAATATGTGTCAAAATTTTTTATCACAAATGCATCTAAATAAAGCATTACACAGACAGAGATTATATAAAGCGGTGGTATTCACTATGCGTTTGGGGCACATAAAAATATGCATACATTGATCTTTTTTGTGATATGTCACAAATTTACATTTCTAATTTGATATATAGTTCCCATTCACAATGTTCAATTTTCAATTAAATATAACTCGCTCAATTTTAAAAATACAGATATGCGGGTTTTTTAATGATCTTGTTGCATCAAAAATAAAAAATTTCTGATTGACCAAATTTGTCGTATATAAATGGGACTCTATTAACTATGTAAGGGGGTCGTATAAAAATTTAAAAAGCGTAACTTTTTGAAAATTAATGGGAGGACTATTTAATTAACGCATTCTTATTTCCTACCTTACTTTCAACATTTTTGCAATTTACATTGCCCACTTATCTCCAACAGGTAAAGAATTAAAGCGCGTTTCAATCTTTTTGGGACACCCCGTATATATATATATAATCTCTTAACTACATCCTTAGATTAAATTTTTATTTGTGTTATAAATCATATATGTAATACAGGTACTTAAAGTACTAATCCCCTTGTTCCCTGCCTAAACATATATATATACATATACAAGGTGATCGGAAAATGTCTGGCCAAATTTTAAAGGGGATTAGAGGGGACGAATATAAAAAGATTCGCAGTACAATGCGTGTCCGGAAACGCCGCGTAAAAGCCCTGGAGTGTAAAGAAAGTGGAAAGGTAAAAGGAAAGATACACAAACAAATGTAACACGCCCTTTATTAAATCAACGTGTCACAGCAAATGCTCGAAAGAGCGACCACCAACCATTATACAAGCTTCACATCGCCGCCGCATAGAACTGCGTACCTTAGCAAAAACACCAGCCATGTCCTGCACATCTCCAGCAGCAACAGCCAATCTGGTGACACTGTTGCTGCTGAAGATATATGCAGGACATGGCTGGTGTTTTTGCTAAGGTACGCAGTTCTATGCGGCGGCGATGTGAAGCTTGTATTATGGTTGGTCGTCGCTCTTTTGAGCATTTGCTGTGACACGTTGATTTAATAAAGGGCTTGTTACATTTGTTTGTCTCTTTCCTTTTACCTTTCCACTTTCTTTTTCTTCAATCTCTACTTTTGACGCAGAGCTGGGTTTTTCCTGTGCTATATAGGGGAAACATGAAGGGTAGAACGGATGTAAAAAGAAAAAAAAACATATCACACTTCGAACGCTTAAATCTTTGAAATTAATAACCGTACAGTAATAAATAATACATCATTACATAGTTAATAGAGTCCCATTTATAACAAACAATTTTCAACTCTCCACCCTTTAACCCTTTTATAGAGTTAGAAAGTTAAGTGGCATTCGAAAGTTAAGCAAAATTTCGCGCGAATTTGTTTTGCTGCAAGCTGTTGCAAGATTGTTAACTAGTGAATAGATAATGATAGCAATGACCTCAGCCCCGCATTCTGTAGCCGACGATCAGAGCTAACGCATGTGATAATGAGCTGACGAATGTGATAAACCGAAATAAAGTGGATTTAAAATTTATTTATTTTTTACATAAAAAAATTGATGACGTAAATTTAGATATGCCGCGAAAATCGAGGGAAAATTACTATACATGACTATAAGAACCGACGATAGGTAAAGAAGCAACTAGAGGAGATCGAGAGGAATCCTATGTAGGGAGAATCCTATGCAGGAGAGGAATGTAGGGAGGGTCAAAAGTCCTCACTTGTCATCCCCACTTCTATGAGTGTAATCGCTTATTTCCTCTAAAACAAAAATGTTTGTTCTATTATGCGTATTATCTCAATTATATAGTATAGTATAAGTTATTGTTAAATAAAGTAAAACATTAATTTCGTTTTATCTCTTAAAAATTGTATATCTGAAAAAAAAATTAAAGGGGCAGAATAACAACTGTGCCGGATTACATTAACTATCCTTAGCTGAATACTTTAAGGACGTAGAACTAGTGAGATATTGCCATGAAATAATGACAGTTGGCACAGTTCTGCATTGTAGGTGATGACGCAGTTACTACTGTGCCCCTATGATTTTTTTTATATAGGAGGCTTCCATCCATATTATATCAACAGTTTATACCACATAAATAATAAAGAATCGTGCTTCTATTGCAAATAATAGCGTCAGAGGACCGGTTTCGTACTTATTATGCGCTCGTCAGCATGTAATAGCCAATACTTTCAATGGCAGCATGCAAACTTAACATGTGCTACAATTTTCCCGATACTCTATTGAAACCTATAAATTCAGTTCTATCACGTAGTCGGCTGCTAATTTCTTAAAATTTGAGCTCAAGCTATAAGATGCTGTAATTTCATACTTACAGAACCCGCCTATAAGGAGGCGTTTCCAAATTTAGGATTCTAAATATGGAAACGTTCCTTACAATCGGGTTCTTTAAATATACGTAATAAAGGGTTCGTATGCATAGTATAGTGACAATCATGTCTAAAACAAAATTTCGCATAAAATATTAAAACATATCTAGATTAATTACCAATAAGCTTTACTCACCTTGCGCTAATACGTTCCACTGCATTATTCTGATTTTATCTTTTCCTATATCCCCAACGGAAATCATGCGCCTGTTGATGCTGGGTGGCCATCCGAGTAATTCAGCTTGGCATCGCATCCGGAGCTCATACCACGTTGAAGAACTGGGAAAGACAACGTCAGCATCACCACTGTCCTCATTCAGAATCTTAGGTGCCGATGTGAAGCTTCCCATACTGTAATAGAACAAGAAATACGCCAATGAGAGTAAGCTGGTAAAATAATTTTCCTGAAAGACAGTCACCAAACAATATGCTTGGAACTTATAAAAAGAAAGCCTTTACCTTCTTTATAATTAGGCCTTGCTAATAGCTATTTTATTTCCCAATCAACTTAAATCATATTTTCAAATTTATATTAAAATTAGTATTTAACCCTGTCAAAGACAATGAAACTAACTCTCTTAAAAAATTAAATTGCAACTTCATTTTAAGAAGTTTCATTTTGTTTAACAATGCATGGCAATATATCGAAAATAGTTGCCTTATTCGAAAATTGGCTCAGTTAGGTTCTGTACATAGAGTTTCAGTCTTCGAGGCCATCGGAGGAGGGGGACTTCTGTCGTGTCTGGAATGACTTTTAGACCCCCACCTCCGATTTTGTCCATCATCGGGGGGGGGGGGGGGGATCCTGCTTAGTTAGGTTCTGTCGTGTGATTGATACTATAAGTATGCAAAGATTCTGTCTTGTAGGTCACCAAGAAGGAGACTTCTGGAGGATGTGGAAATATTTCTCTCCAATTTTCTTAACCCCCTCCCTCCTCCCGGGTGGAATTGAAAATTTTGCTCCTTTAAGTTTCATTTTGCTTAACATAGTTGCTTTATTCGGAAACTAACTCCGTTAGGTTCTATAAATAAAGTTTCAGCTTTCGAGGTCATCGGAAGGTAGCTTCTGCAGGGTCTGGAGACTTAAAGATCCCCAATTTTGTATACCCCATGGGAGAAAGCGAAAATCCGGGTCCGTTACGCTCTAATGAGTTAGTTGCCCATACTATAAATATGTAAAAAATTCAGCCGCCTAGGTCACCAGGAGGTCTGCTAAAGGGTGTTGTTGTTGGTGGTGAGACCCAGACCGTCCGACCTACCAGAAAAGGTGTAAGGTAACCTGCTAAAGGATGTGGAAAGCTTTCTCGAAAACCTCCCTTTCTCCCCCCGTTTCCTCCCACTACCAGGGGGAATTGATAACCTGGCTCCGTTATGGCCTATCCTATAGCCAGTGCTACAAGTGTGCAAAGATTCAGCCTTCTAAATCCCCCAGGAAGCTTCTGGAAAGCATGAAAAGTATTTCCTGTCCCATGGTCGATATTATGCGTGCACAAACATTCAGCCTTCTTGTTCACCCGGTGCTTTTGGGGGGTCTGAAAAAACAGTATCAACTTGCAACATAGATAGAACAATTGCAATATAGATAGAAACTTATAAATTTTGAGTTCCAGAATAACTAGCATAGAATACTGTAATATTAAAACAATAAATACTAGTGAGAGTAAGCATTAACTGGGAACATACCTTTCCTGAGCGACAGTCATAAAGCAAGCTGCTGTGATCATGATTTAAGTAAACAGAAATATACTCTTTATAATTAGGTTTTATTCCACAATTAACTTCAATCATTTTTTCAATTTTTATTGAAGATGAAACTTACAAATTTTATGTTCTGGGATAACTGGGATAGGAGACTGTAATATTAGAACAAATTAAAGGAAGTGTGGCTCAACTCAACTTTCTCATGCCAGGATCCATTTGTAGTGACATTTGATTTTAAATTTTATAAGAAAAATTTTGAACCATCTGTATCATGGGTGCTAATGATTACAATTACAGCGTAATCACTTTAAAGAGCCTGAAAAAAATCTTTTGATTGACACCATATTTGATAATGTATCCCCGGGGGGGGGGCGATTAACTTGCTCCTCCCAAAAGGGGGCTAATGACATTACGAACAAAAAAGTTGTATTGCGGCTATTTTTCACGACAATGATTGAAACTATAAAGTATCGTGATTTTATCCTATGCTATCATGTTAAAAAAATATAAAATTTCAAATAAATTTCGAATTTTGCGCTCGAATTTAAAAAAAAATCTATCTAGTTCTAGATTTTTTAATAACAAAGCCGGATATAAAGTTTCGTGAAAATTCGTTAATATTTGTGGCCACTATTGTTTACACAAGAAATCGACCACAGACATACAGACAGACAGTTAGACGGACATTACTCCAAAAATAGTCACAACGTGTTCAGGAGGTCTTAAAGCATATATTGGCATCAAAATCTCAAAATCGAAAATTCTCGTAGAAATAATACTTTTTCAATACTACGTATGATAAAATAAAAATACCGGTGAAAGTAAGCATTAACTGAATACCTTTTCTGAACAACAGTCATTAAACAAGCTGCTGTGACCATAATTTAAATAAACAGAAATATACTTTTTAAAATTAGATTTTGCAAATACCTATTTTATTCCACGATCAATTTAGATTTTTTTTAATTTATATTAAAATTGAAACTTACAAATTTTGAGTTCTCTTATAACTGACATTTAAGAGAAGAAATACTAAAGAAGATGTTGTCCTATCGCATTTATATGAGTTTCAATCCATTGTTCTCTTTCACGAAATCTAATAAAATGAGTATTATCCATCCTGCTTCCTCTGCGCACTTGTCCACATCCTGTTTCTCACAAAAATAACTGAGTAGGTGTGAATTCTTCAACTTCGAATAGTTACTATTAAAAATAATAAGTGTTTAACAGGAAATTTGTCTCGAAAGATTATTATGCTTTCTATTATACCGGCTGTTAAGGCCGTCGAATAATATTTAAACAAAACTCCTAGCCCTTTATATTGCTCATAAGTTACTCAGTTATTCATAATCAAAAATAAATTAGTTAAAAAAATATTTTCAAATAAAGTACATGCTATTACCGCTGAAGTACAATTCTTCGATCTATAAATTAACAACATTTACTTTTACATTCTCTACAGTGTATGTATATGCACTGAACTGACTGACTAATTGACTGAGTGAGGAAGTGATGTATCAAAATTATCCCGCACTTCCACTGGAATCTTGGTTTTGATTTCATTCGATCACTTTCAGCTTCGAGACCAAGGGGAAAATTTAAAATTTCAACATTTTGAATTAGGGGTGACGGTGCAAATATATAATCATAAAACTCAAAATAAATTTGCTTAATTACCAAGCACTTCCACTATTGCTAGAATCTTGGTTTGAGTCTTATTCGATCAGTCTCAGTTACAAAACCAAGGGGGAAATTTAAAATTTCAACATTTTGAATTAGGGGTGACGGTGCAAATATATAATCATAAAACTCAAAACAACTTTGCTTAATTACCAAGCACTTCCACTATTGCTAGAATCTTGGTTTGAGTCTTATTCGATCAGTCTCAGTTACAAAACCAAGGGGAAAATTTAAAGTTTCAACATTTTGAATTAGGGGTGATGGTGCAAATATATAATCATAAAACTCAAAACAACTTTGCTTAATTACCAAGCACTTCCACTATTGCTAGAATCTTGGTTTGAGTCTTATTCGATCAGTCTCAGTTACAAAACCAAGGGGAAAATATGAAGTTTCAAAATTTTGAATTAGAGGTGAAGATGCAAATATATAATCAGAAAACTCAAAACAAATTTGCTTAATTACCAAGCACTTCCACTGTTGCTATAATCTTGGTTTTGGTCTCATTCGATCCATCTCAACTTTGAGATCAAGGGGAAAATCTAAAGTTTCAAAATTTTGAATTAGAGGTGAAGATGCAAATATATAATCATAAAACTCAAAACAACTTTGCTTAATTACCAAGCACTTCCACTATTGCTAGAATCTTGGTTTGAGTCTTATTCGATCAGTCTCAGTTACAAAACCAAGGGGAAAATATGAAGTTTCAAAATTTTGAATTAGGGGTGAAGATGCAAATATATAATCAGAAAACTCAAAACAACTTTGCTTAATTACCAAGCACTTCCACTATTGCTAGAATCTTGGTTTGAGTCTTATTCGATCAGTCTCAGTTACAAAACCAAGGGGAAAACATGAAGTTTCAAAATTTTGAATTAGGAGTGAAGATGCAAATATATAATAATAAAACTCAAAACAACTTTGCTTAATTACCAAGCACTTCCACTATTGCTAGAATCTTGTTTTGAGTCTTATTCGATCAGTCTCAGTTACAAAACCAAGGGGAAAATTTAAAGTTTCAACATTTTGAATTAGGGGTGAAGATGCAAATATATAATCAGAAAAATCAACAACTTTGCTTAATTACCAAGAACTTCCACTATTGCTAGAATTTTGGTTTGAGTCTTATTCGATCAGTCTCAGTTACAAAACCAAGGGGAAAATATGAAGTTTCAAAATTTTGAATTAGAGGTGAAGATGCAAATATATAATCAGAAAACTCAAAACAAATTTGCTTAATTACCAAGCACTTCCACTATTGCTAGAATCTTGGTTTGAGTCTTACTCCATCAATCTCAGTTACAAAACCAAGGGGAAAATATGAAGTTTCAAAATTTTTAATTAGGGGTGAAGATGCAAATATATAATCATAAAACTCAAAACAACTTTGCTTAATTACCAAGCACTTCCACTATTGCTAGAATCTTGATTTGAGTCTTACTCGATCAATCTCAGTTACAAAACCAAGGGGAAAATATGAAGTTTCAAAATTTTTAATTAGGGGTGAAGATGCAAATATATAATCAGAAAACTCAAAACAACTTTGCTTAATTACCAAGCACTTCCACTATTGCTAGAATCTTGGTTTGAGTCTTATTCGATCAGTCTCAGTTACAAAACCAAGGGGAAAATTTAAAGTTTCAACATTTTGAATTAGGGGTGATGGTGCAAATATATAATCATAAAACTCAAAACAACTTTGCTTAATTACCAAGCACTTCCACTATTGCTAGAATCTTGGTTTGAGTCTTATTCGATCAGTCTCAGTTACAAAACCAAGGGGAAAATATGAAGTTTCAAAATTTTGAATTAGAGGTGAAGATGCAAATATATAATCAGAAAACTCAAAACAAATTTGCTTAATTACCAAGCACTTCCACTGTTGCTATAATCTTGGTTTTGGTCTCATTCGATCCATCTCAACTTTGAGATCAAGGGGAAAATCTAAAGTTTCAAAATTTTGAATTAAATGTGACGGTGCAAAGATGTAATCAGAAAACTCAACAACTTTGCTTAATTATCAAGCACTTCCACTGTTGCTGGAATGTTGGTTACGGTCTTATTCGATCAGACTCAGCTTCAAAACCTAAGGGAAAATCTAAAGTTTCACAATTTTGAATTAGGGGTAACGGTGCAAAGATTTAATCTGAAAACTCAAAACAACTTTGCTTAACTGCTAAGCACTTCTATTCTTGCTAGTCTTGATTTCGGTCTCATGTGAAATATCTTGAGAACAGCGTATGTGAGTGTCCTGTAAATTATGTTATTTATTTTAAATAAAAAATTACATATAAAATGACTATTTCGAAACTTTTATAAACATAATTATGTTTTATAATCGTTTTTGACTTTTGCAAAACTGTTAAAAAATGTAGGCTTCTTTTGGTCCTTTGACCTCGAAAATCAATGGACCTCTGATATTCACCAATTGAAATACAAGTACCAAATTTCATTCAATTCTCCCAATTTGTACGAAAGGTACCACGGGCGCAGACAGTTAAACAAAATTGATTGAAAAATGGGTTAATTCTAATTCGGAAAATCGAAAATATATAGATCCATCAATATTCAAGAGCAAGATTTTTTACCCTTCACGACACTTTCCTTTTACGTACACTTTATATTGTACGGAAAGTTACAGCAATATATATTCTCGACTATTATCAAATGAAGCCGATATTTTATAAATAATTTTAACCACGAGATTAATGGCTTTGTAGTTATTACGAGTCATCCAGAGATATTAAATATTTTATCTTCCCCACACTGATGAGGGAATCAACAATTGAACAATTTGTGTGACATTTAGTGTAAATATTTCAACTAGCCATTTCAAGAATCAAATTAACTTTGGCAAAATCACAGCTTAAGACTTCCTTTTTCTTTTATTTCTATCATGTTTACGGTCTAAATTGAAGAAAAAATTATATATAAAAGGGATGTTACAAATAGACGCTTTTAACCCTTTGAATGGTAATCAAAACGTTTTAATTTTAATCAAATGATTGGCAAAATGTGATTCCTGGATGCTCTAAATAAATTATCTCGGGAATAAAAAAAAAATCTAATATGGACAGCACATGACTTTCCCTACAGACTCAAATTCATTTTCCCTTTATCTCTAATAATTCATTAAATTAAGTTTAATTGCACAAAATACTACGCATAATTATTTGATATTACACAGAATTTGCAGTTTCAATTAAATTTTCGTTGTTATTTTGTAGTTGGATATATTTTCAAAGGTGGCGTAGCAAAAATACGAAAAACAAAAATATCTCGAGAACGGATATACCTAGAGTAATGGGGTTGTTTTTATTCTGTTTATCGTCAAAAATTACGTATAAAACAAGCATTTCGTTTATACATTTAAGCACACGTAGTCTTTTACTGTATATTTTGACAATTTTTGCGGGTTATACACAAAAAAAGGTTTTTTTTACCGAATCGTACCAAAATCTAATCAATACTAGGGTAACTCACAAGTGGCTTATCTACCAAATTTTGTGAAATTTGATCGATTCGTTTTTCAGCTAGAGTGGATACATGCGATTTTTGTGGGCCATTTCGCAAAAAAGGCAGGTTCTTTTATCCCGAATTGTACCAAAATCTAATCAGCACCAGGGTAATTCACAAGTTACTTATATATAAAATTTTACGAAATTTGGTCAATTAGTTTTTGAGTTAAAGTAGATACATACATTTCACACCCGCCCACACACACACACACACACACACACACACACACACAGGCATCCGTCGAAAACTCGATTTTCGATTTTCGATACGATCCCAATACTTGCCCTATATATTACCATGTATTGTAGTAAAAATCATAACCTCAGTGTACCAAAAACTGTCAATTAAAAAGATGCAATATTTATTGCATATATAGCCATATTTTATACCAACGCCCCATTTTTACGATCGCTGATTTAAATCAGCTAATTTTTAGACATTAATTAGTTTTAGGGTATTATTTTTCATTATATATATATTATATATATAAACTATTATATATATATATATATATATATATAGTTTGAAAATCCAATGATAGATATATATATTAAGAATTTTATTTACTTGTATTTTAAAAATACCAGTAACTTATTTTTTATTGAAAATAGTCTAAAGAACATATGTGAAAATAAAATAGACTTAAACGTTAGGCTGGAAAAAATATATATATATATTTAATTACTTGTATATTTTAATCACCTGTGACTTATCCTTTATTGAAAGTTGTATGAAGAGCACATGTAAAAATAAAAATTAAAATAAAATAAAATAGGCCCAAATGTGTGTGTGTGTATTTTTCTGTTAATATATTATATTCTCTATTTTTATTCCTTTTTTCACTTTTAGGGAAGCTTTCGTTAGGGTGCAACTGCATCTTAGAGCATGAATAAAATAATAAAGACACGAGCCTAAATAATTATTATTATTACTTTCCCTATAATGCATGGTGATGTATTTCGAAAATATTGGAATCATGTCGAAAAATGCAACTCGAGATTTCGACGGTTCTACACGTTTCAAGCACACTAGAACCCGAAAAACTATTTTTAAGTGACGTCTCTGTGTGTGTTTGTATGTCTGTGCAATGTATGTATCCATACTAGCTCAAAAACTAATACAAATTTCTAAACTAAGACCAAAAAACTAAGACCAAATTTCATAAAATTTCATAGGTAAATTGCTTGTGGATGACTATGGTGCTAAATAAATTACCGATTGTAAAACCGGTGCTAAATAAAGTACGATTTGGGGCAATAGAATTTGCCTTTTTTGCAAAATGGCCCGCAAAAATTGTATGTATCCACTCTAGCTGACAAACTAATAGACCTAATTGCACACTTTTGGGACACCCTTGTGATAATTAGATTTTGACACGATTCGGAAGAAAGAACTTGCCTTTTTTGCGACCGCAAAAATTGTCAAAATCTAAAATAAAAGACTACATATGCTCAAATGTATCTATAATATAAATTCAATGATAGATGCAAATTCAAATGTAAATTTGGTAAATTTAAATGTACATTTGGTAAATTCAAATGTAATTTTGGTAGATAAATCACTTGCAGATTAACCCTGGTGCTGATTAGAATTTGGTATGAAGCGAAAAAAAAAGAAAAGAACCTGCTTTTTTGTGAAATGACCCGTCAAAACAAAAACTTAAAAGACTACATATGCTCAAATGTATCGACTAATTGCTTGTTATATATATATATATATATATATATATATATATATATATATATATATATATAACAGGGATATATATATATATATATATATATATTGACAATGAAAAGAATAAGACCAAACTCCAGGACTAACCGTTTTCGAAATATTTCAGTTGTTCAGTTGTTTGACATTCTTGCAACGTCGCCTTTGAAAATACGTCCAGTCGCCAAAGGGAAACCTAATTTGAATTAAATCTGCAAATTCAGTGTAATTTCAAGTAATTATCCGTATTAGTTTGTGCAATTAAATTCAATTTACTCAATTATGAAAGAACAAAAAAGAAAATGAATTTGAGTCTGTAGGGAAAGTCGTGTGCTGTCCATGTAAGATTTTTATTATTATTAATAATATTATTATTATTATTTAAATACCAGATTTACACCTATATATCAAAACGAAAGTACGAGGTGAGGCAAAGAGTGAAAAATTGCATGTTTTTAAACTAAAAATTTAATTAACTTTTGCGTCGATGATTTTAAAATGTGTGCGCGCTTCGTTCTCTATAATAAATGTTATTGCAGCTTGTCATTTGTTTTTCATTTTATAACATTCTCATTTTATAACATTCATTTTACAACGTTCATTAGTATTTTTCAGTTCTATCTAATATAAAGAGGGAACATTTTCTTGAAATGGATTGTTCAGATGATATTCACGTGAGTGATTTATTTCACATGAATGAATGCACTATGTTTAAATAATAATGATGAAACTTATTTTAAACCATTTCCCGTGAAGGAAAGTTAGGGAAAATATTTATTTTGATTACTAGAAATTTTATTTACAATGATTCTCAAATTAGCTAAAGAGAACTTCATTTAACTGGTTTTCTTTCACGCTGAATTGCCTTATAATCAACTAATATGCAAAAAATAAATTAATAAAGAAATTTTTGAAACTTTACTCACCGAACGAGATATTGCAGAATAGCTTTCCGAGACGGCATGTCAGAATTTTGAATGGACTCAACGCCCAAACAGTTCGCACCGTCCGACATTTTCACTCAATGCTTATTATTAGTACAGAAGCAAACTATTTTGAGAAAAAGCGCCTTTATTGGAGTTGAGTTGTTTCCCTGCCGAGCATGAGATGAGTAAGGTCAATAATTCCGACTTAGTCTTCTGAGCTTACTCTGAAGAATTAAACACCATTGGAAGTGCACAATAAATGCGCTGGGTTCGCTCGATTTTGCAGTTTTATTGCGAAGGCTTTCCAATGCAACCGAGCCAGTTCATCAAATGGATAACCTTCGATGGGTACGGAAATGAACTCAACAGCCAATGGCCACTCAAGGCTAACAAAACAAGTTGAGCATGCAAACTACAAAAGAGAAAAGTGGGTATTTAAAACAATAGATATCTACACTATTAATAACATAAATAGCACAAGGAATAAATTGGGGGAAATAATACAGCTTTCTTAAAAGTCGGTATCAGTCAATTAGTATATTTTCACCGTTTCCATACTTACATACTTAAGAGTTCTGTCCCAACCGGGATTCGAACCGTGGATCATCGAACTAGCCAGCCGACGCTCTAACCACTGATTTACCAAGTCGAAATTCCTAGCCCTTATCGTAGAAGTGGACCCTACAATAATCAACGGAATCACTATATCTAATTGTTAAACATGTCTAACACAATTTTATCTTTTCACACCATCTAGATGTCCTCCAGTGACCTAAACAGCTGAATATTTGCACACTTATATCCCTTCCTGGCCGTCCAATTAGTTGCTCATGTCCACTGGATGAGTCGGACGGTCTGGGTCTTCAACACTTATAATATCGACCATCGGATAGAAACTAACGTAGTCGAATTTTCGATCCCTCATCTGGGGCAGAAATTACAATTTAAGTCTTTCCCAACCCTCAAGCAACCCTCCGGAGGCTTAGAAGACGGAATCTTTTTGCACTTATAATATTGACCACTGGACCGAACCCAAAGGAGCCGGATTGTCGATTTTCTTTCCGGAGTGGCTAAAATAGAAAGAGGAAAGTAAAGTCTCTCAGAACCTTTGCGAATCCCCCACCGGGGGCCTAAAAGGCTGAAACTCGACCACGGCGCAAAACCAAAGGGGGCCAATTTCCAATTTAATGCTGAGCACCCTGTATTATTGAGCAAATTAAATCTTATTAAACAAAAGTTTCAGATTAATTTTTAAGAGTGTCAATTTCCAGGTAGGTCTTTGACGGTTAGGTCTTTGACTAGTTATTAATAACAACGGGCGGCAACATTTTTGAACTTGCGGGTCCCATTTAGCTCTTGGGGGCAAAGTGAGGACCGTATGTGTAAGATAACAGAGCAGTAACAAGTCTCTACAGCCGTATCGAAATTCTTTTAACACATATAATACAAATTTCTATAGCAAATGGACAATATTCAACAGAAAAAAACAATTAAAATCTCAAGATATTTTGATGGGAAATAATTTCCAAATTATAATGGGATCCAAACATCCATTTTTTCAATCCAAATATCATTTGACTATTAAAACATATTTAGGGGATATTCTTTTCATTGTCATTTTCCTTTAGAATACTTTCATATATCATAATTTTTTTTCGCATCCTTGCCATTTCAGTAGCTTTTTGGTGATTTTAAAGAATTAATTCAAAATAGCAGAAAAAATCTAATGTGGGAAGCACATGACTTTATCTGCAGACTCATACGCGTGTTCTGTTTATTTCTTCAATAATTAATTATATTGAGATTAATTGCATAAAATAACATCCATAATTAGTTAAAATTACACCGAATTTGCACTTTTAATTCAATTTTCGTTCTCATTTGGTAACTGGGCTTATTTTCAAAGGTGGCATATCGAAAATGCGAAAAAACTAACATATCTCGAGAAGGGCTAGTCCTAGTGTAATGGGGTTGGTCTTATTATTTTCCTCGTTAAAAATCACGTATAAAACAAGCATTTAATTGATATATTTTAGCATAAGTAGTTTTTTATTTTAGATTTTGACGATTTTTGCGGGAAATTTTGCAAAAAAGGCAAGTTATTTTTTTCCGAATCGCACTAAAACCTAATCAACACCAAGGTAACCCACAAGTGACTTATCTACCAAATTTTGTAACATTTAATGAATTCGTTTTTCAGCTAGAGTAGATGCAGGCAACTTTTGCGGGTCATTTCCCAAAAAGAGGCGACTTCTTTTAACCCGAATCGTACCAAAATCTAATCAGCACCAGGGTCGCACACAAGTGACTTACCTACTAAATTTTATGAAATTTGGTCCATTAGATTTTCAGTTAGAGTGGATACATACATTGCATAGACAGACAGACACACACAGAGACGTCATGCTAAAAATAGTTTATTCGTATCCTAGAGGTCCCAAAACGTGTAAATCCGCCGAAAACTCCAGTTGCGATTTTGGGCATGATTCCAATACTTTCCCAACACATTACCATGTATTGAAGGGAAAGTAAAAACTGATGTGGGCAGCACATGACTTTCCCTGCAGACTCATATTCACGTTCTCTTTATTTCTTCAATAATTCATTAAATTGAGTTCAATTGCACAAAATAACACCCATAATTATTTTAAATTACACAGAAATTGCATTTTAATTCAATTTTCATTTTCATTTGGTAACTGGACTTATATTCAAGGGTGGCGTAGTGAAAATGTAACAAAAATATCTCGAGAACGGCTAGTCCTAGAGTAATGGACTTGCTCTTATTCTTTTCATCGTCAAAAAGTACGCATAAATAAAGCATTTAATTGATATATTTGAGCATACGTATAGTTTTTATCTTAGATTTTGGCGATTTTTTCGGGCCATTTCGCAAAAAAAGTCAGGTTATTTTTTCCGAATTCTACCAAAATCTAACCAGCAGCAGGGTAACCCACAAGTGACTTATCTACCTAATTTTGTGAAATTTGGTCTTTTAGTTTTTTAGCTAGAGTGGATACAGACATGTTTTACATGCCATTTCGCAAAAAAAGCAGGTTCTGTTTTTTCGAATTATACTAAAATCTAATCAGCACCAGGGTCACCACAAGTGACTTAACTATAAAATTTAATGAAATTCGGTCGATTCGTTTTTGAGTTAGAATGGATACATACATTGCACAGACAGACACACACAGAGACACACACACACACAGACGTCATTCTAAAAATAGTTTTTCGCGTTCTAGAGTTCCCAAAGCGTGTAGATCCGTCGAAAACTCGAGTTGCGATTTTCGACACGACTCCAATACTTCCCCTATACATTACCATATATTGCAGAGAAAGTAAAAACGGTGACATACATGTATATGAAAAATATTAAAATATTTAAAAATTCACCTTTGATGGTTTTGTTTTTATTTTTGATACAATACTTTTGCTTTAAAAATTAATGCAACTTTCAAAATTTTATATGTGCCATTATGGTTAAATTACCATGATAGACGATTGTTACTTTCCCTACATATATAATATAATATATATTGCGACTCGGTCGAAAATTCGAACTCAAGTTTTTGACGGAACAGCACGATTCAAGCATCTCTGAACTCGAATCGAACGTTTTTGAGGTAGTGTGTGTTGTGCGTGCGTGTGTGTGTGTGTGTGTGTGTGTGAATTTGTGTGTGTGTTTGTGTGAGTCCGTTAGTCTATAGATCCTATATCTCACGAACGAATGTTGCGGTTTGCACGTAATTTGGTACGATTTTTACGACCCTTGAGTACTGAAACCCTATTGATTTTAAACGCGATCGAATGTTCGGAAGACCCTCAAATTTTCGAAGGAAATGTTGAAAAAAATATAAAAGTATCAAGATATTCAATAACGTTAAATAAAATATCATATTGTACGTATTTTTTTATTCTAAAATGAATAACACAAACTTTAGAAGGCTAGTTTGAATCGTTTTTGAGATATTGCACGTTCTAAAAAAAATGTATCTAAACAAATACATAAAAATGAACAGTAGTAAGTATCCTCAAATATGAAACACTTGGCAAAAAAATGTTTCGACATTGGAATTAATTTGGCTAAATACTCCCAACTTGTCAACTTTTTAATGTTGGACTAAATTGACGGAAATGTGGCCAAATTGGAAAAATGACGTTAAATTTACGAAAATGGCGCCAAATTGATGAAATTATAATTAACATATTTTAATATACTGAGGTTTATTGCTTTTAGAAATATCTCCAGTTATCAAATTAGATTTGTGCGAAATGTAAGTTAACTTGGTTCTTCAAAATAATTTTACAGTTTGCCATCCAGAAAAACGCCCAATGCCAGCGTACTTTTCAACGTTAAATACATTATGCCATGGACTTGTCCATCACCATTCCGCATTGAAAAAAATTAAGTACTTGCAATATGTAGGGTAAGTCATGTGCTGCCCACATCAGACTTTTTTTTTCTCTGTGACACCATGGAAATAATTTATTGCAAATTTGAAGTTGACGAATGCAATATTCATTAATGAATTTGATGAATTGGTTTAATGACTGGTTGATATTGACGTATAATAGTTTTGACAATCGAATGTGATATTGACGAATATTAGTGTACCGTAAGCATGCACTTTTATTCAGAAAATGATTGTTAAAATTTCTTGGGAGTTACGCGAGCGATTCTTAAAGGTTTTACCATCAAGATAACTGTACGATGCCCATTAGGAAGAAACTTTTCAATTAACATTGGAGCATTCAATACCGAAATAAAATCAATAACCAGTATTTGTAATTTTCAAAACCGAGATACCGGTATTGATACCGGTATTTAAGTATTTTCAAGCGATGTTCATTTTATCACGGTGTTTACGGAAAAATTTGGTAAAATTAAAGAAGAAAAAGGCTTATATTATAAATTAACGTGACAGAAATTGGTTATCTTCGTATCCAATTGAACATGAACATAAGCAAATTTAATAATATTAGTATCCATATCAATTCATCAAAATGCAAAAAAGTATCTGATTAACGCTCCATGTTCATACCCAATAAGTCGTACAGTCAAATCTAAGGCTCCTATATATACGAGCTGACTCATCAAGCATATTGAAGCCCACCATAGCTGGATGCGCAATCCATTAGCATTAACTCTATTCGTATTTTTAATTTAGGAAGTATAATTGAAATAATTATGGGTGGTTGTTCTTCACCGAACTGCTCTAATCATTCTTAAAAGGGTTTTAGACTATTTCGCTTTTCTGGAAACGAAGAAAGAAGAAAACAATGGCTAATAAATAATTGGATACCCGATAGTGGAGCATACTTGTGCAAACTAAGTTCTACAGTATTCTAATTGAAACTTCTTTTTTCATATAAAGTATTTATTTTAAACACTTGTTTTATAATTTCTGTAACTGCAGTATGGAACCCTATGGGCTTCAATATGCTTGATAAGTCAGCCTGTAGTAGAGGAGCTCTAGTCAAACCTAAAATATCATTAGACTCTTAATAATGCCCACTATAAATAAACGTGAATCTAATTTACATACAGGACTGTCTTTATATTTATTTTATATCAATACAAAAATTTCAAATGCCAACATCTAATTTTATAAGATTTGCTACTTTACAATTAAGCTAAACACAGTTTTTTAAGCGACTCTAACCACAGTGAGTAAAATTAGTAACAAAATCCATCCGGAATCCGCCTGTGCTTCATTTTCAGATATTAAAATAAAAGTCAGATATATTTAGTTTGAAAACTTCTTTATGTCTTTGAAATACTAATGTTCAATAAAAATATTTCATTAAGAACCTTAAGAGTATTGATATAGACACCTGGCCTTTGAATTTTATTATGCCCATAAATGACATATGTAAACAAAGTAAAACCTCACAGGGATTAATGTCGTCAACGTTTATCAGAGCTCAAGAAACAATTAGGCTAATGAGTTATAAGAATCATTAGAAGTTTAAGATCTCTCTATATTAAAAAAATTTATATATATGCGAAAATTTAAAAATAATAGAAATTGTTTTACCAGTCATGTAGTACCCTACAGTGCAAAATTTTGTTTCAATAGGTTGAAAAGTTTTGAGGGAAATAACGGTTACGAAATTACGCAGAGCACAATATGCATGCACACAATGCGCACGATACGGTACAACATTAAAAAATGAAATCTCTACATTGTTTCGTTGTTTTCACAAGCATATAACAGACTACATTTATACAAAATTTGATCTCATTCAGTTGAGTAGTTTCGAAAATATTGCAATGTCATGAAAATGGCGCTTACGGATATTACGCACAACTTGTGTACATTTTAAAAGAAAATTGTTAAGTTGTTTTTTACTTTATATAGCAGCCTAACTTTGTACAAAATTTGACATCATTTGGTTAAGTAGTTTGTTTAAGTAGTAAAAAAGGGATAACTTATATTTACCAACTGACCGGTAGACAAAAAATATGAATACTAAAAGGTTCTTTATCGTATTCAGCACCTTTAAAAGCATATATATATTCGATTTGCACGAAAAAATTTTTGACATGAAAACAATACTTTCCTTTAGCAACGGAAGTAATAAGCACTCAGAATAAACTGGTTTAGATATCTTAAAAAGTATAATACAAAGAAAATTAATTTTGGTAGCGTAAGACTAAAAGCACGCTATGCTACAGTCGATAATTTATGCAACGTTTTCAAAAACAAATTAATCTCAGAATTACAAGAATTAACTTCAAACTTAGATACTTAAACTCGATATAAATAAACTGCAAATCAATTAATTCCAACGTTGAAATTCTAATTAATTACTTGCATTTCTGTTAGAGCTTGAGTGGATCAATAAAATATACGTCTTTGAAGCTGAAATGTGTGCAAATAAACCTGTTTGTTAACATTTCCAATCATCTATCAGTAAATAAAATCCTGAAGATAAGATAACAGTATTGCTATTAAGAAAAATATTTAAAAAAGGCTTTTAAAAAAAATAAATTTAAGTAAAATATAATTAATAAACAATTACACGTGCAGGTACTTATTTAAATAATATAAAAAATATTTATTTGTGAATACGGAACTTACTTAATAAAATTAAATTATATTAAAAAATGTAGTATATGCTTGGTACTTTATAATAAGACGATGCAGCAAGATCTAGATTCATTTCGGTAAAAAAATTAGTGAGTAGCTCTATTACTCGCTATAGATTGATGTGAAATATCTTTCGTTTCCCATATTTGGAATGAGAAAAGGTAGATGTGTGTTATGGGTGGCGATGGTACGAGGTACCTAAGGGAAATTTTCGATATTTTGGGGGTTTTGAAATATATTTATTTATTTATTTTCTTATTTATTTATTTATTTATTCATTATTTATTTATTTTCTTATTTATTTATTTTCTTATTTATTTATTTATTTTTATTTTCATTATTTTTTTAATTATACAGTTTTGATAGATTAATACAATGCAGTCTTTTTTTTCCGAAATGGACCTCAAACTACGAGGTTATCGACGAAGCGTTTGGATGTAATGTCTGCAGTCACTCCACCAGGTGGTTGACTCAAGCAATTAGCGCATCCTGGCGTTTAGCGCAGATATCGATACACATACCTGTAAGTCGTAAATCTAAAATTTAAATGTTTTACACTTTACTACCAGAATTGTTTCATTAGACAGATCAAAGGGTATTTATAACCACAAAAAAAATAACACATTGGATTCTGTATTCGGTTCGACATTGCAAGTATAGTGGCACTTCCGTTATATAATACCGTTTCACATTTCTTTCATGATTTACTCAGACACTGGCTTATTCACAAATCACTTTAACTCGTATCATGTCAACAAGCCAACCGAATTATAACGAACTTATGGAAAGCTCTGGAAAAAGCACTTAACTCGTAAAGTTCTTTGCCAAACTACAAAATTGGAGAAGGTCCCAGAACTCGCCAAAAGTCACTACGTTGGCGATATTACGCCAAATTCATAGCAAAGTTCACCGAAATTCATAGCAAAGTCACACGATCCGGACCTTCAAATTGTAATAATGGTTTCCTGTTAGAAATTCGTAACTATATTGTGGTACTTCCTTTTCATCCGCGTCACATTTATTTTATGATTTACTTCATAAGATGTTTCATAAGATGTTTCATACGATGTTTTATCCCTAAAATATTTTACATCAAAAAGTCACCCCTTAATAATTACAATTACACCAAAAATATTATTTTATTAAGAAAGAATAAAATAATCGTAATACGCTTTCAAGGAAAATATCTAAACAAAATCGATTATTATTTATTATAAAAATTCCACATTTTGCTAGATATACAATACAACCTCGTTACAGCATAACTTTAAGAAACAGACTCTATTTTGGTCACTTTGGGATATTTCTGTAGAAAATTTCCATAACTCTTTGCAATTCGTTAGTTCACGAAACTTACCACAAACATTGAAGTTGTTATCAGTTAGTTATTATCAACACTCGAATAATACTTGTTATTATAAACTATAGAATTATACTTACTGCATTATCATGCACATTTTCATCTTGTTATCATTTTTGAGTTAGTATTCAACTTTATACTGCCCCTTTCTTCATGGAATTAATATAAGTCAAAACTTAGCTAACACATTAAATCCTTCTCATACAATATTTTTTAATTTCTCATTTCTTATTAAAAAAACACTACAAGATAATTTTTGTTTTGCGTGCAATTTTGATTACACTGGCTAAGAACGTGTACAGGATTTCTAGTTTTCTCAAATATCACTCTTTAAGAGCGGATTTCGCATCTAAATACGTTGTTGCTTTAATATTAATTTGGCATTTACGAATACTTGGAAACAGCCTTTTACAGCGCTGTGAAAACAAGGTTTTGAAATTATTCCGCGATACATCACTTAAAAATTCTATATTTGCTCTTTACTGTATTAAATCGTAAGTTCTGCGAATGACAATATGCATTTGTAATATTTTGAATCAGAAATTCCAGCGGTGGTAAAAGAGTTTTGATGTACTAGTAATTTATATCGGATTAGCAATACTTTTTCTCGAAAGAGTTAAATGTGTTAATCTTAAAGGTGTAAAGATAAAGTTGTTAAGTTAAAGTCGTGTTAAAATTGTAAAATTCAGAGCTGTAGCTGAGAAAATACACAAGGCTAACAATGTATAATATCCCTAATATAACTAGCTGCAAGTAAATTTTTGAAATTCTGTATACCGACAGATTTTAATAAACAAGTGTTGATATGAACGAATGTTGGTGGCTTCTGAAATTTAAACCATTATAGCTCCCAGTAAACTTTCAGTTTCGTACCAATTACAGTTTAAGCATACACACCATTATCAAGTGACTGAATTATTTGTAAATATAGGTTTAATCAGAAATAATTGGACATCATTGTTTAGTTAATATCACCAGCCGTTCTTAAGATATTAGACAATTTGATTTTTCAACGAGATCACAATATCTCTCGAAATTATCAAGCAAATTTCATTAAACTTGGTACTATGTATGTGGTATGTGTGGTTGTATGGTATTTTTATTTTTAGTGCAACAAGATCATTAAAAAACCGCATATCTGTATCTTTAAAATCAACTGAATTATAATAAAGGAAAAAATCTGACTTATACCACTTTTCCGTACCATGTGAAAGGCTGTTTCATCAGTGACAATAGGGATCATAAACAAATTGACGATGGAAATTGTTTAGATCAAAAATACGTTAATATGTGTCAAAATTTTTTATCACAAATGCATCTAAATAAAGCATTACACAGACAGAGATCATATAAATCAGTGATACTCACTACTCGGTTGGGGCACATAATTAAAATATGCATACATTGATCTTTTGTGATATGTCACAAATTTGTGATATGGTCCCCATTCACAATGTTCACTTTTCAATTAAATATAACTCGCTCAATTTTAAAGATACAGATATGCGGGGTTTTTTAATGATCTTGTTGCATCAAAAATAAAAAATTTTTGATTGACCAAATTTGTCTAAGGGGGCCGTATAAAAATTTAAAAAGTGTAACTTTTTTAAAATTAATGGGAGGACTATTTTATTAACGTAGTCTTATTTCCTACCTTATTTTCAATATTTGTGCAATTTACATTGCCCACTTATCTCCAACAGGTAAAGAATTAAAGCGCGTTTCAATCCTTTTGGGACACCCTGTATATAATATATATATATATATATATATATATATATATATATATATATATATATATATATATATATGTGTGTGTGTGTGTGTGTGTGTGTGTGTGTGTGTGTGTGTATAAGAAAGATATAGTAACCAAATCAAGTAATAACGAAATTTTAGAATCAACAAAACAGTTAAACTACGGCCACAGTACCGAAAAAAGAGATATACAGCAGTGGCTTAATTTTGAAGATTAATTAGAATAGACTCATTTTCAAGTCTGTGCATCTACTCTAATTAACCCAAACACATGCTTGTTTCAGACTTGGCAATAGTGAGTTACTATAAATACCAATGCAACAGACTACAAGCATTAAAAGAGGAAGAATTGAAAAAATAAAAAATAGGAATTCAAGTATACCATTATCCATGAGGCAGGAACCAATACTACACATGTAAGTGCGAGCAGCCGTAACTGAAGTAGAAGGTAGAGAAACATCCAGAAGAATTTTGACGAAATAGATATATACATATATACATGAATTGGAAAAAGCTTAGTCAGTATCAATTACTCTGCAATGTTAGCAGCACAAGGAGTAACTACATTTATGTTATTTTATTATTATTCTTATTCTTATTCTTTTCATCTTATACATAACATTGTATTCTCATATAAATACACAGCCATACGCTGGTATATTTGATTATTTTATTTGATTATTTATATCTGATCCATTTTCTACTTTCTTCTACGTCGAGCCATGTGCATTACTTCTGTAATACAATTTACAGTAATGCACACAGAAACGTAGAATCAGCATTAACGAACCTGGTATGGCCTATGATAACGTACATGGTTTCGAAAATGCTTTTCACTTTTTCAATTTATTAATTTTCAAACAAATTTTTGGAAACCAGAAAGGCTTAGCTCCACATGCAAAAATATTTTCTGTTGTGCAACTTTTCATCTTACACACTATTCATGCTTTTACATCATGTATTTTTATGCAGGGAACAAGGGGATTAGTACCTTAAGTACCTGTATTACATATATGATTTATAACAAGAAAAGTTAATCTAAGGGTGTAGTTAAGGGGTTATATTCACCTATCTTTACAACAAGTAACTATTTTTCAATTCCATAACATATATATAGAACTTGGAAAAAGGGGTATTTTATACCAATTTAGTACCTGTTTCATTTATAATGTTTTATTTATAATGTTCTCTTTATCATCCGCACGAGCTTGTCGCATAGGCATTATTGATATCAAATATTTACTTCAGACCATCTTTTTTCATTTTTTACTGTACAGAATAATTTCAATAAATGATCAATCTCTGGTATATAATAAAAGTAAATTAAAATTCTTCAATTCTTCAACAGTAAGATTACTGTTGAATATCACCTTTTATAGCCTTTTCGCATTACTGTTATTTATTTCTCACGATTGGCAACAGCAGTTCTCAACTTTTTATTTTTTGCGATTGGCAACAGTGGTCTCTTTATTCAAGGCTCTAATGAATCAGACGTATGCAGTGTTTTTTCAGGTATCTTGTTTCCTATTATATTTCAATCTTTATGCATGTCGTCCAAGTTATCAGTGTTTATAGATAAAATCTATAACTGATATTAGAAACATGCATTTTGTGTTCATTTTAATAAAAAACTTGGACTTGACGAATAGTTTTATCGAAATGAACAATTCATTTGTTTAGGCCTAGGGCTTGTCCACGTGTAAAGCTTTATTGCTTGTATTTCATTTGATTTTCCATTATTAATTCCTTTCCATTGATGTTCGTTGTTTGTCTCCAGCTTGATGACTAGAAGTTTGCATTTTATTTTCCACTTGATTGATGGTTCTCTTTTTGATAGGCATTTTTATTGATTTTTATGTGATAGGCATTTTTAAATGTTGAGATTTTTTGAGTTGCAACTTCTCTCTATTCTATCATTGGATTTTCAAACTATTTTTATTATATATATATATATATATATATATATATATATATATATATATATATATATATATATATATATATATATAATTTTGATCTAACATATACGTATATAATATACAGGCTGTTCCAAAAACATTGACCTCGGCTTTTATTCCTTAAGTGTTGAATAAATTACAAAGTTGCGTAAAAAATGGTACAGAATTTTATGAAATCGATAAATATTTTTAGGGGATTAAATTTGAAGAAATACAAAATTTAAATTTTTATACGGCCCCCGTACAAAAGCATTTCCAATGAGTAAAATGTACCCCATACACTAATAAGGTGATGTACAAAATTTCAGCATTTTATCATAAAAGTCCCAGAGATATGTTTAAACAAAGTTGGTAAGGGATTAATCACAAATTAAAATGTAAATGTTTACAGCAAGAGTACAAATGACGCAACGCAGAAATGCATCATATGCTTGTTATCAGGCGAGCAGCTAGCTCTGTATTGGCATGGATGGAAAACATTTTGAACAAGCTTTGTAATCCTTGTGTAAAGTTATTATTTCTACACAGTGTAGATACTTTTGTACCAATAAATAGCAAAATTATTATTTATTTATGTAATCGTTGTTTTCTTTCGTAATTTGTGTATAACCCCTGAAAAGCGATCTGCCGATATGATTTTTCCCCTCTGAGAACCCATGTCGATGCATCGAAAAGTGGTTTAAGTCAGCATTTTTATCTTTTCATATCTCTGGGACTTTTTATGATAAAATGCTGAAATTTTGTACATCACCTTATTAGCGTATAGGGCACAATTTACTCATAGGAAATGTTTTTGTACTGGAGATGTACAAAAATTTAAATTTTGTATTTCTTAAAATTTAATTCCCTTGAAAATGTTAATCAATTTCATAAAATTCTGTACCTTTTTTTTACACAACTTTGTAATATATTATAAATGTCTAAGATTAATATTTAAGGAATAAAAGCAGAGTTTTTGGGACACCCTGTATATATATATATATATATATATATATATATATATATATATATATACACTCACGGACAATGAAAGCTGCGCACCAAGAAGGAAGCATAGGATGGACATGAAACTTTATTGATGGAACGATACAGATGAATGAAATACATGATCACAAAAGCAGCGCAGCAGAACACGTACAGAGGGAGCTGTGGTGCACAGTCAGGTCATCCGTAATTGCACGTAGCACCGCCGCGTGCTACAATACAAACATCAATATGGTCCGGCATGATGTCGAACAGACGCCTGATGTCCTGCGACAGACGAATCCACACCTGTTGAACGATACGTTCCAAATCTCGAAGAATGCGGCAACGGGGCAGCTGGCGTTTCAACTGGTCCCACACATGCTCGGTAGAGGACAGGTCTGGGGAGCGAGCAGGCCATGGAAATATCTGGACATGACTCAAGCAGGCCTGGGTGACCCGAGCCGTGTGCGGTCGGGCATTATCCTGCTGGAATTGCGCACCTGGAGTCCCAACAACGAATGGGAGCAGATGGGACCGTAGAATCTCATCCACGTACCGCTGGCTCGTCAATGTTCCAGGTACCACTATTAGAGCAGATCAGTTGTCCTAGGCTATGGCTCCCCAGTCCATGATGCCTGCAGTGGGGCTAGTGTGGCGCACGATAATGAGGTTGGGATTGTGGCATTGTACAGGGGACCTCCACATCCGGACACGCTGATTATCGGTCTCCAAAACGAAGCGGCACTCATCGCTAAACACCACACATCGCCAATCTGTGGCGTTCCAATTACTCTGGTCCTGCACCACTGCAACAGGGGCCGCCGATGCTCCCGTGTTAATGACAGCACACGTAAGGGACGTTGGGATAGCAGATTCGCTTCCTTCAGGCGTCTAGATATGATTCGTGGTCAAACAAGAACCTCTATGTGTGCCTGTATCGTGGATCGGGTTGCCGTGGGCTCTATAAATGCCTGCCTCATGATCATTCGATCCTCTCTACTCGTGGTATGTCTGGACCGTCCAGAGTCGGTCCTCCGTATCTGGGTGGCGTCCCGTGACCAGTGCTCCTAACACCGTCAGATGGTATAGTCTGAACGATCCACGTGACGGGCTATCCGGCGCGCTGACCACACTGCGGTTTTCAGCCTGATGATCAGGCCTCTCTCGAAGTTCGTCAGTTGCGTATATCGACGTTTCTGGCGTCTACCCACCATTCTTTTCACTCCGTACTCATGCTTGCGTCGGCCGAAGCTTCTCGTATTGATGGGGAGTCGACTACACACCGGTTTATAAGGCCGCTGGCTCATGCTTGCAGCGCCAATCACGGATGTACGGTCATGCGCAATCACATCATTTGCATACCAGCCCGTCCTCTAACTATTTACATCACTTCGCGGTTGTACCATGTTTTCTTCTTGGTGTGCAACTTTCATTGTGCGTGAGTGTGTGTTTGTGTGTATATATATATATATATATATATATATATATATATATATATATATATATATATATATATATATATATATATATATATATATATATATATATATATACAGAGTGATTATAATTAAAGTTCCCGGTTTGAAAATGGTCTCAAATAAAAAGAACTGGTCAGAATTATTTGAAATTTTGCGTGAACACTCGTGGAGCAATGGAATTTTGTTTGGTGAAGAAAAAACAGTAGTTCAAAAAGTCGCCGCTAGGAAAATAATTGGCGCTTTACTACACTAGAATGCAATACAAAAGTAATAAACGTTTACTTACTCATTGGCTAATGACGTAATAAATGTTCAATATGCTGTCCTTCGAATACTGAATTAAAAGTCGATCTTTCATCATCATATGCATGCAAGTAATGAAAAAAAAATTTCATCCATTGAAACAATGTTAAATTCTAAGCAAGCGTAAGCCGTATCTTTTTTCACAAAAAGTGGATTTAACTTGTTTTGCATAATTGCTCTTCAAATGCTGCTGCAAATTTGCATAAGACAGTGACGTTGCAATAAACGTTTGCTATGAAAAAGGAAGAGCGGAACTTGTTTCTCATAACTTAATGAAAAATCTCTATTGTTCTGTCGCAATGACTCTATCATTAAAAGATCGTGCTCTTCTTGTCAAATTGTTTTATGAAAATAACAGCTCTTGTTTAGTAGCTCTTAGAAAGTTCAGAACGTTGAAAAAGTTAAAATCTGGTCCTCTGTGTGGCAAAAGCTTGCGCAAAATGATTTTAAAATTTGAAGAGACTGGCTCTTTGGACATCAAACCTGGCAGGGGACGGAAAGCAGTCGATGGAGTGATAGTGAAAGACGTAGCTACAGCGTTAGAAGAAGAGCGTAACGCTAATGCATCTACGAGTGCACGTGGAATTACCCGATCAGTAGACGTACCCTCCAGTACGGTGCAAAAAATTTTGATACACATTTTGAAGTGTTATCCTTACAAACTGACCCATGTTCAACAGTTACTACCTGCGGAAAATGTTGCACGTGAAATGTTTGCACTTCAATTTCTGGTTCGGATACAAGTGGACGATGAATGGCCCTGGAACATTTTGTGAACTGACGAAGCACACTTCCATCTCCACGGAACTGTTAATACGCAAAATTGCAGAATCTGGTCAACCTAAAATCCACAGGAACTACGCCAGGTTCCCTCATTCCCCCAAAGTCACTGTGTGGTGCGGATTTACAGCAGCGTTTATTATCGGGCCTTTCTTTTTTGAGGAAGTTGGTCCACATGGCCCAGTCACCTGTTTTGTCAATGGCCATCGATATGAACGTCTTTTGAAAAATCACGTTATACCCACACGGCAAGAGCGTCAGTGTATCGATAACACTATTTTCATGCAGGATGGGGCTCCACCACATATCGCAAAACCAGTGAAGAGGCGACTTCGCAGTCATTTTGGAGATAACCGAATTATCAGCCGCCATTTTCCTGTAAGATGGCCAGCTCGTTCCCCTGGCCTCAATCCATGTGATTTTTGGCTTTGGAGGCATCCGAAGAATGTGGTGTTTAATGGACACATTACCAATTTAGCGGAACTTAAAGCTATAATCACGCATCACATCCACAACATCTCTACAGAAACACTCAAATCTGATGTTGAACACGCTATTTTGCGCTTTCAGCTTGTTTCAGAATACGAAGGACAGCATATTGAACATTTATTACGTCATTAGCCAATGAGTAAGTCAACGGTTATTACTTTTGTATTGCATTCTAGTGTAGTGAAGCGCCCATTATTCTCCTAGCGGCAATCTTTTGAACTACGGTTTTTTCTACACCAAACAAAATTCCATTGCTCCACGAGTGTTCACGCAAAATTTCAAATCATTCTGACCAGTGCTTTTTATTTGAGACTATTTTCAAACCCGGAACTTTAATGATAATCACCCTGTATATTAATGATTTGTGTCATAATTATAACCATTTACTGCCAATCAAAGATTTTAGAGTTGTAAAGGCATTTAAATATGTGTCATTCCATGCTATTTCAACAAATTATTTTTAAATTGGTTGCTACACCATTTTTAATATCTTTTATGTTTTGCGCATGTATTTATACATATTTAGAGAGTTCAAAACCAATTTTAGAAACGAAAAAATTCTTACCGTATGGCAGAGATGTCCTCAGATGGCGCTTTATACATGTACAATTTTGTGATTACAAGCATTTGCGCAAAATAGTATAACTTTCCTCCTAATTGAGTAAATTAAAAGATTTAAAACCTTTTACTCAGAATAAAATACTGATAATTTTGGTTCAACTTTTTTTCATCATTTGATATATTTTTGAGAATTTAATAGTAGTCAAAATTTACCATTGAAATCTGCATTTTCACATTTTTCGAGCCTGTTTTTCACTAGGAAGGGAAGAACACACTCAAACCAAATTTATTTTGCAAGTACTATAGTAACAGTGGATTTTATCTGAAGGGAAAAAACTGAAGTATTTTGAACCCTTCCAAAATTTTTTCACTGGTGAAAGAGGGCGTTTTCAAAGAATTCAGATTTTTCAAAAGCTGTATCTCCAGTGGGGTTCGTAGTAAAAATCTGAAATTTATATTACTGAGGTTTCTATTAGGTAACAACACCATAATAAAATTTGATCACTTTGTTTTGCATAGTAACTAAAATATTTGAGTTCAAAGTTGTGAACAAAATCTGCTGGGGTTTTTTTTTATTTGAAGGACAATTATAACATTTTTTATAAGTGATGAAGCATGAATATATTTTCTTTTTTAGTTGTTGTAATAAAAACCAAATGAAAGTGTTAAAGACCAAGGAAAGATATAAAAAAAACATACTACACAATTCATAACTGCTAAAGCAGCCAAGTTCATGGAATGTCTCAACTTGTACAATATTGTTTATTGTAAGAGTGTACAAGTTGAAACAAGATATAACCTGTTTGATCCAGAAAAAACTTGCTGTCACAGGCAAGTGTGAGTTCTTCATTTGCATTGTGTGTCAGTTGGCTTTTGGTTAGTATAGTGTGCATGCGTGATAAAGTGAATGTAAAGATGGTGTGTTCTGTTGGAGCTCAAGTTGATGAGGATTGTCATAAGACTACTTATGGGCCAATTTCACTAACACTAAAGGATTTTAGTGAATTTAGCAATGAAAAAAAAACTATTTTGGACTTAAGATTAGCAGACTTTGAAAATATTTGCCAGTATCATGAGAAGAAATATCTTGTTAAATACAATCACTTATATAGAAAGAACTGCTCTGATCCTTTTAGATGTCATACAAAAGTTCCAACAAAAGGTCTTACTGAAATATCTTTACATGTGGCTCAAAGCTATCCAAACCTAGGATTAGTTCCAGGTAAAAGTTTATGCATTTCTTGTTTGAAAAAAAAATTATAGTTTTAACAAAGATGAAACCAATGATGAGACATTTAGTCCAGTGTATCAGACATTAGATAACATAAATTTTGCATTTGCAGCTCTGGGAGTTTCACCTGTTAAAATTCAAAAGCTTAACATTAAACAAAGACCAAAAGCTTTAAAAAAAAGTAGAAAAAGTTATGTCAGCAATGAAAATTAAACTAAGTGCAAGTTTTGATGCAAGTTCGAATGAGTCTTTCGGAAATGACGAAGCTCATCTGAACGAAAATGAAAACACTATTCTCTTAAATAAGCTAAAAGAAAAATTTAAAAGAAGTTTGACAGATTCAGAGAAAGTAAAAATATTAACTTGAGTGCCTGAGTCCTGGTCACTAGCAAAAACATGTCATGAATTTGGTGCAAGTCAGTACTTAGTAAGAAACACACAGGCATTAGTTAAGAGCTATGGCATTCTTCCTAATATAGAACAAAGGAAGTCCAGAAATTTTCCAGAGGAAGTGATTGATAAAGTTGTAGATTTTTATGAAAGTGATGAAAACAGTAGGATGTGCCCTGGTGCAAAAGACTGTGCTTCTATTAGGAATACAGATGGTCAAAAGGAAATAAAACAAAAAAGACTCAATTCACAAGACTATCCAATGCACAAGATTTTGAAGAAATAAACATCACCAAAGTTTCAATAGATCTTTCTCTTGAACTTAAAGAAATGGATTACATTGCATGCATTTATGATTCTCATTGGTGACTTGCACAAGTTATTGAGGTGTAGCAATCAGAGAAGGACTGCAATGTCCATTTCTTCCATCCAGTGGGACCATCAACATAATTTCAAAACTCTAAAGTAGATACTGTTTGGATGCCGTGTGACAATGCCTTACGTGTTCTTACTCCTTCCGAGTTGTCAACTGCTACTGGACGAACATGGGATATTGCACCCAGGTTGTGCAATGATCATACGAACTTTTACAACATATGATAAAAAGAAACAAGCTAAAAAACTTGCTAAGTGATACAATTTTTGTTTGTTCAATTATTTACAACATGTAGGTCTAAGCAGCAAGTAACATGCATTTCTTGTAACTATAATGATAATTTTTTTGTATATACATATAATTTTTGTTTGTTCAATTGTTTACAACATGTAAGCAAGTAACATTTAATGCATTTCTTGTAACTATAATGATAATTTTCTTGTATATATGTATACATAAAAATTACCGTCAAAGCAAATGGAAATACAGTGATTTTATTCACAACTTTGAACTCAAATATTTTTGTTACTATGCAAAACAAAGTGATCTAATTTTATTATAGTATTGCTACCTAATAGAAACCTCAGTAGTATAAATTTCAGATTTCTACTGTGAACCCCACTGGAAATACAGCTTTTGAAATATCTGAATTTTTTTTTTAAAACGCCCACATTCACCACTGAAAAAATTTTGAAAGGGTTCAAAACACTCCAGTTTTCTCCCCTCAGGTAAAATCTACTATTACTATATTATTTGCACAATAAATTTGGTTTGAGTGTATTATCCCCTTCCTAGTGAAAAACAGGCTCGGAAAATGAGAAAATGCAAATTTCAATGGTAAATTTTGACTAGCATTAAATTTTCAAAAATATATAAATGATGAAACAAAGTTGAAGCAAGATTATCAGCACTTTATTCTGAGTAAAATGCTTTTTAAAATTTTTAATTTGCTCAATTAGGTGGAATGTTACAGCATTTTGCGCAAATGCTTGTAATCCCAAAATGTACATGTTTAAAGCGTCATCTGGTACATGTTTAAAGCGCCATCTCTCCGCCACACTAAGAAATTTTTTTTTTCTAAAATTGGATTTGAACTCTCTAAACATGTATAAATACTTGTGAAAAATATAAAATATATTAAAAATGGTGCAGCACAACCCTTTGTTGAAATAGCATGGAATGACCCATATAACAAGCTATTAGGTATAAACAAATTTAATTATAATGATATCTCTCAATATCTTCCTTTAGATAGTGATAGTGATTGATTGGCTGGTTGGTGTTGTGTCCAATAGAAATCAGATTGGTCCATGTGCAGAGAGTACTGTTTTAGCTATATCGAAGATTTCGATAGAGTAGAGTTTTCCCGTGGAAATTCTTCCACGTTCTGCATGGCCGCCAAAATGGCTGGGCATGAAAAAATGTGTTCCAGTGTAAGTTCAGTCTCTGGACAATTTCCACAGAATCGATAAGATCTTGTGCCATCACTGTTTATCTTCCTTCCTCTTAAATGGTGAGTTCTCAGTCTAATAATTGTTTTGGTGATTGTTCTGTTCGTATTTATTTCACAGACCTGGTGCTCCTTTTTGATCGACTTTTCTCTAATTCTGTATCTTGCCACTGCATTTGCATCATCTAGAGTTACGAGATTTAAAGCGTCGTTGTTAGATCTCTGGCTTCTTTAGCTAAATCGTCAGCAATCTCATTTCCCTCTATGCCGACATGTGCCGGCATCCATTGCAAAATGCAGAACTTCCCCATTTGGTTTATTATATTCAGAAGGCAGTGAATATTCTATGTCAAACATGCTTGACCTTGTTGTATTACATACTGTTACTAATGCAGATAATTGTTGTGTTTATAAAGATACAAAATGTGATAGGTATAATATTCCAATACTAGGACATACTGTTACTGGTGACTTAAAACCTTGCTAATGATGAATTCTTAAAAAATGCTATGTCATTTGGTACCAAATTTAGGCTACCTTCCTGTAGTAATCTTTCTAATATATTAAAATCAATTAACTTAGACAAATGTATTTATAAATTAGATTGTAAATATACACAGCCAATAGAAGCATTCAATATGTGTAAAAGAATAATTAAAAATACTATTATAAGTATTAAACTGTCTAAGTCAATATAAAGTTATTATAAGTATTAAACTGTCTAAGTCAATTAACTACTAATAAATTTAAAAACTCAAGTAATAATTTACAAAAATCTTTTGTAATTATATATATAGGTAAAACTTCTAATAATTATGCAATTATATGTAAAAAATTTTATATACAACATTGAAAAGATTATTTAAATAATAATAATATATTTAAACTGGACTCACATTCTGTAATTAGTATCAAACATAAAATTATTAATATTTATAATGATTTAAATGTAAATTCTAATTTTTTAAAATTTCCGTATACTGTTTTAATTCCAAAATTTCATAAAAGCCCTTTTAAATTTAGAACTGTCACCAGTGACCATAATACGCATTCTACTACTGCTAGTAAATTACTACTAACTTATTTAAAAGAATTAAATGGTAGTCTACGTTATTCTAGGAATGATTACTTTATTCTTAGATACTGCCAAAGAATTAATAAATAAATTAGATATAATAGGTAATATTTATGGTTTACAGACTTTTAATTTTAAAGATATCTTTAAAAATAAAAATATACAAAATCTTTAATGAAATTTTAGCACTATGCAATGAATACATTTGTTACTAATAATTCTGAACATATCCAAATTCAAAGTTTTCCTAAAATTATTTTGTATTATTTAATAGTTATATATTCCAGGGAAATAATATATACCCGCAAGTATCAAAAGGATAATAGTATATTGGCAGTAATACATTGTATGGAAAAATCTACCTCCATGGCTTATATTTTTCACAAGCTTTTACTCAATGATGAAAAGTATAAAGAAATCAAAATGGTTATTTAATTTCGCATTTTATGAGGAAGATTCTATCTTATATCATATTGCTCGGCAACGCAATAAAATTAAATGTGTTTGTTAATGATTATTATTATTTTTTCTATTTGAATAATAAATGAATGGATATAAAAATATATTTTAGAAAAAAAAACGGTTTGATTTTTCTTTTAATTATATTAATTGCGAACTGCGTACATCACTTTCATTTATTTTGGCAAAGAGGTTTCAAGCTTATATTGTGTTTAGCTAATAAACTCATATATTCTGTCTACACAATAAATTCATTTATCCGATTGTTGAAACAGAAAAGGAATAGAATGGGTATATCTTCTAATAATATTTAGTGTTTTCATTTAGTATATGCAAACTGGATCACGATATTTTATTCAGATCTGCAAATTTAGAGCTACGAATTTTGCTGTTCTTGGCAAATTTCTTAAACGTTGCCAAATTGATTGAAATTTCTCCAAATTGATAAAAACGATGTAAATCAATGACATTTATTTTGTTTTGCTAGAAGAAAGTACTGAACTGGTGTTTCGTTAGCATTTGTCAGTCAGTCCAACCGTCTTACTTAGTAGCACATTTAGCGAATTTTAAAATATCACCAAATTGATAAAAATGTTTGTATATCCATAAAAATATCTAGCAATTGATAAAATTAAGCTAAATAAATGATATTGTGTTTTTTTAGGGGGGATAATACTTTGATGATGGTTCGTCAATTTATCGCCAAGTGGGACTGTCCCACTTGGCGATAAATTAGGCGATTTTTTTAAATGCCGCCAAACCTTCATTAGAGATCGCATTATTCAGACGATATTTTGACCACCAATTTATTTGAAGCAAATCATAACATGTCACTTAGCAACGGATTTAAATTCAGTGTGTTTATGAGGAAAAAGATTTTTATTAAATATTTTCCGATTTTAATAATGAAGATATGTATATAAAATAAATTCCATTGCCATCGTATTTTTGACTGGATAATATCAATTACGATCTTCAGATTTAAACATTATTATTATTGATGTTTTCGGGGATTATTGATTCAGAGATTATTGATATTCTCAATTTCTTATGCCTTTATTGCGGCAAAAATTTTTTTTATTGCGGCAAAAATTGTTGAAACTCATATATTGTACGTTGTACAAGTAATCTTCTACAAATGCACGACTATATCTTCTAGTCTATGAGAATATGAATAGTACAGGTATATTGGCATATATTGGAATCAAGTACGGCCTTCTGGTATGAATATTACGGGGATTATTGATATTTTTAATGTATTAATTAATCTGTTTTATTTTGCAAAGATTTTTAAGACTCATATTATAATACGGGTAATCTTTTACTAACACTAGGACATATCTTCTAATCTACGACATTATAAGTAGTACGGGTATATCTTCCCATATAATTTTAACACTTTCACTTCGGCGTATATTTGAATCAATTACTGCCTTCCGGTTTAAAGATTACGGATTCATTGATATTTTCAATTTATACATGTAATCTACTAATACAGGTTATATCTTCTAATATTCGCGTACATAAGTAGTACGGGTCCCATACAATTTTAACCCATTTATTTTGCATATATTGATTCAATTCCATATTTTTTGTAAGTTTGCTTACAAAAGAGGCCAGGATGTTTTATTCTTCAGATCTGCATGTGAAGATAATTTTGAATAGCGAGAACATATATTCTTAACTTTATTTTAGGAGCATTATGTTAAATATTTTAGCAGAATGTTTTGATTAAAAATGCCATTTAGAATACTATAGGAATTTGCACATGATTGTGAATTTTAAGTTTCTTTATATTATATACTCCGTACGAAGAACGGGTATGCTGCTAGTCTATATATATAAAATTGAAAATATGTCTGTCTGTTTGTCCCACCATCACGGGAAAACGGCCGAACCGAATTTGATGAAATTTTGTGGATAGCCTGGAAATAAGTCCCACACAAAATTTAGTCCGTGTTTTGAGTTTCTACGACCAGTGGTTCTCGAGATATTAGTAAAAAACGAAATTTTCGTTTGTCTCATCATCACGGGAGAACGGCTAAACCGAATTTAATGAAATTTTGTGGATAGCCTTAAAATAGCCTCCCATAAATTTAGTCCAAGTTTCGAGTTTCTAAGACCAGGGGTTGACGAGATATTAATGAAAAACGGAACTTTTTCCTAGGGCTTCTACTCTCTAACTCCGTGGTTTATCCAGTAAGGATGAAAATCGTTTGTTTAAAACGTCAAAGTGAAATAAAACTTTATTTCTGAGTTTGGTAGAAATTTTTTGCTCAAATTAGTCACTATATGAAATCATGAATTGTTTGAAACATGGATTTAAATGGAAAATCTATCTCAATGGTTTTTTTTCCACAAGCATTTACGAAAAAATGAAAAGTATTAAGAAATCAAAATCGTTAATTAATTTTAACATTTCATGAGGATATATCATGTTGCTCGACAACGCAATTAAATTAAATGTGTTTGTTAATGTTTTTATTATTTTTTTTTCGATTTGAACATTAAATAAATGGATATAAAATTATATCTTATGAATGGACGGTTTGATTTTTCTTTTAATTATATTAATTGCTGACTGCGTACATCACTTTCTTTTATTTTGGCAAAGAGTTTTCAAGCTTATATTGTGTTTAGCCAATAAATTCTTTTAGCCGATTGTTGAAACAGAAAAAGAAAAGAACGGGTATATCTTCTAATACAATTATAGTATTTTCATTTAGTATATAGAAATGGGATCAGGATGTTTCATTCAGATCTGCAAATTCAGAGCTACGAATTTAACGGGATATCGCTAATTTTTCAACTTTCCTTAAACTTTGCCAAATTGCCGGATATGTCGACAAATTGAAAAAAACGACGCAAATCAATGAAATTTATTTTGTTTTGTTAGAAGAGAGTACTGAAATGATGTTTCGTTAGCATTTATCTGTCAGACTAACCGTCCTACTTAATAATACATTCAGAGAATTTTTAAAATGTCACCAAATTGATAAAATTGTTTTCAAATCCATAAAAATATCTTGAAATTGATAAAATTGCGCTAAATAAATGAAATTAATTGGGTTTTGTTAAGGGATAGTATTGTGATGATATTTCGTCAATTTGTCGCTATGTGGGACTGTCAGTTCTATAGTCCCACTTGACGATAAATTTGGCGATTTTTTAAAATGTCGCTAAATTGACGAAAATATCGCCAAACGTTCCATAAAGATAGTATCATTTAGACGATATTTTTTCCACCAATTTATTTGAAGCAAATGATATCATGTCGCTTAGCAACGGATGTAAATCCAATGTATTTATGCAGCAGACGATTTTTATTAAATCTTTTCCGATTTGAATAATGAAGATATGTATATAAAATAAATTTCATTGCCATTTCATTTTTGACTGGATAATATCAATTACGGTCTTCAGGTTAAAACATTATTATTATTGATATTTTGCGAGATTATTGATTCAGGGATTATCGATATTTTTAAGTTATTACGCCATTGTTTTATTGCGGCAAAAATTACTGACACTCACATATTGTACCATATACGAGTAATCTTCTAGGAATTCACGGGTATATCATCTAACCTACGAGAATATAAGTAGTACAGGTATATTGGCATATATTTTGACATATATTGGCATATATTTTAACATATATTGGCATATATATTGGAATCAAGTACGGCCTTCTGGTATGAAGATTAAGGGGATTATTTATATTTTCAATTTATTACGTCGTCTGTTGTATTTTAGCAAAGATATTTGAGACTCATATTGTAATACGGGTAATCTTCTCCCAATAATCTTCTAATCTACGACATTATAAGTAGTACGGGTATATCTTCCCATATAATTTTAGCACTTTCATTTTGACATATATTGGAATAAATGACTGTATTCAGATTTAAAGATTACGGGTTTATTGATATTTTCAATTTATACACGTAATCTACTAATACAAGTTATATCTTTTAATATTCGCGTATATAAGTAGTACGGGTCCCATGCAATTTTAACGCTTTTATTTTGCATATATTGATTCAATTCCATATTTTTTTGTAAATTTGCTTACGCAAAGGGTCCAGGATGTTTTATTCTTCAGAACTGCCCATGAAGATAATTTTGTATAGCGAGAACAGATATTCTTAAACTTCTTTTTAGGAGCATTATATTAAATATTTTAACAGAATATGTTGATTAAAAAAGTCATTTAGTATATTATAAGAATTTGCAAATGATTGTGAATTTTAAATTTCTTTATATTATATACTCCGTACGAAGAACGGGTAATGCTGCTAGTCTATATAAATAAAATTGAAAATCTATCTGTCTGTCTGTTTGTCCCATCATCACGGGAGAACAGCTGAACCGAATTTGATGTAATTTTGTGGGTAGCCTGGAAAAAGCCCCACTTAAAATTTAATCCATGTTTTGAGTTTCTATGACCAGTGGTTCTCGAGATATTAGTAAAATACGAAACTTTCGTTTGTCTCATCATCACGGTAGAGCTACTGAACTGAATTTAATGAAATTTTGTGGATAGCCTTGAAATAGCTCCCCATAAATTTAGTCCAAGTTTCGAGTTTCTAAGACCAGGGGTTGACGAGATATTAATGAAAAACGAAACTTTTTCCTAGAAGTTCTACTCTCTTAAGTCCGTGGTTTATCCAAACGAAAAGGTTGAAAATCGTTTGAAAGTGAATTAAAACTTTATCTCTGAGTGTGGTGGGAGCTCTTTTGCGCTAATTAGTCCTTTTCAGATAACATGAATTGTTTGAAACATGAATTTAAATGGAAAATCTATCTCTATGATTTATTTTTCACGAGCAGCTTGTACTCAACAATGAAAAGTATAAAGAAATCAAAATGGTTATTTAATTTCGCAGTTTATGAGGAAAATTGTATCTTATATCATGTTGCTCAGACACGCAATTAAATTAAATCTGTTTGTTAATTTTAATTATTATTTTTTCGATTTAAATAATAAATAAATGGATATAAAAATATAATTTAGAAATGAACGGTTTGATTTTTCTTTTAATTATATTAAATGCGTACTGTGTACATCACTTTCATTTATTTTGGCAAAGAGTTTTCAAACTTATATATTGTGTTTAGCTAATAAACTCATATATTGTGTTTACCCAATAAATTCATTTATCCGATTGTTGAAACAGAAAAAGAGTAAAACGGATATATCTTCTAATACAATTTTTACAATTTTAGTGTTTTCATTTAGTATATACAAACGGGATCAGGATGTTTTATTCTTCAGATCTGCAAATTCAGAGCTACGAATTTGGCGGAATATTGCTAACTTGGCAACTTTCCATAAACTTTGCCAAATTGACGGAAATGTCGCCAAATTGGTGGAAACAACGCAAATCAATGAAATTAAACTTGTTTTTTTAAGAAGAGAGTACTGAAATGATATTTCGGTAGCATTTGTCGGACAGTCCATATATCCTACTTATTGTTAGTAACACATTTAGCGAATTTTTTAAATATCACCAAATTGATAAAAATATTTGTAAATCCATAAAAATATCATGAATTTGATAAAATTGCGCTTAATAAATGAAATTGTGCTTTGTTAAGGGATAGTATTGTGGTGATGTTTCGTCAATTTGTCGCGAAATGGGACTATCAGTTCTGCAGTCCTACTTGGCGATAAATGTGGCGTTTTTTTAAATTATCGCTTAATTAATGAAAATGTCACCAAACCTTCCATGGAGATACCATTATTCAGACGATATGATTTCCATCAATTTATTTGAAGCAAATGATATCATGTCGTTTAGCAACGGATGTAAATCCAATGTGTTATGAGGCATAAGATTTTTATTAAAGCTTTTCCGATTTGAATAATACAGATATGTATATAAAATAAATTTCATTGACATTGCATTTTTGACTGGATAATATCAATTACAGTCTTCAGAGTTAAACATTATTATTATTGATATTTTGCGGGATTATTGATTTAGAGATTATCGATATATTTAAGTTATTACTCCATTGTTTTATTGCAGCAAAAATTACTGACACTCACATATTGTACCATGTGCGAGTAATCTTCTATGAATTCACGGGTATATCTTCTAACCTACGAGAATATAAGTAGTACAGGTATATTGGCATATATTTTGACATATATTGGCATATATATTGGAATCAAGTACGGCCTTCTGGTATGAAGATTAAGGGGATTATTGATATTTTCAATTTATTACGTCGTCTGTTGTATTTTAGCAAAGATATTTGAGACTCACATTGTAATACGGGTAATCTTCTACTAACACACTAGCATATTTTCTAATCTGCGACAATATATGTAGTACGGGGATATATATATATATATATATATATATATATATATATATATATATATATATATATATATATATATATATATATATATATATATATATATATATATATATATACATATATTATATACATATATACATATACATATATACATATATATATATATATAGTATATATACATATATTATATATATATATATATATATACATATATATATAAATATATATATACATATATATATATAAATATATATATACATATATATATATATAAATATATATATATATATATATATATATATATTTTCAAATTGAAAAGAGGTATGGATGGAAGCAATGTACCAAAAGGTGGCCGGGGGGGTTGTCACCCCCTCACCCCGGTTAAGCATACTTTGCGTCGCGACAACAGTCCCGGAGAGCCGGTACATTGCAAAAAAAGAATACGAATGTATCAAGTTTAAAATGAAAACCTTACACAAAAAACTTTGACACAAAACTTACTTTTTGCTTCCATCCATACCTCTTTTCAATTTGAAAATATTTTTAATCCTCTTTTTAGTGCAGCTTTGCGCCTTTTAAATGTGAGTGCTGGTAAATTTATAATATTTTATTTCACGGTATTTTCATAGTATATATATATATATATATATATATATATATGTGTATATATATATATATATATTGTATATAATTATTAATTATATAAATAAGAATGAAAAATAATAAACTAAGTCAAAAACATTAGAATAATCAAAAAATAGGAAAATAAGATGCATTAACATTAATGTTTTGAATTTTATTTTCGCAAAAAAATGTAACTTTTGTCAGTATTGAAACTACGTTTTGAGCGCCCTTATAATGGTGTATAGTGGCATTCTCGATTATCCATTTTTCATATGAATTACTTGTTTAGTAGGAATTTTCATCTTTGATTCATATTCATGTTTGCATATTTGGGAAGTTGTATTCTGAATTGCTTGTCCAGTCTCCAGCTTAGACTCACTGGACGGGTTTGGGAGTAACTCCGTGAACGTTCGTACTGCCTCCCTGGTAGAATTTCGACTTGTTCATTCCGGTGCTTCTAGATTAAGCTGTTGAGGTTGATCGTGTATACACGTGGTAGAAGAATGGTTCATGCCGCATGGTAATACAATTTTCTTAATGTATCCTTTTTTCATTTTTTGTTGCCTGTAGTCTGAGTTTAAGTATTTATAGTAATGTACTATTGCTTAATCTGAAACAGGCATTTGTTTGGGTTAATTGGAATTAGATACTCAGACCTGACGATGAATTTAATTCTAATTAATCATCGAATTTGGGATGGTGCTGTTCTTTTCTCTTATCGGCATTATGGCTTTGAATTTGCTTCTATGGTGATGTTAATATTACTTGAAATGTATTTTTTTATTTTTACATAATTCTTATTATTACATTTCAAATATATATATATATATATATATATATATATATATATATATATATATATATATATATATATATATATATATACTAGCAGCATCCCCTTTCTTCGTACGGAGTACATAATATAAAGAAACGTATAATTCGCAATCATGTGCAAATTCTGTTAAAATATTAAATTTATTCCTCCTAAAGAAGTTCAAGAAGATCTGTTCTCACTATTCAAAATTATCTTCACGGGCAGATCTGAAGAATAAACATCCTGACCCCTTTTTGTAAGTAAATTACCAAAAAAAAAAGGAATTGAAACAATATATGCAACCCCGTACTACTTATATTGTCGGAGATTAGAAAATATGCCAGTGTGTTAGTAGAAAATAACCCGTATTACAATATGAGTCTCAAAAATCTTTGCCAAAATAAAAGAGATGACATAATAAATTGAAAATATCAATAATCCCCGTACTCTTTATACCAGAAGGTCGTAAGTGATTCCAATATATGCCAATATATATCAAAACATATGACAATATACCTGTACTAATTATCTTCTCGTAGATTAGAAGATATACCCGTGTATTTGTAGAAGATTACTCGTACAACGTACAATATATGAGTTTAAACATTTTTTGTTATAATAAAACAATTGCATAATAACATGAAAATATCAATAATCCCTGAATCAATAATCCCAAAAATATCAATAATACTAACATTTAAACCTGAAGACCGTAATTGATATTATCCAGTCAAAAATGCTATAAGAAAAATCAAATCGTTCTTTTCTAAAATATATTTTTATATCCATTTATTTATTATTCAAATCGAAAAAAATAATAATTAAAATTAACAGACAGATTTAATTTAATTGCGTTTCTCAGCAACGTGATAACAGATAGAATCTTCCTCATAAACTGCGAAATTAAATAGCCATTTTGATTTCTTTAGACTTTTCATTGTTCAGTGAAAACTTGTTTAAAATGAACCATGGAGATAGATTTCCCATTTAAATCATGTTTCAAACAATTATTGTTTTCAGAAAGTGACTAATTCGCGCAAAAAACCTCCCATCAAACGCAGAGATAAGGTTTTAATTTACTTTCAAACGATTTTCAAGCTTTTCGTTTGGATAAACCACGGAGTTAGAGATTAGAACTCCTAGGAAAATGCTTCTTTTTTCATTAATATCTCGACAACCCCAGGTCTTAGATACTCGAAACTTTGGCTAAATTTATGGGGGGCTATTTCAAGGCTATCCACACAATTTCATCAAATTCGGTTCAGCCGTTCTCCCGTGATGATGAGACAAACGAAAATTTCGTTTTTTACTAATATCTCGAGAACCACTGATCGTAGAAACTCCAAACATGGACTAAATTTTAAGTGGGACCATTTTCGGGCTATCCACCAAATTTCATCAAATTCGATTCAGCCGTTCTCCCGTGATGACGGGACAAACAGACAGAACGAGACAGACAGACAGACAGACAGATTTTCAATTTTATATATACAGACTAGCAGCATACCCGTTCGTACGGAGTATATAATATAAAGAAACTTGTAATTCGCAATCATGTGCAAATTCTGTTAAAATATTAAATTTATTGCTCCTAAACAGAAGATTAAGAATATCTGTTCTCACTATGCAAAATTATCTCCACGGGCAGATCTCAACAATAAAACTTCCTGGCCCCTTTTGTAAGCAAATTTACGAAAAAAAAAGGAATTGAATCAATATATGCAATCCCGTACTACTTATATTGTCACAGAATAGAAGATATGCCAGAATGTTAGTAGAAGATTATCTGTATTACAATATGAGTCTCAAAAATCTCTGCCGAAATAAAAGAGATGACGTAATAAATTGAAAATATTTAATAATCCCAGTACTCTTTGTACCAGAAGGTTGTAATTGATTCCATTATATGTCCAATATATATCAAAACATATGCCAAATATCTGTACTACTTATATTCTCGTAGATTAGAAGATATACCCGTAAATTTGTAGTATATATGGTATATACGGGATATATGGTATATATGTATATATGGTATATATGGATATACCCGTGTATTTGTAGAAGATTACTCGTACAACGTACAATATATGAGTTTAAACAATTTTTGTCATTATAAAACAATTGCATAATAACTTGAAAATATCAATAATCCCTGAATCAATAATCCCCGAAAATATCAATAATAATAACGTTTAAACCTGAAGACCATAATTGATATTACCCAGTCAAAAATGCTATAAGAAAAATCAAATTGTTCTTTCTAAAATATATTTTTATATCCATTTTTTTACTATTCAAATCGAAAAAATAATAATTAAAATTAACAGACAGATTTAATTTAATTGCGTTTCTGAGCAACATGATATAAGATAGAATCTTCCTCATAAACTGCGAAATTAAATAACCATTTTGATTTCTTTATGAGTTTCAACAATTTTCGTCATAATAAAACAATGGCATAATAATTTGAAAATATCAATAATCCCTGAATCAACATTCCCAGAAAATATCAATAATAATGATGTTTAAACCTGAAGACCGTAATTGATATTATCCAGTCAAAAATTCAATGTCAATGAAATTTATTTTATATACATATTTTTAACACTTTACAACAAAGTTGAAAAGTGTTTATGACTTTGTTCATTCTGTCTGTCTGTCTGTCTGTCTGTCTGTCTGTCTGTCTGTCTGTCTGTCTGTCTGTCTGTCTGTCTGTCTGTCTGTCTGTCTGTCCGTTAGCACGATAACTGCCGTAAAAATGAGTTTATCAAAATGAAATTTTAGTATGTTGTTCAGACGGTCTGTAGGACCTATGGGAATATAAATAAATAATATCACCCAATTAGTTTTTTATTGAACCCGGGTTGAAAAAATGAAATACATTGAACCCTACGGGACCTAATTTTTCAAACATTTTTTAAGTAAATTTAAAATTCACGAATTGCTTCGAAATTTTTAGGAAATATTCACATTATCCCATAGAATATATAAAAAAAAATTCAGTAAAATATGTTAAGTAGTTTTTTAATTAAAAAAATTATTTAATATAGGGAAAAAAACAAATTCAATTAAATTCTGACTTTGGGATATCTTCCAGAAAGAAAAGAGAGAGATATTATATAATAAATATCTCGCCATTTGTTTAAACGTTTTGCATATGGGAGTGGCTTCATATTTTAAAATAAATTTGGTAGATAACAATTTTTCATTTTTTTTAAATTTTATATAACTCTTCATGATAAATTTAATTGATGGCATTTTAAATGCACTTTCCTACGTCCTAGAGAGTTAAAATTTGGTACACAGCTTAAATTTGTTGAACATTTTATTCGACAAAAATTTGATGGATCTTTAAATATAGATCATACATTTTTTTCGAAATGGCCTGAAAATAATCCCCGTTCACTTCTATAAATCATTGGTGTAATATTGTTAAAAATTCTGATGTGGACAGCACATGTCTTTCCCTGCAGACTCATATTCGTTCTCTTTATTTATTCAATGATAATTTGAGTTTATCTGCACAACATAAGTATTTTAAATGACATTGAATTTGCACGTTAAACTTAAATTAAGTTCTCATTTGATAGCTGAACTTATTGTCAAAGGTGGCGTAGCGAAAACGCGAAAAAACTAGAATATCTCAAGAACGGCTAGTCCTAGAGTAATGGGGTTAGTCTTATTCTTTTTGTTGTCAAAAATCATATATAAAATAGGAATTTAATTGATATAATTGAGCACACGTAGTCTTTTATTTTTATATATAACGATTTTTGCTGGCCATTTCGCAAAAATAGCCCGTTCCTTTTTCCCGAATCGTAGTAGAATAACCTACAAATGATTTATATACAAAATTTTGTTAAATTTGGTATATAAATCACTTGTAGGTTATTGAAATATTATACTCCAAATTTTGTTAAATTTGGTTCATTAGTTTTTAGCTAGAGTGGATAAAGGCAATTTCTGCGGCCATTTCGGAAAGAAGGCAGATTCTTTTATTACGAATCGTACTATAATCTAATGAACATCAGGATTTCCCACAAAAAACATACCTACCAAATTGTATGAAATTCGGTCCATTAGTTTTTCAATTAGAGTGGATGTAATATCCACACAGACACACAGAAACATACACAGATACACCCTTACACACACAGACGTCTTCCTAAAAGTAGTTTTTTCGTGTTCTAGAAGTCCCAAAACGTGTAGATACTTTGAAAATTCGAGTTCCGATCTTCGGCACGATTCCAATACTTTGAGTACATACACATACACATATATATTATCTGTGTATTATCTGTGTATCTAAATTCCGTGCCTATGCAATTACAATAGTTGTGATTTTAAATGATCCCTAAACTTTTATTATTTCTTCAAGGAAGCCTAATTTTAACATATGCAGAATGCAAATATCTCAAGCGATTGTAAGATGAATTACATAAGAATTGCTGAATTTTTTTCACACAAAATTATTTAGCTCTGGAGTCTGGAATACAAGTTATATGAATGAAATATTCATTGATTTTGCATAAAGAATCAGATGATTTATATTTCGATACAGTTTTAAATATTTAAGTATAATAAATTACTGTAGTACTGTGATAATGTAAAAGATATTACCACTGAATGAATCACATTTTAGAAATTTTTAAATGAAATTACATTTCAGTTGGAAAGTGTTTCATAATCAATGCTCATGCATGATTGATCTTTCTTGTTATTATTCAAATCGGAAAAGATTTAATATAAATCGTATGCCGCATAACATATTGGATCCGTTGCTAAGCGACATGATATCATTTATTTCAAATAAATTGATGGAAATCATATCGTCTGAATAATGCAATCTCCATGGAAGGTTTGGCGACATTTTTGTCAATTTAGCGATAACTTAAAAAATCGCAAAATTTATCGCCAATTGGGACTGTAGAACTGATAGTCCCATTTTGCGACAAATTAACGAAACATCATTACAATACTATCCCCTAACAAAACACAATTAATTTCATTTATTAAGCGCGATTTTATCAATTCTATGATATTTTTATGGATTTACAAATATTTTTATCAATTTGGTGATATTAAAAAAATTCGCTAAATGTGTTACTAAGTTGGATGGATAGACTGGCCGACAAATGCTACCGAAACATCACTTCAGTACTCTCTTCTAAAAAAACAAATTTAATTTCATTGATTTGCGTCATTTTTATCAATTTGAAGACATTTCCGCTAACTTGGTAAAGTTTAAGAAAAGTTACCAAGTTATTTAGAGATATTCCGCTAAATTCGTAGCTCTGAATTTGCAAATCTGAAGAATAAAAAAAAAATATCCTGATTCCGTTTGTATATACTAAATGAAAACACTAAAATTGTATTAGAAGATACACCCGTTCTACTCTTTTTCTGCTTCAACAATCGGCTAAATGAATTTATTGGGTAAACACAATGAGTTTATTAGCTAAACACAGTATATGAGATTGAAAACTCTTTGCTAAAATAAATGAAAGTGATGTGTACGCAGTCCGCAATTTATATAATTAAAAGAACAACATACCGTTCATTTATAAAATATATTTTTACATCCATTTATTTATTATTCAAATACAAAAAATAATAATAAATATTGACAACACATTTAATTTCATTCCGTTGCCGAACAACATGATATAAGATAGAATCTTCCTCATAAAATGCGAAATTAAATAGCCATTTTGATTTTTTTATGCTTTTCATCGTTGAATAAAAGCTTGTGAAAGATGAACCATGGAGGTAGATTTTTCCATTTAAATTCATGTTTCAAACAATTCATGTTTTGCGATAGTGACTAATTAATGCAAAAATCCATCACCAAACTCAGAAATAAAGTTTTATTTTATTTTGACGTTTTAAACAAACGATTTTCATCCTTTCCGTAAACCACAGAGTTGGAGAATAGAACTCCTAGGAAAAAGTTCCGTTTTTTATTAATATCTCGACAACCCCTGGTCTTAGAAACTCGAAACTTGGACTAAATTTATGGGGGGGGGGGGGGGGCTATTTCAAGGCTATCCAGAAAATTTCATTATATTCGGTTTAGCCGTTTTCCCGTGATGATGAGACAAACGAAAATATTGTTTTTTACTAATATCTCGAGAACCACTGGTCGTAGAAACCCGGACTAAACCCGGACCGTCAAAACCGTCAAAACCCGGACTAAATTTTAAGTGGGGCTATTTCTAGGCTACCCACAAAATTTCATCAAATTCGGTTCAGCCGTTCTCCCGTGATGATGGGTCAAACAGACAGACAGACAGATTTATACAGAAACATACATTTAGACAGAAACATACATTTTTATGTTTGCTTCTACAAAACACTTGGACTTGAGGAAGAGTTTTGAAGAAGTGAACAAATCCATGATTTAGGCCTAGACCTTATCCTCGTGTATAGCATTAATGCTTGGATTTCATCTGTTTTTCTTTTATCGATTCCATACCATTGATTTTTGATAATTTTCTTTAACTTGATGATTCGAAATTTGTATTTTTTTTTCCATTTGCTTGAAGATTTGCTGATTTATACTTTTATTTTGTAAGCTTGTTAGAAAGTAAAGTTTTTCGAGTTACAGCTTCTCACTTTTTTTTCATTGGACTTTCAAACTTTTATTTTTACTGAAATCATTTTATTTATTAGCTGTATTTGCGTAATAAATTAAATGTATTTTGCATTGAGTAAATTGTCATTACAATTTACTCATTTTTTACATTTGCATATTTGCAAAATATCCTTAATTTTTTAAGTATGCTACGGTATTTATAAAAAAAATTATATATATATATATATGTGTGTGTGTGTGTGTACATATATATATATATATAAATATAAATTAGTAAATCCAATGTTAGAATGTAAGTAGTACCTCATAATACACTATTCCAAAATTTTCTACAAAATACAAAGAAATAAAAGAAATTAAAACATAATGAGGAAATTATAAAGCGTAATGCCGGTCATAAAGACAAAGACAATCAACAAATTTCAAAGATGAGGAATGAAAATAGGAAAACAAGAAAATCAAGCAAAAAAGCTTGCACATGGAAGAGCTTTAGGCTTAAGATAAGTTCATTTCGAAAAAATTCTCGTCAAGTCCATATATCCCTTCGAAATGAACACAAAAATGCTTGTTTCTGAAACACAAGATAGATTTTATCTATAAACTTGTGTTATATGGACGACAAGCATATAGATTGGAAAAATAAAGGAAACATAAATACCTTAAAATACACTTCATTAGTACAACCATGACGAGCAAAATATGACAAGACCAATGTTGCCATATGCAGAAATGAAAAGATGTGATTTGCTGTTGCCAAAGAGAGTAATAAAAACTGTACTGCGTAAAAGCAATAAAATGAGATATTCAACAGTTAAAGCTTCAAGATAAAAAGATGAAAATATAATTTCAAGAAAATGAAGAAGTACGGCTAAAATAAGATACTAAGGAGAGATTATGAGAATTTTAGGTTAATCGAAACTTATTAACTATACCATTTACTAAATATGCAGGATATTTATACATTTTACTGGTAATTTTGAGGTTATTAATGTGCAAAGCATGAAATTTTTTATCTGATAATCTATAAATTCTAAAAAGTTGATTAAGTATAATATTTCTAAACAATTGAATCGAGTTGCAGGAATTAAAAGGTAATAATTTATTAATATTAAATTTAAAAAAATATTTTTTATCATATAAATTAGTAACTATCCCAATAGCAGGTTCTATAATTAGATTTAAATCCAAATAATAAATATTATTACTAATAGTAGTTTCATTAGGTATTCATTCCAAATTATCCTGATAGAAATCTATATCTCTGACATAGTTATCAGTAAATACAAGACAAATCAGATCATCTACATATCTGTAAATTTTATAATCTGTTGAAGTAAAGAATTTTTCATATTGATATAGGTATAAATAAGCTAACATACTGCTACTACAGCCACCTTGTGGAACACCTGAGACTTGTAAGTATAATTTATTACCTTGAAAGATATAATTATTGAAAAGAACAAAATGGAGAAGCTTAGGAAAATTGGTAAATTTAGTAAGATGAAAATGATTAGTAATATAAGCATTATATAAAGCTAAAATGACATCATATAGATCAGTGATCTTAATATTATTAAATAGATCTTTAAAATCAAAAGTTTGAAATCCTATTATTTTACCAAGTGTTTTTAATTTATTTTTTAATTCTTTACTGTTATTTAGAATAATGTAGTTATCACTAGAATCTCGTAAATTAATATTTAGTACATTTAAATAATTTAGTAATAATTTACTAGCAGTAGTAGAGTATGAATTATGACCACTAGTTACAGTTCTAAATTTAATAGGATTTTTATGAAATTTAGGTATAAGCACAATATATGGAAATGTCAAAAATTTATTATTAATATCTAAATCACTATACATATTGATAATTTTCAATTTGATACTATTAACAGAGTGTGAATCAATTTTAAATAGACTATTATTTTTTAAATAATCTAGCAGATACTGAATATAGAATTTTTTACAAATAATAGCATAATTATTAGAAGCTTTATCAACATAAGTAATAACAAAAGATCTATGTAAATCATTAACAGAGTGTTTTATATTATCCATATTATATATAGATCTAGATAAATTAATACTACAAATGGCATTTTTAATAGATCTTAAAATAGTAAATTTCCACATATTAAATGCCTCTAAAGACTGAGCATATTTAGAAGCTAATCCACAAATAAATTTATCAAGGTCCAGATTGATTGACTTTAAGACTTGTTTAGAATTATTACATGAAGGTAACCTGAATTTAGTGCCAAATGACATTATAGTTCTTAAAGATTTATCTTTTACAATGGCTAAGTCACCAGTAACTATATGCCCCAAGTGTGGATTTATAAATTCAGCATAATTATCAACACTACAAATACATTCACCATCTACATTTGTTGAGGAATCTATGTCGACTGAGAAAGATTTTGAAATTGCATTGTAATTAAAAATAGTTCTTCCAATAGGCTTGTTATATTTAAAAGTTTTAGTAACATTCAAATCCTTTACAGGCAATAAATGATGAAAATGATTAAATAAATTCTTAAAGTTTATGGAATTATAAATAGGATGCTTAAATGATATTACACAATAAGAATTAGAACAGTTATTATTATGAAATTGATTAAGTTTTATTTTTAAATATTTTGATCTAGTAATGAGCAAGCAAATCATAGAAAATATGATTAAAATGTTCATTAGTAAGATTTAAATTTAAGAAAATAGCATAAACTGTGTTTAATTGTTTTTTCTTAACTGCAAATACCCATGATTTAATAAATTTCCATTGAAATGTGTTATTGAATTGTTGATGCATACTTTTAATCTCCGCTTTAAAATCATGTTGGGAGGAGCCTCCTTTACCGCGTTTAAATCTTTTGAGTTTAGCCAATTTACTATTATGTAAAAGAGGATTAAAAAAAGGGTGATTAAAAATAGAATATTTATTATCTACAAAATTATTCTTAACAATATTACCATTGAGATATAATTGATTTAATCCATATGGAAACAGAGTACATTGTGATTTAATATAGAAGTTTTCAAAGAACAATCTATCAGCAGTATCACCTTCATCATCAAAACTAATTACAGAAAACATACCCTTCGGTGCCAAGCAGCTCAACCAAGTAAAGTAGTAATTAAAATGCAATAGAAGAAAAGCGATGTATCAAAAATGGCCGGGGGGGATTGCGACCCCCCACTTCCCGGTAGATGGCGTTCCATAGGAAAGCCATCCTTACGAAATAATGCTTATTAAAAATAGAATGCATAACAATGAATAGAAGGTAATAAAATTGTAAAATCTTCAAGAGGTGCATACAAATCATGTGGCATCTAGGAATAATTCATTTCATTAAATAACCTTGTTACAATGAACAAAAAGGCTATTTTACACCCCAATGAACTACATGCAAAAAGGCTATATTATATATATATGTATGTGTGTGTGTGTATGTGTATATATATATATATATATATATATATATATATATATATATATAAAGGTAGGATCAAAAAGTTCGGAGACTGTGCTAATATCTCCAACCCTGATTAGAGGAGAGGGGAACTATTTTACCGTAGCGTAGAGACACATGTGACTCAAGATGTGGAAAGCAAGAAGCAGGTGTTTTCCAGACAATGCGTGTCAGTGAACTGTAGTCGTTCGTGTTCGTCGAAAATGGAAATGACGTTTGAAGAACAACATGCGAATATCAAATTTCGCCAGCGTTTGGGGAAATCTCCGACCTGTCGGCGATTTCCTGCCAGCGATTATTCCTAGATTTGAATAACTTTATTTCTGAAATTTTGTATGTCAAAATAAAAACCCAACGTTTGCCATTTTGTTTTGAATATTCCTGCATTACCGAAATCACATGTATCAAAGACTGAATATATCTTGTAAAGAACACAGCCAGGATACGAACCACGGATCTTCGTATTGGCCAGCCGACGCTCTCCCAATTGAGCTACTGGGGCGTAATTATAAGCTCATATCGTCGAAGTGGACTCTGAATTCCCCTTGCCTCTAATACCAGATTGATGTGCAGATTAACAGTATGTTGACCACCTTCTGCTATCCTTATCCCAGGTTAGTCTCCTAATACAGGGTGTTTCTAAAGTCGCGCAACCCACATTTCGTTTGATATATCCCAATACATAAAAGACAAAAATATGAAATATTCACAGTAAGTAGTTTAATGTCTGCATAACATCGTGCGTTACAACAAATGCTGAAAATGACTACCATTTGCTACCAAGCACAGCTCTACTCGACGACAGGTATTTGTAGCCACACGATTCAGCATATCGGTGGGAATGGATGCAGTGATGTTGCGGATGTTGTCCTTTAAGGCTTCGATTGTCTTTGGATTGTTTGCGAATACACGTTCTTTGAGATAAAACCATAGAAAGAAATCAGGGGCAGTTAAATCAGGGGATCTGGGTGGCCATAGTCCACGTGAAATGACCGTATCACCAAACACTGATTCAACGACTGCAAGGGATTTTCTTGAGGTGTGTGCGGTGGCATCGTCTTGTTGAAAATATCCAAACTGGCATTCTTCGTCCGTTAACTGCTCAAAAAATTCCTCAAAAATGGTAATGTAAACATCAGAGTTCACAGTGTTCTCAAAGAAAATGGGACCGAAATGGCTCCACAATAAATACACGCTCCGGTAAACTGAGCGCCACTTTAGAACTATGTGAACTGACTCTTTACTAACAACGCCATATATTGTCCATTATATGATGTATAAATAGCGCGAAATTCAAACATCCGTCTTTATATTTATGAGAGATATCATCCGAAATGTGGGTTGCGCGACTTTAGAAACACCCTAGTACTTTTTATCCATGTTAGTATCATACGTGGTCGTTAACCTCCTAATTGGAAATCAGCGTCCAATATGCCAGAGTCCACTGAATCCGTACTAATCATACTAGAGTCACTTTCAGACTTCCAACATCATCGCACTAACCTGCAGTGTTCATTCGTTCGGAGACCATTTCAAAAAAACCTTGCTGTCCCGGTGTGGATTCGAAAGATGGATCTTCGTACTGGCCAACCGGCGCTGTCCCAGTTAAGATACTGGGACAGAATTGCAAGCTCATATCCTGAAAATGGACTCTGCAATCTGAACCTTAAACAATCTGCTCATCGAGGAATCCAAACAAGAAAAACCATCAAAAATCTTTTACGCTGTTGTTTCTATACACTTATCCAGTTTCCTGCAGGGGATTTAAATACTCGTACACATTCTTAATTCTAATCCATCAACCCATCCTAGAGCTGTCAATATTTAAGTATGTAAAGAAACTTTTCTTTTTATTCTCAACCTAAAGAAAATAATTTCGCAAAGAATTAAGATTGTTTCGCCGCCATCATGCTCTAAGGAAAAAAACTGGATATGTGCATATACCCTTAAATAGATTATTTTAAAAAAGGATACATCAAACTTTTATTTGGTACATAAATCACGGTGAAAAATATTAAAATGGAAATAAAATTAATGTATTTTAAGATCCAAAATATATTTATTGTGTACAGGCAATATATATCAGCAGCTGATAAAAGATTGCTGTAAAAGCAAGAAATTTATCAAAACTTCCATTCATGGTTTTAACATAATAGAAAATCTGATGAAACCAGAATAGAACGTTCTCTGTAGACTAAAATCGTTTATTTTGAATTTGTATTTATTGGATTGTTTTAATTTAACGCACAGGCTTCAATAAAATGATTAAACATCGTAGCTATAAATATCGGCATTCTTGTTTGTATATACAACATAATCGACTTCAAAGGCAAAAAAACATGACTTTCCCTATATAATACAATAAATTTACTTCTCTCACAATGAAAAATGGTGTATAAGATCCATGGCACAATGTTTTTAACGTTGAATTGTGCATTTGGCTCTTTTCCGGATGACATAACATGTCAAGTTATTTCAAAGTATCAATTAACTTACATTATACGCAAATTTAACATAAAAATTATCAATATTGATAGCATCCGCAATAAGCAATATAGTCCATATATAAACATATTTTAATAATTACTCTATCAATTTGACATTATTTTCGTTAATTTACCGTCATTTTTGCAATATTGACGATATTTTTGTCAATTTGGCACCATTATAAAAACAAGTTTCCCCGTTGCTGATATTTCGCAAATTAATAAACCAAGTTAACCAAATGTATCGCCAAGCGTTACAGACAGACGGAAAGAAAGGGTTTCCTTATATATACACTAGAAAATGTACCGCCGTTACCCGGGAGTTAAAGCAGACATAACTTGAATTTATTAATCTAAAAAATAACAAAAAATAAGAAATAACGGTGAAAATTGTACTCAATAGTAGTGGTACGACCCCATGCCCAAATTATGACTCCGGTCCCGTACAACTAAGTAAAACATTAATAATAATAATAATAATAATAATAAAGACAAAAGTAAGTAAAGATTCAAAGGAAATCCTTTCTCTTTTAAAGGTTAAAACCGTGCGGGCTTTAAGAGCATGTGCAGTCGCATTCAACGGACAGCGGAAGGTAGAAACATCGATATGGGAGTCGACCGCAAAGGAGAAAAAAATATTTAACAATTCGCTCGTTTAAAATATTTATAATTAATGAACAGGTAGCTTTAGGAATTTTTTGTTCTGGAGCAGTGTGTAATATTTAAAGGAACTGCTGTTAAATTATAAACAGCGTTTCAAACAAAAAAATATATATTCCTTAAAAATTCACGAAAATTCATTTATTAGCCGTATAGATTCCGTTAAAAGTAGGTATGAAAAAGAATTTTTTTTATCTTTCCGATGGTGTTAAGATGGAAACTCTAATAATATTTTCCGTCGCTAAGGAACCTATTTGTATGAATATCACTCAAAAACGGTCTAAATCGTGTTAAAACATAAAATAACAAAAAAACTAATTCGAATTTAAAAAAAATTAATGTCGACTTGCACCGTTCCGGAGCCTAAAGTACCTGTGTGCCAAATTTCATGGCCGTACGACACTTAGATTTCTCGCTATAGACTGCACTGACGTACATAGAGAGAAAGAGAGAGAAAGAGAGAGAGAGAGACAAATGACTATTGGTGAATTATCGGGCGTAAAAGTACAAAATTATTACCCAAAGTATCTTCTCTCGGGGATGGAATAAACTAGATCCACGAGAATGATGCTAACAAACTGGATATAAACAAATCTGCAACAAATATTGCATATGAAAAGTGAACATATTTCAGGATAGTCAATATTTTTCTTAATTTTATGCAATATTTTGATAAATTTATTTGAAAAACGTGCAATATCTTAAGAAAAGTTTATGTCATTTGTTTTCTAATAATAAAAATCTGATGTGGGCAGCACATGACTTTCTCTGCAGACTTATATTAACGTTCTCTTTATTTTAATTAAATTTATTTCACTTTTAATTCAATTTTCGTTCTCATTCGGTAACCGGAATTATTTTCAAAGGTGGCGTAGAGAAAATACGGAAAACTAAAATATCTCGAGAACGGCTAGTCCTAGTGTAATGGGGTTGGTCTTATTATTTTCGTCGTTAAAAATTACGTATTAAACGAGCATTTAATGAATATATTTGAGTATACCTAGTTCTTTAGTTTAGATTTTGACGATTTTTGCGGGCCATTTTGCAAAAAAAGGCAGGTTATTTTTTCCGAATCGTACCAAAATCTAATCAGCACCAGGGTAAACCACAAGTGACTCATCTACCGAATTTTGTGAAATTCGGTCCAGTAGTTTTTCAGTTAGAGTGGATACAAGCTTTTGCGAGCCATTTCGCAAAAAAAGGCGGGTTCTTATATTCCAAATCGTACCCAAAACTAATCAGCACCAGACTCGCCCACAAGTGACTTACCTACCAAATTTTGTGAAATTCGGTCGATTAGTTTTTTAGTTAGAGCGGACACAAAATCTACACAGACAGACAGACACACAGACACACACACAGACGTCACGCTAAAAATGGTTTTTTCGTATTCTAGAGGTCTCGAAACGTGTAGATCCGTCGAAAACTCGAGTTGCGATTTTCGTCATGATTCCAATACTTTCCCTATACATTACCATGTATTGCAGAGAAAGTAAAAATTGCATAAAAATGATCATTTGCGTAACATTACTGAAAGTTTTGAATTTTTAAGGACTTTTTCAAAATTCTATTCAAAATTTTGGGGTCTCGCGAACATTCGATTATGTTTAAAATCAGTAGAGTTCTAATATTCACCGATTGTCATATCTGTACCAAATTTCGTTCGAAAAGCTCCATTCGTTCGTGAAATATCACATCCACAGGCTCACGGATACACACACATACGGATACAGGAACATCACCTCGAGTTCAGGGATGCTTGAAACGTGCTCTCCCGCCGAAACCTAGAATTCGAATTCTCGACCTCGTCATAATACTTTCCCTATACATTATACTATGTATGTAGGGAAAGTAAAAAGAGCCTTCTTCGTCTCTAAAACAAGTTCTTTTCTATTGCTAGTTGTTTATCATCTTTCTATCCTAAGGAAGGGCTCTTTTTGCCTTTGAAACGGGTTGATACTTTTTATTAGCTTTTTATACCGAAGTACATTTGTTGTACAAGAATGTTGAATTATTAATTGCCATAAAGCGACAGGAATTATCAAACAAAATAAATTTAGTTTACAAAGTTTGAATTATCCTTAGCACGGCGATAAGAGCTTGCAATTCCGTTCCAGTAGCTCATAAGGAGAGTGCCGACTGGCTAGTAAGAAGCTCCGTGGTTCGATTCCCGGTTGGGACAGCAAGGTTCTTTACAATATTTAATTTAATTTTCATTTATTTAATTTTTAGCCCCCAAAGCAATACGTGAAATCGATACCCAAAAATTGCATCGAATCGACAGTTTAAAAATAATTTTATTTTCCAAATAGAGACATGGCGCGTTTTAAAATTACGCCAAATTATATAAATTTAAAAAATAACGGTATAAGAAAGGTTTATTCGAAAGCATAGTGGAACAGGTTTTATTCATTCTGATATCGTACATGACACACAAAGCAAGCATTTAAAGCCTATAATCAAGCATATTTACTGTCATTATTATTATTTTTTTTTTTCAATTTTTGCAGGCCATTTAAAAACGATATACTCCATTTTGCGGCCAACCACTTCAGTGTAAACCCACCATTAAAGAACCTCGAAAAAGCGGCCTTTAGTCTGGTGGCCGCTGAATACCGGTATACCAAGAAGCAAAACTTACTATGAAATATATACATATTATTTCTTCTAAATAAATATTTACAACTCATCTAAATTCACAAAGAAAATTTTAAATAATCTGTCTATAGTACTTCACAAAAAAAGGACATTTGCCTATTTTCTTGAAAACCGTTCCAAAATACAGTATCTCAAAATACAAAAATCTATTTTCTATTTTTTCTAGGTTCTAGTTTTTACATAATGTAACTGCACATATTTCAAACAGTTGTGTGAATTTGTTCTTGAGTAATCATGTAAAATTTCGAGTAAAAATTTAACAGTTATCAAGGTCCTTAAAACTGATTTCTAACTGATTTCTAAGACAATAAGAACCTAGTTTTATCTTAATCGGAACGTCCGGTAAATACTTTTATCAAATATATATCTTTTTAATGAAATTAGCCACATTTAAAATCCTTAAATTTGGCTAATCCAGATGAAACTCGAGCAATCCCGTAATAAGGCAAATTTCGTGACAATTCAAATAATGATTATTCGTGAAGATAACATTATTAACATGAAATCCGTTTTACAGATAAATGGTGATATCTCATTAGAGTATTATTTGAACGAAATTCAGAAATTAACGAATACGAATACAAAACAAATCTGATGTAGACAGCATATGACTTTCACTACACACTCAAATTAATTTTCTCTTTATTTCTTGCATAATTCAATAAATGAAGATTAATTGCCCAAAATAACACGGATAATTACTTGAAATTGCATTGAATTTGCAGTTTTAATTCCACTTTCGTTGTAATTTGGCAACTGGACATATTTTAACGACTTATTTTTCACAGTCAGAAATTGCGTATAAAACAAGCATTTAATTAATACATTTGAGCATATGTAATCTTTTAATTTTGGTTTTGAAGGGCCATTTCGCAAAAAGAGCAGGTTTTTTTTTTTTATCGAGTCAAAGCAAAATCTAATCAGCACCAAGGTAACCTACAAATGACATATCTACCAGATTTTATGAAAATTAGTCAATTAGTTTTTGAGCTAGAGTGAATACGTGCATTGCAGACAGACACGTACACAGATTCACACGCAGATGCCACACTAAAAATTGTTTTCTGGGGTTCTAAAGTGCTCAAAACATGTAGATCCGTCAAAAACTCGAGTTGCAATTTTCGACACGATTTAATACCTTCCCTATACATCACCATGTATTGTAAGGAAACTAAAATTTATATTTTCTCTGTTCATGTAAAAAAAATTCAATTTAATAGTCTCATAATAACGAACGAAATTTCCGGTCCTTCAAATTCGGTAAAACGCGTAGGTAACCAATATAATCTTTAGGCTATCTACGGTATCTTAAGGATATCTACGGTAAAACAAGATATCACTCCCCACGGCTGAAGTACATAGATCACACTGCTCTAATTTCACTGCTGTCCACTGCACATGCGAGCACAAGGACGCCCGAGGCAAAAGTAAATTCTTGAGCCACCTATCAAACTTTTATAGTAAAAAAGTATATAGTAAGTATATTTTATAAAGTATAAAAGTAAAACGCATAAAGTAAAAAGTATATTTTATAAAGTATATTTTATAAGTTATAAAGTAAAAAGTATATTTTATAGTATTGAGCACGGAAGATTGGCCCTCAGTATTTGCCTAATTTACCTATAGTCAAAAACGGCCCTGGTTGTGCATCGCTGTTGTATGATACTGCATGAACAAGATATGTAAGCGTGTATGAACAAGATATAAAGCGTGCATGAACAAGATATAAAGCGTGTACGAACAAGATATGTAAGCGTGTGGTTTTTTTTTTCGTGCATGAAAGATAATTTAGTTTAACTAAAACCAAAAAATACATAGAATAAGAGTTCTATAAATTACTTCCATAACTTTTATCTCCTCATTTCTACTAAGACTTTTGCCATAGCCTCAGGATTTTGAGTAATTATCTTAACATTGTAGTTAAGTTTTGTTTAAACGTGCTCTTAAAAAAAATTAATTGCATCAATTCAAACTCAGTTTCAATATCATCTACTGTGTAATATCCAACTGAAGAGTGGCTATCTATGTAATATGGGGTGATGTATCAAAATCAAGCACTTCCACTGGAATCTTGGTTTTGGTGTCATTTGATTCGTCTCAGCTTTATGACCAAAACAAAAATCTAAAATTTCAAAAATTCGAATTGGGAGTGACGGTGAAATGGAATAAGAAAAAAAACTCATAAACAGTTTGCTTAATTATAGAGCACTTCCTCTCCAGCTAGAAGCTTGGTTATGGTCTCATTCAATCCGTTTCAGCTTTAAGGTCAAAGAAAAAAATTTAATATTTCAAGAATTCGAATTAAGGGTAGCAATATAATGGAATAATTAAAAAATTCAAAACCACTATTCAAACTGATCGAGCACTTTCACTCGAACCAGAATCTCAATTTTGGTTTCATTCGATCAGTCTTAACTTCCAGATTAACGAGAAAAATCGAAAATTTCGAAAATTCGAATTAGGAGTGACGATGCAAAGGAGTAATTAAAAAATTCAAAGTCAATGATCGACCACTTCCACTCGAGCCGGAATTTCAGTTTTATTCTCATTCGACCCGCATCATCAACAAAAAATCGAAAATTCGAATGAGGGGGTGACCATACAAAGGGGCTTTCAAAAACCTTACTCCACTTCGCCTCTCAAAAATAATAAATAAACAATTTGATATCATTTCGCTGCGAATAATTAAAACTAGTAATCAACAACTTTAAGCATGTAAATGTCTTATTTAATAACCACTTGCTATTGAGAACACGGCGCGTGGTGAAATGGCTAGTAACATATAAAAAAAATGAAAAAGAAGGGGTTATTATAAATGTATAGATCTGTGTAAGTGCAATCATTGATTTATTCGCAAAGATTGGGCTAAAAGTTCGTGCTAAGTTTTTACTATATTTTTTAAATGCATACAGTGCGCGAAAAAAGTATAAGGACAAGCGAAAACTCGCCAAATCTAGAAATCTTCTAGACGGAAATGCATGTAAATTTCTTAAGTAAAAATATTGATAAAATTAAGTTCTGTTTCATGTAAATTAGTTAAATTTTCCAAAAATAAATATGCATAAATTGACTTTATAAATTATAAACCCATTTGATCTTGGAGAAAAGTATAAGGACAACTGTTTTTTCATCTAAAATTATAGTAAAATTTGCATATTTGATAGCAGAAAATAATCATTTCAAATATAAAGACTGGGTTTCTAAACAAAATTCACACTTGCCTCATTTCTTCATGATTTTTATACGATGCCAAAAGGAACTCATCTGTCTGACCTTGAAAAAGGGGAAATTCTTGCTTTTAAAGAATGTGGATTGAGTGGGCATGAAATTTAGAAAAAAAATTAAAAGATCTAAAACTGTAGTTTATAATTTTTTAAAAGAACCTAGAATGTATGGAATGAAAAAACGAACTAGAAGACCAGAAATTATAACTCATCGACAGAAAAGAATGGTTGTAAGAAGAGCTTGCGAGAAAAAAGAAACTGCAAATGAAGTTAGAAGAAATTTGGACTTACCATGTTCCACACGAACAGTTCAAAATGTTTTGAATAAACATCCGAGTATTTAGCATGGAAAGTTAATGTCACGTTCGCCTCTTAAAAAGGAGCATAAGGAAAGAAGACAGGAGTTTTAAAAAAAAATACATTTCTCTCAATCCATGGATTGATGTAATCTTTTCAGACGAAAAGAAGTTCAATCTTGATGGGCCAGATGATTTTCGCTATTTTGGGTATAATCTGCGTAAAACCAAAGAAGTTTTTTTCCAAACGTCAATACGGTGGGGGCACAGTAATGATTTGGGGCGCTTTTGCAGCAAACGGAACCACTCCTATAGTATTTATCAACTACAAAATGAACTCTGACAAATATGTTGATATGTTAGGCGAACATTTGTTACCTGTGGCCTCACTAATTACTTCAGGAGACTATATTTTCCAACAGGATAAAGATTCCATACACGTTTCTAAGCGTGCAAAACTCTGGTTTGAAGCTAATTCAGTAAATTTACTTGATTGGCTGGCGTGGAGTCCCGATCTCAATCCAATAGGAAATTTATGGGGCCTTCTAGCCCGAGAAGTTTATAAAAATGGCACACAATATCAGTGCAAACAGGATCTTGTGTTAGCCATCAAACAAGCTTGGAATAACATTTCCATAGACACTTTAAAAGAACTTTCAGCATCGATGACCTCTCGGCTTATTCAAGTAATTGAAAAAAAAATTTTGTTTTTTTTATTATTAAAAGAAATGTTAAGTAATTTAGATCATGTCCTTATATTTTTTTCTATATTTTCTTTAATGATAATCTTTATAAGGTGAACTTTTGTAAGGTTCATATTTGTTCTTTTATGCGTTGTAAATGTTATTGTATAATTTCATATTAGAGGTCAGAAATATCAAAAATTCGTTTTAATAAAGTGAAAATAAAGTATATTTTCATTCAATTATATGTTGTCCTTATACTTTTTTCGAGCACTGTATTAATATACATTCTAATAAAAATAAGCATATACGCCTCACATTAAATTAATATTGTGTATTATTAACTGTATCACTAAATTAAACAAGATTGATTTATATTTAAGAGTGTCGGGATAAAATGAAGAAGTGTTATTAAATATTCAAGCAGTGGCTCTGGAAGACGATGCGTGAAAGTACAAAAAGTCTATATTTATTTTTGTTTTGTGCAAGTGAAACATTATTCTTATCACGGAAAGCACTGAGTTTCCCTTACACTTTCGTGTCAAAATCGTCCATTAAAAATTAATGAAATGTATTGTCAATGAACAAATATTGTCAATGTTAAATTATTAAATATTTTATAAATATTCTTCTACACAAAATCATGCTGGAATTTAAGATGTGTTTTAATAAATAAGTTGATATTCAGTGTGCAAATTTGACGGGATGTAATACACAATTTTCCTAGACACAGCTTTTTATAATAAAAGACAGCTGTCTTTACAATTTTATTCTTATTATCGCAGTGCTTTCGAGATATTTACCTTTATAAAATATTCATAAGCAGTCAATCGTCACACGGAAAATACTACGATCAATTGAAACATTAGTTTGTTTTTACAATAGTCCTACAAAAAATCATTTCTGTATTTCCAAACTTTACAGCAAGAACCTGCAATCTTTCTCGGGATTTCTGTGTTTATTGCCTCTCTTTATTTAACAATTGGTCAGAAAGCTGCCATTCCCTTTGAGGGCACCGCCCGCCCTTGGACTCTGACGGCCAAGGGAGAGGCGACCCACTTCCTTCGAGGCCACAAATCCAGACTCACCACTTTCAAAAAGACAGATGAAACGGTAAACCAAGAGCAAATACATATATAAATGTATGAATATATGTAGAGAGAGGGTGAAACAAATGTCAAAATACGTTCGTCTTTACGATCTTAAAAGGAATGGCCAAACATTTTTGTATGGACATTATCAACGTTCACATACATCACTATACTACATTTATTAACACTAGAACGACGGAAGTGGTCATTTTGACCCCATAACTACTTTGACCGCTGCCGTCGTTCTAGGAAGATCGTTGAATTTGTTCTCTTATTGTAAAACCTAGAATAATTTTCTTCTGCGTTTTCAATAACTTTAAGAAAATAAGAAAAGTCATAAAATTTCAATGGGCTGGGATTAGCCGTTTTGAAGGAATCGTTTCTCAAAGTAGTTAAGCGGTCAAAATAACCGCTTCCTTCGTTCTAGTGTTAATATAGATGTTTGAAAATATTCAATTGTGGGTCCCTTAAAATTCAAGAGGGCTGAGTAGTAATCCTACGAGCCATTTTATAAAGACGGCCCTAGGTAAAACCGGCTTTTATTACTTTCTTAATATACATAATATAATGTATAAGGAAAGTATTGTGACGGGGTCCAAAATCCGAATTCCGAGTTTTCGACAGGAGAGCACGTTTCAAGCATCCCTGAACACGAATCAGACGTTTTTGAGGTGATGTGTATGTATGTGTGTGTGTCAGTGAGTTTGTGGAGACGATATCTCACGAACGAATGAAGCGATTCGAACGAAATTTGCTACAAAAATTACAATCAGAGAGCATTGGAAGCCTATTGTTTTTAAACGCAATCAAATGTTCAGAACACTCCTGAAATTTGAAATGAAATTTTGAAAAAATCATCAAAAAATCAAAACCTTCAATAAAGTTACGTAAATAAGTATTTCTTATGTAATTTTTTATTAGAAAACGATTGACATAAACCTTAGAATCCTAGCATAAGTCGTTTTCGAAATGTTGCACATTTTTCAAATAAATTTATCAAAAAAAATCATATAAAATTAAAAAAAAAAACATATTGTACCATATGTTCACTTTTCATATGTAATATTCTGCTATAAAATGACGAATAATTGATGAAACTTCAATATCTTGGAAAGAATATAAGAATCTACTATAAGAATAATCTATATCTCCCTCCGTAACGTTTGACGAATTTGGTGAAATATTACCTAGTTGGCGAATTTTTTAATGTTGCAATACATTTTCGACAAATTGATGAAAATGTCATTAAATCAATAATTTAATTAAATATCATCTTTGTCTCACGTGATAACAATTATAAATTTTATACTGGTACCAACCAAAAGGACTATTGGTTGTTGTTGTTGAGACTCAGACCGTCCGACCTACCAGAAAGGTGCAAGGCAACTGTTTGGACGGCCGGGAAGTGCCACCCAATTTAGACCGGAACCCAGTCGGGGAAGCATCCACAGGGACCGTACCCTCCTTCCCCTACCACTAACCTCTCGGAAGGACTTAAGGATCCACATGTTTAAAGTGATCGTACTCCGCGTGAACACGACTGCAGTTTTGGCAGTGGCGAGAATCGAACCCTGGCCTACCGAGTGCAATTCCCGCGCGCTAACCACTGGGCTACCGAGCCCTAAAAGAACTATTGGTGTTAAATTTTAAACATTCTTGTGACATTGAAAATGAAAACTTTCTACAGCTTTATCTAAAAAAAAAAAAAACATTTTATCCTCTCACTTTTAACAACACTTTTCAAACTCGATGTAATAACCCCTGAAACATTCTGCTAATCGAATCCATATTTATCTCTGTCGCGATTCTATTTATAATTAGGACCCGGTTAAATCTTAACTTTGCTTGACGTCTCGCACTTGACGCTATAGAGGTAAAACCACTGTCCCCGTATCTAACAATTTAAAAATTGCTATCTCCGCATTTTTATTTTGTATTAATAATATTTTGTTTTTCCTGTACGTACTTTACATTTTACGACTTGTTGACGCTATCAGAACCCTTTCCCTCATAACTCATAAAACAAAAAACATTATATCTTCTTACTAAAATTATGTGTGCGTGCGCGCGTGCGTGCGTGTGTGTGTGTGTGTGTGTGTGTGACGAAATTTGGTACAGACGTACTTCTAGACACGTAAAATAAGCTTCGGCGAGATTGCTATTAAATTCGAATTCGTTTTTAACACTTTACAACAAAGTTGAAAAGTGTTTATGACTTTGTTCATTCTGTCTGTCTGTCTGTCTGTCTGTCTGTCTGTCTGTCTGTCTGTCTGTCTGTCTGTCCGTTAGCACGATAACTGCCGTAAAAATGACTTAATCAAAATGAAATTTTAGTATGTTGTTCAGACGGTCTATAGGACCTATGGGAATATAAATGAATAATATCACCCAATTAGTTTTGGATTGAACCCGGGTTGAAAAAATGGAATACATTGAGCCCTATGGGACCTAATTTTTCAAGCATTTTTTAAGCGGATTTAAAATTCACAAATTGCTTCGAAAATTTTAGGCAATATTCAAATTGTTCCATAAAATATATAAAAAAAAATTCAGCGAAATATATTCAGTTGTTTTTTAAATAAAAATTAAAATAATAATAACACCTCTTATATTAAGCGATCACGTGTCCATGATATGAAACGATCACATGACCCACTTCAAAATGATATATGGCATCCATCTTGTGTCAAAATCCTGATTTTTAAAGTTCTTTTTAATTCATATTGAGTGTTGTATCCGTCCTAAAATTACTTTATTTTTACCTAAATTCTGTGCATCTACATACTGAAACAACGCAATGACAATATATTTCAGTTTAAATGCTCTTCCAAATTTGATTATTTCTACTATTAAGCCTATTTTTCACCTATGTAAAATGTAAACAGCAAAATATGTAGAATGAGTTGTATTAGAATCGCTGTAATTCTTTAACACAAAATCATTTAGTCCATGGAGTCTGCTTAGCTGATATGAATTCATTGATTTTAGAAAGAGAAGGACGATATTTTTCGATGAAGTTTTACGCATAGAGTTTACTTACTTGCAACTCAATGGTCTTAATTTTTAAATAAAATAAATTATTATAGTAATGTGATGAATGACATGAATGGGGGAATTATTTATGAATGAAATGTTGCTTTTATAGAGAGAGTCAGGCGTGTTATTTTTTTATGACGTCATTTGAATGGATTTCAGTTGTTTTCGATGAAGTTTTCAAATATAATAAATTATCGTAGTATTATGATAATTCTAAAATTATTACCGAGGAATGTATAACATTTAAGAGATGTTTAAACCAGGCAATTTATACTTTAATGCCGTCATTTGAATGAAGTTAATTTTTTTCGATGAAGGTTTAAGGTTTCAAATATAATAAATTAATGTAGTATTGTGATAAGTTTTAAAATATTACTGAGGAATGTATTGCATTTTAGACATGTTTAAATAAAATTGCATTGAAGTTGGAAAGTATTTCATAATCAATGCTTTAAGCATGATTGATCTTTCTTGTTTAGTTATTTTATGTTTTAGCACGATTTTGAGCAATTTTCACACAAATCGGTTCCTTAGCGACCAAAAATATTATCACACAGTCTTCATCTTGACACCATCAAAATGTTCCTTCCTACGATGTTTGAACCGAATCCGTAAGTTAATTCCTTCCTATTTAATTTTAATGCATCGAAATTTGCATTTTTGAGGTTATCTGATACTTATTTCGTCACATCCAAAAAAGGAAAATTAGCGCAATTCTATAGTTTGGCAAAAAGTCGTATCGCATTCTAACATTTTTTCAATTACTACATTATTTTACTTTTTGTAGTTTTGTAAGCAAACGCATAAAAATTGAAATTTTCAATTCGGCTTGCGAAGAGTAAACTTCCCCGATAGACTTTTCTACGCATTCCTGTCTTGGAACTCGAAAAAATGATGTACTTGGCGAAAAAATGATGTACAGAATCCACGGCACAGTGTTTTTAACCTTGAATTGTACATTTGTCGTTTTCAAGGATGGCTCGCAACATTGACAATTGTCAATTGGAAAATTGACAACTTGACAAATGTCAATATCGATAACATCCGCAATAGGCAATATAGTTCACATATTAAAGGATTTTAAAAGTTAATTCATCAATTTTGCGGCATTTTTGTTAATTTAGTGTCATTTTTGCAATTTTGATGAAATTTTCGTCAGTTTGGCACCATTGAAAAAAATTTCCAAGTTGACGATGTTTCGACAAATTAGTAGCCAATATCGCCAAATTTATCGCTAAGAGTTGCAAACAGGCAGAAAAAAGAGCTTTTCTTATATGTATATAAATAAAAGACTTTTAGTGTAATACATGCATACATGCATACGAGTTCGATTCCTGACACTGCCCAGACTGTCCCCGTGTACACGCGGAGTACAGACACATTAAATATGTGGGTCTATAAGTCCTTCCGAGAGGTTGGTGGTAGGGGAAGGATGGTAAGGTCCCTGTGGATGCCTCCCCCCACTAGGTTCCGGTCTATATTAGGTGGCACTTACTGGCCGTCTACACAGGTACCTTACACCTTCGGGTAGATCGGACGGTCTGAGTCGAAGAAGAACATCGATCAACCGCTAGGTATCACTACCCGAATTATAAGCAAACATACCTTACACTTTCAAGTAAGTCGTACGGTCTGGGTCGAAAGAAAGAAAGCTAATATCTCCAAAAATTATTTTAACTTTTTCAGGCTAAAATATCAACTTTGATATTTTTTTAACATCCATATAAATATAAGTCTGAAAACAACAAAAACAAATTGAGAAATTCTTATTGCAATAAACATTTTCTACCCTAAAAGAATGAAAAAAAATCTTGAGATTCAATCGCACCTCAACCACATGTCCGTAATCAATTCATTTCGCCTCCGATAAAATAGCTAGGTGAGCAAAATGTCAGGTTAATGATAGCTTTTCGGCTAAAATTGCAGCAATTGTTTTAGCAAAATGAAATTTCTTTTAGCGAAATTTTACAAAAAAACTAACACAGTGTAAGCTATAATTTATATACGTTTAAGTGACCTTTAATGTATAAGGCTATAAATTATGTGTGAATAGTTAGTTCCGTTATTAATCACGAAGTGGAAAGGGGGTCTAAAATACAGGTGAGACCGATTCTTCATTTAAGATGTACTTCACTCCGTTGATATCAAATTTCTTTTTGTACTATTCGAGGTTTAGATTCAATTGTACTCTGCATGATTTTGTGAATGGAAGAGTAATCATCTAGTAAATATCTACTGAATATCATTTTTTTTCACATTTTCAATAAGAGTGGACCGCGGTTTTTTTTTTTTGGTTTTTTTTTGTTTTTTTTGTTTTGTTTTTTTATAAAACAACCAAGAAATTATGTTTCACAGCGCGGCGCAAAACTTCTAAGTACGGTCCTAGCATTCGCACATATCAAATACCGAGTCCTTGATGAGATTCCAAACTACGCTGCAGAAGGAACATCAAGGCTTTTATTAGAATTAGGAATCAAAATTCATCTTCATCATAGTTCGGTCCCTTAGGAAGAAAAAAGACCCAACAAAGAATTCTCCAGCATTTTTTACGAAATGGAAGCCTCTCACAAAGAATTTCTAGCCCACACTCGGCATTCTTTAAGAAATAAAATATTTCATTATTTAGGATGGTAATATTTCATGTCATGTCAGTTAGAAGAATCTAGCGAAATGAAAGAAAAATCGTGTTACTTTTCTTTCCCTTATAAGTAAGTCATGAGCTAGCAATGCAGTCCACGTTTGATATGTCGTATGTAGAGTACTCTAGATTTAAGTGCTTAATATTAACAATGACTTATTAAATCTGAATCTGAGCTAATGCGTACTATTTCACGGAATAACAATGCCAAGAAATGTTTAAATATTTCATGCTATTTCAAGAAATAACAATGGCAAGAAATGTTAAAATATTTCATGTAATAAACACAGTTGCGATTTTTTTTCTAAAGTGAAAAAAGTTGAGTAGAATTTGCAAATAAAATAACACTAAAGCAATAGTTTATACCAGCCGAAAATCACCAGGGTCACAATAAGCAAACCTTGAAAAGTAATCTACATATTTATTTGTGAGTATTTAAAGATTTTTGTTTTACTTTGCTATTAAATTGATTGAATTATTGAATTTCAAATAAATCGCTCAAAATGCTGAAGAATTTTTTAAAAATATATATATTTTTTTAAATATTTTATTACGCGGCACACAACAAATTAATAACGGTATCAACCGGTCTTGAAAGACGAAAAATAATATCCTTTGGAATTTATCCCCATTATAAAATGTCTCATCAGTTTTATGACTATATCTACCTTTTACCAAATTTCAAGTTTCTATTTTAACATAAAATGTGTTTTGCGTTTCACAATTAGAACAATTTAATACCCGTACACTTCCTTTAAAAATCTGGTCCGGCTAATTTCACGTTCTTCTCAGCTAAAAGAGAACATTTTGCATTTACTAGAAAAATTGAGCATTTTGGTGTAAAACACGCCTTAACAAGCAGATATTGGAAACCTGCAATTTACGTCATTTTTACATCAAATTAGCTACCCTAGCATCAAATACCAAATGTATATCTCACCAGGAAATAATTTGTTGCAATATGTCTCCATTTCGAACAGTTTAGAGTGTGGAATATCTTCTCAAATGTAAAAAATTAGATTTTTTCGTCCCTTTTATCAATTAAAATGTCCCGAATTTCAAGAACTATACCGAATTTTAAGTTTTTAGCTTAACAGCAAGTGTGTCTTGTGCTAAATTTGCAAATTTTGGGGGTGCAAAAACCTATCAAATGAAATATTTTAATTAATTCAATTTTTCCAGTGGGTTTTATCGAACTATTTGCCCGTGCACTAAATTTCAAATCTCTATCTCCCTTAAAGATAGGGGTTCTCATTAATTCTACAAATCGAGTATTTTGGTATGAGGCACTCGTAAAATGGCAATTGAACAACTGTAATTTTCCCCTTTCTTTCTGCCGTATGATCAAAGTTTGCACCAACCTTCATCGGTAAGTGTGAGTGAATTTCTAGACAGCAAACATTTGGAACATTTTGATGTGCAGCACCCATCAAATGTACATTTTTAAATAACTCGAATTTTCAGTATTTTTACTTTCCTTATATACATAGTGCACTCTTTTGCAAAAAAACACGAAGCACCATTAAGAACGTGACTGTTTTTATTGAAATCAAATATGAGTACAACTCATACACAGGTAATGAAATGATTACAAAATCAAGGTCGCAGGTCCCATCAATGGTTAGCAATTGCGCATTGAATTTTCAAATCAGTAATTGGTGAACCCCCCCCCCCTTGGCAACAATGCATGCTTGTATACGTCTAGGTAAGGAGTGATAACGTTTCCTAATGTCATCCTGCGATACATTCTGCCAGGTATTCCTCAATTGTTGCTCCAGATTTGCAACGTTTTGGGGTGCCCGAATCTGGCGGCCTAGCATGCCCCATACATGCTCGATTTGCGAAAGGTCTGGTGACCTTGCTGACCAAGAAACAGTATCAACAGCAAAGAGACAATCCACAGATATGCGAGCCGTATGGGCGTGGCATTATCTTGTTGAAAAATGGCCCCAGAATGACGTGCCATGAAGGGTAAATCAAACGGCTGCAGGATTTCATCAACATATCGTTCAACTGTTAAAGTTGTAAGGAGGATGACTAGGAGAGACCTGCTGTCGTAAGAGATAGCACCCCACACCATCATACCAGGGGTAATGGCTGTGTGCCTATGTAAAACAAAAGCTGATTTGGACTGCTGGCCCTAGCGCCTCCACACACATACCCGGTGGTCATCTGCTAAAAGACTGAAGCATGATTCGTCACTGAACACTATACGATGCCAGTCTGCTGGAAGGCATGATGTTGGGCTACAACACCACTAAAAACAACTCTGTCGATGTTGTGAGGTTATGAGCAGACGTCTTAAAGGCCGCCGTGAGCGTAACCCCACCTCAGCCAAGGGCCGTGAGATGGTGGAAGGTACCACGGGTGGTATGGACAATGGATGCAGTTGGGCCAGTTCGGGCCTGTCACACAATCATCTGATCTTGCCTCGCATTCGTGCACCTTGGACTTCCAGAGCTTTTATTCCGCCGATGAGTTCCTTGCAGCAACCATTGCTGCCAGCACTTTTGCACAGCAGTATCCGTTCGGTGTAGGTGGCGGCCTATTGCTCGGTATGATCAACCAGCTACACGCATCCCGACTATACGACCATGTTCAAACTCGTCTAATTGCTTATAAGGTCTTCAACAACGTCGTAACGGCATTATTAGTTGTGGCTCCACGGCTCTGCAACACCGATAACGAGCAAAGACAAACCGTCCACATTTTTAACCTGTTTTATAGGATGCTAATTGCGTAGTAGAAACGCGCGCTATGACCGAAGTTAACACTCATTGGCCTTGCAAATGAAATCATTTGCATACTTGGTATAAAGGAATTTGCATGTGAAATTTCGAGATGATCGGATTATTTTTTTTATGGGTGCTTCGTTTTTTTTTTTTTTTCTCAAAAGAGTGTATAATGTATAATGAAAGTATTATGACGAGTCGCAAATTCGCATTTAAGTTTTCAATGGGAGAGAACGTTTTAAGCATCCCTGAATACGAATCGAACATTTTTGAGGTGATGTCTGTGTGTGTGTCTGTGTGTGTGCGTGTGTGTCAGTGAGACTGTGGAGACGATATCTCACGAATGAATGGAGCGATTCGAATGAAATTTGGTACAAAAATTAACATCCGTAAATACTAGAAGGTTATGGTTTTTAAACGCAATCGAATGTTCAGAACCCGCCTAAATTTTCGAGTGAAATTTTGAAAAAATCAAAATCTTTAATACAGTTTCACAAATAGCCATTTCGTATGTAATTCTTCCTTACAAAACGATTGATATAAACTTTAGAACGCTAGCATGAACCGTTCTCGAGATATTGCACATTTTCCAAATACAATTATTAAAAAATCACATGAATTAAAAAAATATTAATTAATGTGAAATATGTTTACTTTACATATGTAATATCATGCGATACATTTGGTGACATCATCCTTGTGCATCTAGCTCATTCTACTCATGGGAAAAGATACTTTGGGTAATACTTTTGTATTTGAATGCCAATAGTCATTTATCAGCTATAAGAATAACTTATCTATCCGTTCATAACGCTTGGACAGATTTTGGCGACAAATTTGGCAGAATGTCGCCAACTTGACGACTTTTTTAAATGTTGCCAAATTAACGAAAATGTCGCCAAATTGATAAAAAATAATGCTAAATTAATAAAAATGACGACTAACTGAAGAAAATTCAATATCTCAGAAAGAATATAAGTATATACTATAAGAATAACCTATTTTTCCGTCCGTACGTTTGGCAAAATTTTGATGACGAAATCGTCGAAATATCTCCAACTTGCTGACTTTTTAAAAGTTGCCAAATTGACGAAAATGTCTCCCAATTGATAGAAATTCGTCAAATTGATAAAACCGACACATAATAAATGAAATGACGACTAATTGATGAAAGTTCAATATGTTGGAAAGAACATAAGAGTAGAATATAGGAATAACCCATTTCTCCGTCCGTCCGTCCGTCAGTAACGTTTGGCGAGAAATTTTTTATTTCCGTCATATGAGAGACATACCTTCTAGTGTATATGAAATGCTCTTCTCTCCTTTTGTCTGTAGCACCTAATGATGCATTTGGACAAACGTGACGAATAATCTAGCAAAATATCGCCAACTTGGCGATATTTCGTCCCAGAATAACGAAAATATCGTCAAAATTGTAAAAATAACGCTAACAATGAAAATGACGTCTAACTGATGAATTAATTATTAAAATATTTTAATATATGGACTATATCGCTTATTGAGGATGCTATCAATATTGATAATTGTTTATTTAGAGTTGCGCGAAATATAAGTTAATTGCGTACTCTGAAATAATTTTACATGCTGTCATTCGGAAAATTGCCAAATGTACAATTCAACAATAAAAACACAGTACCGTGGATCTTATACATTATATTTTTGCTGTAAAAGAAGTAAATTCATTGCATTATATAGGGAAAGTCATGGACTGCCCACATCATATTTTTTATTATCTTTTCACCCGAATACCAAAACTGAGATCTATCTCACTAAAAGAAGACATTTCGCAGTTATTCAGCAATTCGAACATTTCAATGTGCGGCATCCGTAAAATAACAAATATTAGAAAAATGGTTTTTTCCTCATCCGTATTATTGAACGATCTTCCCTTGCACAAAATTCCAAATCATCGGAAAGTTCGCTTTTCAACCAGTTCACATTAAGAACGTTTTGGTGTGGAGTAGATACCTGAGGACCGTAATGGAATTGTATTTCAAAATTATTTTCAATACTTTTAAATATCTAACACATATGTCCAATTTTCTGTTGTTTATAGTTTGTAACCTCAGTAAAAGCATTTTTCCGATTACTCTCATAAACAAAATGTGATAAGGTATAGCCCTAAAACTATTTTTTGTAGTTAGACCCGCAGATAGGAAAGTAAAGGAAACTCGATCGGCAACACGGCCCGCAGATGGAAAAGTAAAGAAACCCCATCGGCAACCCGACCCGAAACTTAAAGATAAAGGAAACCCGGCCCGATACAGGTCCCTTGTATGAAGCACTTCTTGAAATGAATATTTGTGAAAAATTCTATATTACCCGAGGTTTTATCTAGCGATTGACTCGTGTACTAAATTTCAAGTCACTATCTAGTGATCTAATGCCTAGAAAATCATGTGGAACAAAATGGAAGTGCGGGGGGGGGGGGGGGGGGCACATGACAAACTTACGAACGAATGCAGACAGATGATTACTTGGGATATATATATATATATATATATGTTTGTGTGTGTGTGTGTGTTTTATATATATATATATATATATATATATATATATATATATATATATACATATACAGGGTGTCCCAAAAACATTGACCTCGGCTTTTATTCCTTAAATATTGATCTTAGACATATATAATAAATTACAAAGTTGCATAAAAAAAGGTACAGAATTTTATGAAATCGATTAACATTTTCACGAGAATTAAATTTTAAGCAATACAAAATTCAAATTTTCATACGGCACCCGTACAAAAGCATTTCCAATGAGTAAAATGTGCCCCATACACTAATAAGGTGATGTACAAAATTTCAGCATTTTATCATAAAAAGTTCCAGAGATATGAAAAGACAAAATGATGACTTAAACCACTTTTAGATGCATCGACATGGGTTCTCAGAGGGGAAAAATCATGTCGGCTGATCACGTTTCAGGGGTCATACACAAATTACTAAAGAAAACAATGATTACATAAATAAATAATAATTTTGTTATTTATTGGTACAAAAGTATCTACACTGTGTAGAAGTAATAACTTTACACAAAGATTAAAAAGCTTGTTCAAAATGTTTTCCATCCATGCCAAAGATCCATTAAAGATAAGAGACAGACATTATTTGCCTATGATGCATTTCTGCGTTGCGTCATTTGCACTCTTGCTGCAAACATTTTAATTTGTGATTGATCCCTCACCAACTTTGTTTAAACATATCTCTGGGACTTTTTATGATAAAATGCTGAAATTTTGTACAGTACCTTATTAGTGTATGGGGCACATTTTACTTATTGGAAATGTTTTTGGAGGGGGGGGGGGGCGTATAAAAATTTAAATTTTGTATTTCTTCAAATTTAATCTCCTGAAAATTTTTATAGATTTCATAAAATTATGTGCCTTTTTTTACGCAACTTTGTAATCTATATAAATAAAATTGAACATTTGTCTGCCTGTCTGTCCCGTCATCACAGGAGAACGGCTAAACCGAATTTGATGAAATTTTGTGGGTAGCTTTAAAATAGTCCCACTTAAAATTTAGTCCATGTTTCGAGTTTCTACGACCAGTGGTTCTCCAGATATTAGCGAAAAACGAAATTTTCGTTTGTCTCATGATCACGGGAGAACGGGTAAATCGAATTTAATGAAATTTTGTAGGTAGCTTTAAAATAGCCCCCTTAAATTTAGAGTTTAAGGGGGTTACCCCCTTAAGTTTCAAGCTTCTAAGATCAGGGGCTGTCGAAATATTAATTGCAAACGAAACTTTTTCCTAGGAGTTTTACTCTCAAACTTCCTGGCTCCTCCAAACGAAAAGGTTGAAAACCGTTTGTTTAAAAAGTGAAAATGAATTAAAATTTTATCTCTGAGTTTGATGACAGATTTTTGCGTTAAATAGTCACTTTTTGAAATAATGAATTGTTTGAAAACATGAATTTAAATGGAAAATTTATCACCATGGTTTATTTTTCACAAGCTTTTGCGCAACGGTGAAAGTATTAAGAAATCAAAATGGTTAATTAACTTTTAGAATTTTATGGGGATGTATCATGTTGCTCGGCAATGAAATTAAATTAAATGTATTTGTTAATATTTATTATTATTTTTTCGGTTTGAATAATAAATAAATGGATATAAAAATATACTATCTTGTAAATGAACGGTTTGATTTTTCTTTTAATTATATTAATTGCGGACTGCGTACATCACTTTCATTTATTTTGGCAAATAGTGTTGGTTAGTTTGGCCAAGCTTACATATTGTGTTTACATAATAAACTCATATATTTTGTTTAACCAATAAATTCATTTAGCCGATTGTTGAAACTGAAAAAGAGTAGAACGGGTATATCTTCTAACACAATTTTAGTGTTTCCATTTAGTATATACAAACGGGATCTGGATGTTTTATTCAGATCTGAAAATTCAGAGCAACGAAATTGGCGGGACATCGTTAACTTGGCAACTTTTCTTTTTTGGCAAATTGACGGAAATGCCGCCAATTGTTAAAAACGACACAATTCAATGAAATTTATTTTGCTTTGTTAGAAGAAAGTACTGAAATGATGTTTCGTTAGAATTTGTCTGTCAGTCCAACCATCCTACTTAGTAACACATCTAGCAAATTTTTAAAATGTAACCAAATTGAGAAAAATATTTGTAAATCCATAAAATTATCTTGAAATTGATAAAATTGCTGTAAATAAATTAAATCAATTGTGTTTTGGTATTAGATAGTATCGTGATAATGTTTCGTCAATTTGTCGCTAAGTGGGACTGTCAGTTCTGTAGTCCCACTTGGCGATAAATTTGGCGATTTTTTAAAATGTCGCTAAATTAAAGAAAATGTCACCAAACCTTACATAGAAATAGCATCGTTCAGACGATATTTTTTATTAATACCACCAATTTATTTAAAGCAAATGATATCATGTCGCTTAGCAACGGATTTAAATCCAATGTGTTTATGCGGCATACGATTTTTATTAAATCTTTTCCGATTTGAATAATAAAGTTATCTATATAAAATAAATTTCATTGCCATTGCATTTTTTACTCGATAATATCAGTTATGGTCTTCAAGTTTAAACATTATTATTATTGATATTTTCGGAAATTATTGATTAAGAAATTATTGATATTTTCAAGTTATTATGTCATTCTTTTATCGCGGCAAAAATTATTGAAACTCATATAGTGTACGCTGTACGAGAAATCGTCTACAAATTCACGGGTACATCTTCTAATCTACGAGAATATTAGTAAAGGTATATTGGCATATATTGGAATCAAGTACGGCTTTCTGGTATGAAGTATACGGGGATTATTGATATTTTCAATTTATAACGCCATTTGTTTTATTTTGGCAAAGATTTTTGAGACTCATATTGTAATGCGGGTAATCTTCTTCTAACACTCGGACATATATTCTAATCTACGACATTATAAGTAGTACGGGTATATCTTTCCATATACGGGATATCTTCCCATATAATTTTAGCACTTTCATTTTGGCATATATTAGAATCAATTACTGTCTTTCAGGTTTAAAGATTACGGGTTTATTGAAATTTTCAATTTATACATGTAATCTACTAATACAGGTTATATCTTCTAATATTCGCATATATAAGTAGTACGTGTGCCATACAATTTTAACGCTTTTATTTTGCATATATTGATCCAATTCAAAGGTTGTTTTATTCTTCAGATCTGCCCATAAAGATAATTTTGTACAGCGAAAACAGAGATTTTTAAACTTCTTTTTGGAGCATTGCATTAAATATTTCAACAGAATATTTTGATTAAAAATGTCATTTAGTATACTATAGGAATTTGCACATGATTGTGAATTTTAATTTTTTTTATATTATATAATCCGTACGAAGAACGAGTATGCTGCTAGTTTATGATATATATCTAAGATCAATATTTAAGGAATAAAAGCCGAGGTCAATGTTTTGGGGACACCCTGTATATATATTGCTTATTTTTTAAAACAGTAAAAATTTATTGTCTTTTGTCAATGCAGAAGACAACGTGTGACTATGGGAAACTGTAATCTAGTTCAGTTTATTTTTTAACGATTGTAATTATCATACTGTGCAATTACCAATGCATTACTATTATAGACATAGCTATCATATTGCGAAAACTCCGCAGTCAAGGGGGAGAGTTATTGGGTGATCCGAAGAAAATTCTATCACATACGAAAGTGAAAACCGATAACGTTTAATTATTTAAGAAGATTTTTATGGATAGAGTTGGGGGCATATTACAGTCTTGAGGAAGCAAGGGTAAACACTGTGGAAATTATAAGTGTAAGTGGTAAAGGCCCATATCAAAACCACGTGGTGGGGAAGGGGCAGGACTTGAAAACTGACATATCTCTAAAATAAAGAAACACTTGCTATTGGTAAATTGTCTTCAAAAATAGAAGCATATATCTTATATGAGGAAAAAATATCAACGTTTTACCTATTATTTTAATCAAAAACGTGAATACAAAGAATTTTATTGGAAAAAGGCCAGAAAGTTTCATATCACCCCATACATCTATACACAAAGAGAAAGATAGCGTAATAATAACTCTATATATATCACCTATCAACATTCTCGATTTCCAATTAAGTCTCAAAATGAGATATAAGCTGCAAACACGTTTGAAATAGCGGCAGATAATATACAGGGTGTCAAGGAAAGTCATCAGGCCAATAACTCAAGAAGTATTAGGGTTATTGTATATTATTTTTATGCAGGTGTATAGGACCCCTATAGCGCTACACGATGAGACAGCATTAGGGGGTGACCAAGGGCGGATCCATAAAATTTTGACAAGGGGGCAAAGACAGTGTGATTGAAATGTTATACCTTCATTTTATATCGTTATTTGCATATTAAGTTAAAATTAGTAATTTCTTATAATAACTTTATGTAATACATGATGATAATACATAACTTCGTTTAATAGCTTTAATGAAATGCAAGTAATATTTTTTCATTTAAAAAGTTTTCCATTGCAATGAAAATAAATTGCTATTTTACCTTACAAATATATCAGCTTCCGATTATGTTTCAATGAAAATTTGTTCAATACATCTTTTAAGTTGAATTTCCTGATCGCGATAAATACAAAGCATAACTAAACCATTTATCCTCTACTTTTATATATTTGATCTCTAAAAGTAGAGGATAAATGGTTTAGTTATGCTTTTTCTGAAGTTTTCTCTATGTTGCGAAGGGCCGTTAATTAGTATAGTTTGATCCATAGCTTGGTCTATATGTTAGAAGTCTGTGTTACAGAAGACAGGGGAAGGGGGGGTCATCTGACCCTTTGACCCTCTCCCGAATCCGCCATTAGAGCTGACACCATTTCTAGAGATATAAAGGATGACTATCTAGCTTAATGGAAGAGGTAGGAAAAAATCAATTACAAAGTTGTAGAGTGTTGCAAAATTATAGTACACAACAGTTTTGTTCCACAACGAACTCTCCAAATCACGAGGCATTTGTATTAATCTATGTGCATGTAACAATGTAAACGTAGAGATATTGGAAAACGCACAGAGACATCTAATTACACGTATGCGAGCATACATCGTTGCTGAAGGTGAACATTTTGTATTTCGTGTATAATAAAGTCAATTTTATACTGCCGCATTGTCTAAATGTTTCGATTTTGGAAGTGAGAAGTTAAATAGTATACACTGATTTTCAGGGCTCCTTTGCGGAGGACAAAAATGCTTAATGCTCATTTTTCAACACTCCACGACTTTTCAATTGACTTTTTCTCCTTATATCTAACACTAAACGAGATAGTGTCCCGTAGCCCAATTAAAAAGGCAATCATCCACCCTAAAGTTGTCTCTTCATGTACAGACATTGAAGTTTCCTTTACACCTGCATAAAACACATACGATAACTCTAATACGTCTCCAGTTATTAGCCTGATCCATGACTTTTCTTGACACAACTTTAGGGATGGCTGCCCCCTAAAGTTATCTCATCATATAGCGACGGAATTTTCTATACAACTGCATAAAAAATATACGATAACCTTAAATGCTTCTCGAGGCCTGATCCATGACTTCCCTTTAAGCCCAATGTATGCTACCTGAATAAATGTAACAAGATTTTGAGATACTTTTATCACATAAAATACAAAATATTCACTTAAAGTAATTTTGTATCAAACACTGTAGTATAGAGGGTGTCCCAAAAAGATTGAAACGCGCTTTAATTCTTTACCTGTTGGAGATAAGTGGGCAATATAAATTGCAAAAATGTTGAAAGTAAGGAATTATGATAAAGGAAAAAATCTGACTTATGCCACTTTTCCGTACCATGTGAAAGGTTGTTTCAACAGTTAAAATAAGGATCCTAAACAAATTGACGATGGAAATTGTTTAGATCAAAAATCTATATAAATAAAATTGAAAATCTGTCTGTCTGTTTGTCCCATCATCACGGGAGAACGGCTAAACCGAATTTGATGAAATTTTGTGGGTAGCCTAGAAATAGCCCCACTTAAAATTTAGTCTGTGTTTTGAGTTTCTATAAGCAGTGGTTCTCGAGATATTAGTAAAAAACAAAATTTTCGTTTGTCTCATCATCACGGGAAAACGGCTGAACCGAATTTAATAAAATTTTATGGATAGCCTTAAAATAGCCCCCATAAATTTAGTCCAAGTTTCGAGTTCCTAAGACAAGGGGTTGTCGAGATATTAATGAAAAACGGAACTTTTTCTAAGAGTTCTACTCTCCAACTCCGTGGTTTATCCAAACGGAAAGGATGAAAATCGTTTGTTTAAAACGTCAAAATGAAATAAAACTTTATTTCCGAGTTTGGTGCAGGATTTTTGCATTAATTAGTCACTATCGGAAAACATGAATTGTTTAAAACATGAATTTCAATGGAAAAATCTACCTCCATGGGTTGCCTTTCACAAGCTTTTACTCAACTATGAAAAGCATAAAGAAATCAAAATGGCTATTTAATTTCGCATTTTATGAGGAAGATTCTATCTTATATCATGTTGCTCGGCAACGGAATGAAATTAAATGTGTTGTTAATATTTATTAATATTTTTTCTATTTGAATAATAAATGGTTATAAAAATATATTTTATAAATGAACGGTTTGATTGTTCTTTTTGATTATAATTTAATTAATTATATTAATTGCGGACTGCGTACATCACTTTCATTTATTTTAGCAAAGAGGTTTCAAGCTCATATATTGTGTTTATCTAATAAACTCATATATTGTGTTTACCCAATAAATTCATTTAGCCGATTGTTGAAACAGAAAAAGAGTAGAACGGGTGTATCTTATACAATTTTAGTGTTTTCATTTAGTATATACAAACGGGATCAGGATATTTTATTCCTCAAATCTGCAAATTCAGAGCTACGAATTTGGCGGAATATCGCTAACTTGGTAACTTTTCTTAAACTTTACCAAATTGACGGAAATGTCGCCAAATTGGTGGAAACAACGCAAATCAATGAAATTAAATTGGTTTTTTTAGAATAGAGTACTGAAATGATGTTTCAGTAGCATTTGTCGGTCAGTCCATCTATCCTACTTAGTAACACATTTAACAAATTTTTTTAATATCACCAAATCGATAAAAATATTTTTAAATCCATAAAAATATCATGGAATTGAGAAAATTGCGCTTAATAAATGAAATTAATTGTGTTTTGTTAGGGGATATTATTGTGATGATGTTTCATCAATTTGTCGCAAAATGGGACTATCAGTTCTACAGTCCCACTTGGCGATAAATTTGGCGATTTTTAAGTTATCGCTAAATTGACGAAAATGTCGCCAAACCTTCCATGGAGATAGCATTATTCAGACGATATGATTTCCATCAATTTATTTGAAGCAAATGATATCATGTCGCTTAGCAACGAATCCAATGTGTTATGTGCCATACGAGTTTTATTAAATCTTTTCCGATTTGAATAATAAAGATATGTATATAAAATAAATTTCATTGCCATTGCATTTTTGACTGGATAATATCAATTACGGTCTTCAGGTTTAAACATTATTATCATTGATATTTTCGGGGACTGTTGATTCAGGGATTATTGATATTTTCAAGTTATTATGCCATTGTTTATTTATGACGAAAATTGTTCTAACTCATATATAGTACGTTGTACGAGTGCACGTTCTACAAATGCACAGGTATATCTTCTAATCTACGAGAATATAAATAGTACAGGTATATTGGCATATATTTTGATATATATTGGCATATATTGGAATCAATTACGACCTTCTGGTATAAAGATTACGGGGATTATTGATATTTTCAATTTATTACGTCATCTCTTTTATTTTGGCAACGATTTTTGAGACTCATATTGTAATACGGGTAATCTACTAACACACTGGCATATTTTCTAATCTGCGACAATATAAGTAGTACGGGGTTGCATATATTGATTCAATTCCTTTTTTTTTTGTTAATTTGCTTACAAAAGGGACCAGGATGTTTTATTCTTCAGATCTGACCGTGAAGATAATTTTGCATAGTGAGAACAGATACTCTTAAACTTCTCTTTAGGAACAATAAATTTAATATTTTAACAGAATTTGCACATGACTGCGAATTATAAGTTTCTTTATATTATATATTCCGTACGAAGAACGGGTATGCTGCTAGTACGTTAATATGTTTCAAAATTTTTTATCAAAAATGCATCTAAATAAAGCATTACACAGACAGAGATCATATAAAGCAGTGATACTCACTAAACGGTTGGGTATCCTATGTATTAACATCCAGTTTTATCTTTTTTGTGATATGTCACAAATTTACATTTCTAATTTGATATATGGTCCTCATTCACAATGTTCAATTTTCAATTAAATATAACTCGCTCAATTTTAAAGATACATATATGAGGGGTTTCTTAATGATCTTGTTGCATTAAACATAAAAAATTTCTGATTGACCAAATTTGTCTAAGGGGGTCGTAAAAAATTTAGAACGTGTAACTTTTTGAAAATTAATGGGAGGACTATTTCATTAACGTAGTCTTATTTCCTACCTTACTTTCAACATTTTTGCAATTTATATTGCCCACTTATCTCCAACAGGTAAAGAATTAAAGCGTGTTTCAATCTTTTTGGGACACCATGCATATTGCAAAAGCGTAAACGTCTAAATTTTTCAGAAAAACGTTTTGTGGTATTGCATTTAATGAAATTTTAGATACTTTTAGAATAAGATTTAATAATTTAGAAATAAAAAAACTATAGCAATTTAAAGATAAAATGTTAGAATAATTTAAAGAAAGGCAAATCAGAAAGATAATTTAAAAGCGTAAATCAGAATTTTCCAAAGTGTTTTCCACGGAACCCTTGGGGTTCCGCAACAATATTTCAGAGGTCCCGTGACAGAATTTCAGAGATTCCGCGACTTGATAGTTTCGTATAAATTTTCTTACATATTAACAGAACTGCGTAAAATTTAAATGCATAATTTGGACCACATTGAACTTTTTCTCATTTTGGAATTCCGCTATTAAATTAAATTTCAAAAGGGTTCAAAAATTTGAAAAACACTGGCGTAAATAATATGCTCTATACATATCAACATAGACGATTTCCAATTAAGTTCCAAAACTAAAGTGCAAACATATTTAAAATGGCGGTAGATAAGTTATCTCAGTAAATGTAAGAGGACTATTTATTAAGATACTTTTTATCATGCAAAATACAAAATATTCACTTGAACTGATTGATTTTGACATGCTGTGTAATCTTTACTGCAAAACCGCAAACTTCTTAAAACTTCTAGAAAGACGTATTGTGATATTGCATCTAATTCTATTTTACTGGTAAATATTCCTGTATTTTGTGCGGTTTAGAACGGGTAATTTCCTGTAAGAAAGGAAACATTACAAGTACTTTCCGCCGGAACTCGTCTTCTTCACCAGTGTACACTATAATTCAAGAACACATTTCTTGCTTAGTGGATAGTTAACTACCTCAAGAATAAACTTTTACTAGAAAATTAAATGGAAGTTTAGATCCACAGAACACTGAATTAAATCCACGTAAGTTGAAATTGGGCACATTTTGACAATTTACTAGTCCAACGTTTTTCTAAATGTGTTCCGCGGAACCCTGGGGTTTCGCGACGTAATAGTTTCGTGTGCACTTTTTTAAAAATAAAAACGATTTTAATTTTGAATGCATAATTTGGATCACAATAGACATTTTCTCATTTTGGGCTTCCGCCATCAAATTGAATTTCAAAAGTGTTCCACGACCAAAAAAGCTTAAAAAACACTGTACTAGTCCAGATGAATGTTAGTGAAAAACTATTTATTCATACGTGCAAAATCCTCATCAAAATATAATTAACAATTAATATCGATTGCAAGAAATAAATGACTATTAGCGAAAGCATAAAAATACAAAAATATTACAAAAGTATATTTAGCTTTGGGCTATCTTTGTGAATGAAATGATCTAGATTCAAGAGAATGATGTTGCATAATATTACATATGGAAAGTGAACATATTTGATGATACTTACCACTTTTATAATTTTATGTTTTTCAGTTTTCTTTTTATCAATTTATTTGAAAAACGGCCAATGTCTGGAGAGCGGTTCCTGCTAGCATTTTAAAGTTTGTATCAATGGTTTTCGAATTAATAATCACATATGAAATAATTATTTAATTAACAGTATTCGAGTCCTGATTTTTTAATGATTTTTCAAAAATGCATTCAAAAATCATGCAATATCTCAAGATTGGTTCGTACTAGCGTTATAAAGCTTGTATCATTCATTGTTTAGTGAAAAACGACTTTTGAAATATTTTTTTATTACAGACAATTTTTACCACGTTCTGGTGATTTTTAACACGTTCTGATATTTTAACGATTTTTTCAAAAAGCCATTCGAAAATTGGAAGGGGGGGGAGGTCTTCTAAACATTCTATTGCGTTTAAAATCAATGGGGTTCTAGTACTCACTGATTGTAATAATTAGACCAAATTATATTCGAAACGCTTCATTCGTTCGTGAGATATTGCGTCCATACACACACAGAGAACACCTTAAAAGTGTTCGACTAGAGTTAAGGGATGCTTAAAAAGTGTTCTTGCGTGAAAAACTCAAATTCGAATATTCGACCCCATCACAATACTTTTCCTGTACATTATAATATGTATGTAAAGTAATAACTGGCGAAATTGTTTTTCCCAAATGGGATATATCAAAGATAAATAATTAAAAAAAGATATTGGATGTAGTAGTAGAAAATTCGTTTTATACTTCTGTCTTTTTCAGTGAAATTTATACTTTCCTATTGAATGAGCTATCTTATCTCCCCATATTCGAAAAATGATAGTAGAATGACAAACCAACCCAAAAACATCTTATGGCGGGCAGCACATGATTTTCCCTATATAATGCAATGAATTTAATTCTTTCACAGTGAAATAATTATGTATAGGATCTACGGTTCAATGTTTTTAATGTTGAATTGTACATTGGGCCTTCTCCGAATGATAACATGCAAAACTATTTTGAAGTTCCCAATTAACTTACACTTCGCGTAACGTTAAATTAGCAGTTATCAATATTGATAACATCCGCAATAAGCAATATAGCCCATATATTAAATTATTTTAATAATTAATTTACTAATTTGGTGTCATTTTTGCAATTTTAAAGGTATTTTCCTTAGCGATATGTTTATTAAATTAATTACCAAATTCATCGCTAAGCGTTACAGACAAACGGAGAAAAGAAATTTATTATATATAAATGACCTTGGGCAAATTGATAGGCGTCAAATTACAAAACTGTTAAAGTATCTTCTCTCGTGAATGGAACGAACTAGATCCACGAGGATAATGTTAACATTGTTATTGCATAATATAACACATGAAAAGTGCGAAATATTAGATATTTCACAATAGTTAATACTTTTTTTAATTTCATGTGATTTTTTTTTATGAATTCATTTGAAAAAGTGCAATGTCAGGAGAACGATTCATGCTAACGTTCTAAAACTTTTGTCAATCGTTATCTAATGAAAAATTACATTAGAAATGATTATTTAAGTAACATTATTGAAGGTTCTAATTTTTCAAAATTTCATTCGACAAATTGGGGATATTCGGAACATTAGATTGTGTTTAAAATCTAATGTTCCAGTATTCACCGATTGTAATATTTGCACCAAATTTTGTTCGAAACGCTCTATTTGTTAGTGAGATATCGCATCTACAGGCTCACGGACATACACACAGACATCACCTCAAAAACATTCGATTCGAGTTCAAGGATGCTTGAAACGTGCTCTTCCGTCGAAAACTCGAATTCGAAATTATGATCTCCGTCACAATACTTTCCTTATACATTATACTATGTATATAGGGAAAGTAATAAGTGATACAATCATTAAATGGTCTTAACACCACAAATAGAATACATTTTACATGACTAAAATTGATTATTACTCATATGCTATTGAAAATTAGATATATAAACTTTTTTTGAGAAATGCGACATCCTCACTATTAAAACGTATGCGACCATCTATCTGTGTTTCTTTCAATTTCCTGCTGTCTTCTCAGCTAATTTGTGCTCTAAAATTGTAGTGTTCAATAAAAGCGTTATGTCTATGGAAGAATAGCAGCTATTTGGAATTCCAATAAATTCCAGAAATCTAGTAAATTTTATACATATTTTTTAAACATTTTATTGTAACTCAATGTTTTTTTTTTACTGTAAAATGTAACCTCCTTTCGGTTAAAAATTCGAACAAGTGCCTTGCATGACATCCAAAGAGTTAAGAACGACACCTGTCTGTCAAATTCCACACGTTTGAAAGAATAAATACTACATAAATTTCTATCACTATTTTTTATGAATTTTTGACTTATTATTTGAATATAGTAGAGAAAGCCTATTTCATTACCACGAGGAATCTGTGAAAAATTCGAGTGCCTATCTCAAATGGCCTCTACACGAGCCGTTGTATTTTAATTAATTTGTCACGAATGACTGCCGACCAAAAAAAGATTGGATAAAATCGGTTGGATTTATTTCCCTTGACAGTTGTTCCAAGAAACAGACGTATTAATGAAAAGAGATGTATGCTGAATGAATTTTTTCACGTTAGTACTTTCGTGAATTCTTGAGTTATATTTTTGAAAATTTTAGTCAAAGCCAATTTTATTACCATCAAAAATCGCTGATAATTACAATTGATTATCTCAAAAAAAATGTGTAGCTTTTTTTTTTATTTATTTATTAATTTACGCGCTCTAGATAAAAGGGTATTTTTAATCGACTAATTTCTCCTTAGGAGGTATTTCTCGAGATCGAAAATACTGGTGTTCATCAGTAGATGTGACCTGTCTGCAAAGATAGCGGCAATGGATATGTTCTGCAACGCACCTGACACAATAATGGGCTGGAGCAAACTTCTTACATAATAAAGAAAGATGTCTGGGTTTCGTGACGACCCGGGAAGGTGCACCTCGGCGTTATTTTATTTTTTTTAATTCGAATTTGTTTTTAGTCATTTCTAACACTTTCTAACATAGTTGAAAAGTGTTTATGACTTTGTTCATTGTGTCTGTCCGTTCGCACAACTGCAGTAAAAATGACTTTATCAAAATGAAACTTTAGTATGTTGTTGGGACGGTCTGTGGGACATATGGGAATGTAAATGAATAATATTAAAAATTAGTTTTGGATTGAACCCCGGTTGGAAAGTTGAGAAAGTGAAATACAATTGAACCCTATGGGACTTAATTTTTCAGACATTTTTTAAGCGAAGTTAAAATTCACAAATTACTATGAAAATTTAAAGAAATATGCAAATTATTACATTAAATATATAAAAAAAATTTCAGCAAAATATGTTCGATAGTGTTTTAAATAAAATCTAAATAATAATTATACACATATAATATGATCCCCCCCCCCCCGGGGCGGCTCACTCTTTGGTGGGAAAGGATCTTAGCTTTAGTCCTCCAACTCGGAGGGTAAATAAATCCGAGAAACCGGCTGCTGTGCTCCCCGCCCGGCAGTTAGGCCTTGGACTCTTCCATGTGGCTGTGATCGCATGGACCTTCCATGGTGGCTGTGATCGCATCTATTCATGACCTGAGCCTAGATCTGGCCGACAACTGGGGTCTGGCTTGGCGGGGCAAACTTCGGACCACGCCCGGTGAATATTTCCGCTGATCTTGCTCTCCTATCCATGGCTTCGCTGGATGGTTCATAGATTAGTCAAGTCGCTCTCCTTAATAGACGGCAAAAACCCCCATGGTTGCCGCGGAGAGCTGGCATTTATTCTGTCCCTATCTTACACATATAATATGAAGAGATCACGTGACCCACTTCAAAATAAAATATGGCATCCATCTTTTTTTCGCAGTGTAAAAATCGTGAATTTTAAAGTTCTTTTAAATTTATATTTAGTGTTGCATCCGCCCTAAAACCGCTTTATTTTTGCACATTTTCTGTGCAACTATATTTTGCGCCAACACAATTACAATATTTTTTAGTTTAAATAATCATCAAACTTTAATTATTTCTACGACAAAGCCTAATTTTAATGAATGCAAAAAGTAAACAAGTGATTGTAAGATGAGTTGTATAAGAATTGCTGAATTTTTTCACGCAAAATTATTTAGCTCTGGAGTCTGGAATAAAAGTGATATGAATGAAATATTCATTGCTTTTATATAGAGAGTCAGACGATTTATATTTCGATGACGTCATTTGAATAAAGTTCATTATTTTCAATGAAGTTTTAAGTTTTCAAATGTAAAAAATTATTGTAGTACTGTGATAATTTAAAATATATCAGCGCTGAATGTATTGCATTTTAGAGATGTTTAAATAAAAGTGCATTTCAGTTGGAAAGTGTTTCATAATGATTTATGCATGATTGATCTTTCTTGTATATTTTGCCACGATTTTGGGCGATATTCACACAAATCGGTCCTTTAGTGACCGAAAACATTATCTCAGAGTTTTTATCTTGACATCATCGGAAAGATAAAAAAAATTATCTTCCAAACAAACTTTGAAACGGAATGCATGTGATTAATAAATGAATTTTTGTAAATTTTAAAAATATATATACTCTTGGTGTATTTAAAACGTCCCCGAATTTTATATTGCGATATAAAAATTTGACTTTCTATCCAACGTTTATAATTCAATAGCAGCTTCTTTAAATATTACACACTGCTCCAAAACCCATCCATTCATTAATTATAATTTTTTAATGTATAAATATGTGGCTAATTTCTGAACTTCGTATAGGCGGTCTAAAAATGAGGTGTCTCACATGCACCTTCGCGCAAGCGCATAATAGATGTATTTTTGGAATTGGGCAGAAAACGTTCTGAGGATATCTTCTGGTGGTTACAAATTTTTGTTTACTTAACATACATTCATTTAACTCAAAACTGAAATTTCCAAGACACTAACCATAATGCAAATCAATTTAAATGTAACGGCTATGCAATAATAGAAAGTCACCCAGATATCAATATTGATAAAAAAAAAACTATTTGAATAATTACTATGGAACTTGGCTAAAAATGAACACCTAAACACTAATCCAGAATGCATGCAGCGGTCACATAATGAATGACACATTTTAAACAAAATTCCGTGCATTACATATCGTGCCATTTGGATGATTGTACCGTAGAATGAGCCACAAAGAATGCAACCAAGAATTTAACTGAGGAACATTAAAAAGCAATATATATTACGAAATATCTCGAAAAATATTAGTTCTGAATAAATATATGAAACATGATATCACCTTTATATGCAGTTATAATGTTATCATAGATAAAATTTTAACACACGTGGAAATGTTCTAAATTTTTAAAATTAAAAACTCATCTGGATTATCTAACTAAAATATTTAACAAATCTCCATTTAAAAGACCATATTAATTAGATTTTATCCACAATTCAACATTTACTTCACACGTTAGCTTTTGATTTTCAGTTCCATGACTTACACTTGCAAATGGAATTTCACTTTCAATTACAGCTCATGCAGTCAAATAATATCAAATAAAATCAAAGTATCGCAATATTAAAAGAGAATAATACTGTCCATCATTGAAAAAGATTTCAAAAAATGTTAACACATAATAAACAAATTTACATAGCAGCTTCTATGCTTTGAATTCCATAATATGCCTATTAATCGTGACCAAGCCACCTTTGCAACACATGGACCGGGGTCTAGTCTCATATTTAGGAGGTGTTGGCTGTGGACGACTAAGCCTTTGAAAAATTTTATGAAGTCTATTTATTCCTGCTTTAAATCTCGGGAAACGTTGGGCACATTTTCTAGTTTTAAATAAATATATTTTTAATAGACTATTAAAATAAAGCTAATTACAACAAACTATGTTTGGGTGAGTGGGGTAGGGGAAGGTAAAAGGTTAAAAAAATATCAATATGAATCATTAAACTGATTTTTGCGTTAAACTTTTATAAGAAAACTTAAGGAAACTAAATATTCGAAAAAATTAGTAGAAAAAAGTCGGAGAAATTTTTTTAATATAATGATTTTTCAGCTTCTCTTGATTTATAATTTATTACTATATTTACTTATTACTTATCTCAATTTACTTATTTATGTACATCTTTTATTCTTCATTTTTTCTTTAAGACATCATTTAGTCATTTGTTTCCCTTTCTGATATTTTTATTTTTGCTCTTATCCCTGTAAAATTTAGAAAACAAAGAAAAGAGTAACGAAAATAGTATTTTATAATTATGTATTTTAACTTGGAATACATAATCAATTTTCGTTGAGACTATTTCCATTTCACTAGAAAATTAAAAGTATTTTTTCCATTTTAAACATATATATTGTAACATTTTTAAAAATCAGATAATTTTTGTGAACTTATAATAAGCATGCACCATGTCTCTTGACCTAGCATTTATAACAAGACCCTTAACTATTCCGTTTATAAAAACTAAGAAGTATGTTTGAACCAGAAAGCAAATTTTCTGCAATTTACGGTATCTGTACTTGTAGTTTATTTTTGTAATTGCAATGTTCTTTTAACAAATGTTTGCACAAATAAATGTCATTCGAAAGAAAATTACAATGCGAAAATGCAGACATTTTTTTTTTTTCATTATTATTATAATAAATTTGTATTCATGTAAACATTTGATAACAGTTTATGTTAAAACGCTCTAAAATCTAGTGTAAAAACAATTACAAAACACATATTTTTAATAGCACAGCATAAAACTATAAAGTAACCGTATCAATTTAGAGACACAAAAAAAAAATAATAAACAGCCTCTATCCCCTACGTCTATTCTTTTATCCTTGCCACCGAAAAAAGTTGATACAGTTACTTTAATGTTAAGTTTGTGGCTTGTAGTTATTTGATAACAGGTTGAAAGGAATCATAAGGAAAGTTCAGAAAAGGAAAGATATCAATGCAAAAGTCTATGTTACAACTTTACTGATAAATCGAAAATCAATCAATTACCAATTTCATTTGAAGCATTTTCCTCGCAGTTGATACATGCTCAAAAATAATATCCATATTTCAGTTAATAATCAAATGTATGTGTATTATGTTTGAAACTATTGTAAATTTTATAAACAAGGCAAATACAAATTAATAACACTTTATTCATTAATTAAACCATATAAAATCATTTAATACAATTAGTAAAAGAGATTCAATTCATAAAAATACAAACATTTGAAGATTAGTAATTTTATCCAAATAATAACACCTTACAACCAAAACAGTAAGATAGATGATTTTAGATCTTTCATTCAGCCACATTAAACAGTCCTAAATTATGTACATTAGCACATTTCTATGTTGTTCTAGAATCAAAAAATTTAGAATACTTACAAAATTTATATCATTAATGAATTCTGTTTCAAAAAATAATTAAACTATTACTCCAAAAATCCTTAAAACAAATACATATATTAACAAACTAAATCAGGGTTGATATTTATTTTAAGTCGGCCACATTAAGAACTTGCATCCTCAATTATGAAATACTACACCTTCAGTCAGTGATTCCCAACCAGGTTTCCGAGGAACCCTAGTTGAAAACCTTCCACGAGAACTATGCCCGGGGTTCCACATCAAAAGCTTGCCAAAAAGGTACAACTCGCTACTTCTTTTGTAATTGAATTAAAAAAATTAAAATTATTAAGGTTTTAGCATCATATATTAATAAAACAATGAAGCATTTTGAAAATTTAGCTTGGCTAGACATTCGCACGATAGTTTAAATTTAAGCAGCGACAGTTTTATTAGAGACGATAAAATTTTGTTGAAACGAAGAATTTTGGTACGAAGATTTTTGGCGACAAGGAATTCAGTGGACAGTAATGAACATTACCAGCACTCCCGCCAGCTAAATGTTTTGAAAAAAAGACCAAGCAATAATAGAAAAAAGTCAAACCAATTAAAATGCATTTCTCCCAATCACATCATATGAAAATGTGACTGTATTATTCATAAAACAATAAAATGTAACTTGTTTTTTATTAACAATTTTGTGAAAAGCAATTATAATAATACACAATAATTACAAAACATATACACAGTTTGCTTGTAAGCCAGATGTAATGCAAAAAATATTTGTCATTTTTTATTAACAATAATTAATAATAGAAAGAGGCAATAAGTACCTTTGTAATATTTCATTCAAAAGTATGAGTTAGTTATTATTTATAAGATTGTTATTATTTACAGGTCTATTTACCTCCGTCAAACTTAATGTAGGAACAGATTTTTATGTTTTCGCATATTTTTTTCCGAGGAAAAAGCATGTTAATTTCAACAAATCTTAAAATGTTAAAAGCAATCTGATCTGAACAAAACTATTTATATATATATATATACATATATATATTAATTTGTTTTATATATATTTTTTGGTTTACTGTATATATCGGTATTATTGCAAAAAATAGACATTTATACTTTCTTAATTTGTAACAAAAGAGAAGGAAGAACCAACAAAAATCTATATTTATCAAAAATCTTTGACGAAGCGATGTGCCAAATTATATCTCAAGTCTGAGAAAATACATTTGGGTTTCAATCGACGAAACGACAGTCGCTGAAAGACGATATATGGCTAATGACTGAACATGGCTTTTGTGGACTAAAAATGTGCTAAGCTACAATGTGTTAGTGCTTTTGTGGCACGCTGCAACTCAAATGATAAAATCGTAAAAGTTTTTATCCCAAAATAATTTATATAACCTGTTTAGCGCAGACACTCATGTCCAAAAGTTAAGCAGCAAGTGGAAAAATTAGCAAATTCAGCGAAAGAAACAACATACAGCTACAAAATTTGCATACTTGGCAGGCGCACGCACGCGGAAACTAACCCATAGAAAATATTTTGCATACCAACATTCAACAAGAAAACGTATTAGGTATAAAAACGGCTTGTTTTTATAGCAGAGCCTGTATCTCCGCATTAAGAATTCCAGAAGGAAAATCGAAATAGCCAAATTTTGAAAAATGAGTAGACGACATCAGCTGAGTGACGTCAGACGATGGAAAGTAATAGGGAGACTCGAAGGGGGCCAGAGACAGTCGGAAGAAGCCCTAGCCCTAATCAATGGTTCCGTCATTTGCCGCCTATGCAACTCAAATGTTCACAACCGTTCAGGATGATCGTTTTCTGTGTCTGCAAGCACGACGCCACAGGTCAAGTACTGCACATCAGCTTATTTCGACAATGCAGAGTCGGCAGGAAAAGCGGTACCTCGGCAAACTGTTTACAGACTGCTACATGGAGGACAGCTGTATGCACGACGACCAGTGGTTTGCAGCCCACTGGCGCCCTAGCACAGAGGAGCTTGTTTAAACTGGGCTCGATATCAGCCCAACTGGACTCCACAACAATGGTGTACCGTGCTCTTCACATATGGGTCACGATTTGATCTATAGAGTGATTCCCGACGGTTATTGATCTGGAGAACTCCTGGAACTCGCTATCAGGCCAGTAATATCCGCGAAATGCACGCATACAGAGGAAATGGTTTAGACAGGGATTACTGTTGGCACCAACACTGATCTCCACATTTTCCCTCGCGGTACTATGACAGCAGTGTGGTATAGAGATGACATCTTAGCTCAATATGTTCACCCACTTTGGGGGGCCATGGGTCCTACTGTCATTTTTATGGACGATAACGCGCGAGTTCATGGGGCTCGCATTGTCGGCCAGTACTTAGAATCGGAAACACTGCTTCGCATGGAATGGCCATCGAGATCCCCTGACTTGAATCTCATCGAGTATGTATGGAAATTTGTACATTAATATTTGAATTCATTCATTAGTTAAAAATTAAATCTTAAAATCGGTCGTAACCCGTTAATAAATTCCTATTAAGATATTCATATTATCATAATTTGAATGCTTTTAATGCATATTAAATGACATATTTTGGGAAGGGTTATTGTGCGTAAAAATCTACGGCATACTAATATGTGTCAGCCAATTAGGGGTTCCGCGAAACTTCCCGATATATTTCTAGGGTTCCTCCAAATTAAAAGGTTGGGAATCACTGCCTTAAGCTAATATAAAGAATAAAGAATTGCGCAATTAACAGCTGTCAATCACAATCTGAGAAAAGAGTAGATCTCTGTCACCTTATTAAGACATGGTCTATCTAGCTTCTCTAGCATTGAATGCGAACTGCATAGATGTGTAAAAGTGGGGGTCGATAAATTTTCAACATACTTCGAACGTTTGAAACTTTAACAACCAATACACTTATCTAAAATGTCATATCGTTCATTCCCAGTCCAAGTTATATAAGTAAACATAATTCCACATTTATTGTGAATTTGTTTCTTTGATGTTTAAGTTACATTTTTAATATTTCAAATTCTTAAAACGTTTTATCTAATTGAGTTAAAGTTTTTCTGGCAATTTAACAACCAGTATTCAGATCTTTATAATATTTACAACAGGTACACACGTACACTGGCACGTACTGTGGCTCCAGTCACCTCTAGGCATGCATCTGTTTATTTATACAATCTATCATTGTACTATGATTTTGAATGTGATGGAAACCACGCACAGATCTGCATATAAAATTTCATAAATATCAGAATTCAAAAGACAATTTAAGTATTTTAAAACACTTTAGAAAAAATTTGAAAATTTTTAAAGGTTTTAATTTTCCAAACATAATTTAAGAAGTTCAAAAAAGCTTATGAACTCTGTAAATATAAGATGATATATTCAAAATATTTGCCTCAATTTTCAATTAGAAATAAATACTCAAATAATTAGTTTTTAATAAAAATTATGTTGGCATAGAATCACATAGTTGTATGAAAATTTCAAATCACATAGCAACATATATTTTGTTTGATTTCATAATTCTTATGGAAATGCAATTTGCAAAATTTTAATTAAAGATGTATAAATCAGAGGGTTCTTTCCTTTGAATCACTTCAGATCTTTTACACACACACTAAACCATACTAAAGTAAATACATCATCACATTTGTATACTGTTCTGAGATTCAGAAAAGTTTAAATACTTTGCAAAATTTACAAATATGTATCACCCAATTCTAACAAACAAATATATAAGATCTTACTCCAAATGTTCTAAAACAGAGTTCCCACTCCTTTTCATCAAAACAATTCAAGGACTTTTCAAGAACCTAATATTTTTTCAAGGACTTGCAAATTATTAATGCCTTTAAAATTATTTTCTATCATCATTCAATGTTTTCCCCAGGGTCAATAACATTTTACATGATAGATTTAGATCATTATAGCAAGCACATTAGCTAAACAAATTCAAGTCCTTGAAAACCAAAATATAAATAAAGCACTTTTCAAGGATTTTCAAAAGCCATGGGAACCCTGAAAAAGGCAAATAAATATATATGTTGCGACAATATTGAATGGAAGATGATATCTTGAAACTCAAGGTTTGAAATAGCTGCTTCAATTTTCATAGAAATAGACAAATACCGAAATGATTGTTTCACAGTTTTACATAAATTATCTTTTGTTTGGAATAAAGCACAAAGTAATAAGAAGCTTCAAATCACATGGTACATATTTCTGTGTTTCATAGTTCTCATGGTTCCAAACATTATATTTTAAAAGTTCTGCAATATTGAAGCGTTACAATTTAGGGTGTTTTTCTTAATAATTTCACTTATTATTTTATATCCTTCTTGTACTATTTTATATTCTTCATTCATACGCATTTAAAATTCTGCATAACGTAAAAACATGAGCACATTTCTTTATTACTCTCAGATTCAAAATATTTACAAATATTTTATAATTTGTATAGGTCTAGATTATATTTGTAACAAAAAACTAATATTTTATAAAAGTTCTAAAAAAAATAAATAAGTTGTAAATAATACTGTAAATAATACTGTAAATAATACTAAGAGATTGAAAACTTGGGCTTTAAAATGTTCATCTGAATTTTCAATAGAAAAATACATATCTTGAATTACGATTTGCATAGTTTATTTTTCTTTAGGAACATAGCCTATATTTTCTTTGAGTTTCATAATTCTTATGGTTTACATATTCAATTTATGAAAAGTCTGAAAATGACAAACTTTTAATTTTGAGCGTTTCTTATACACTTTTCAGATCCTTCATTTATGTGCATTGAACCTTACTAACCTCAGTGCATCAGTATATATTTTTATTGCTATAAGATTTTTATGAAAATTCAAAATATTAATAACTTTACAAATGCATAGCTCTGAGTCATGTATATGACCATAAACAAAATCCAAAAAGTCTAAAAGATAGATAAATATAATATAAATAATGATAAATAAAGATGAGAACTTCAAAACTTAGGTTTCAAAATATTCGTCTGAATTTTTAAAGGGATATAAATATACTTCTGTTTTGCATGATTTATCTTTGATAAGAAATTCTAAAATAGAAAAAAAAAATTTGAATTACTTAACACATTTCGTATTCCACGATTCTTATAGTAAATTGACTAAAAATAAACCTTTGGCACAATAGTCTGTCATGAAACGTTAATATAAGCAATAGCAAAACTTTCTAAGTTTAGCATTGGTTATGCATATGGACTGCGGCCCATATTCATTAATTCGGCTAATTTCATCAATAACTTTACAACTATTTTCTTTGGTAGTTTTACATTTAACAGTAGCCTCAAATACTGCATCACTTGGATGTACAGAGAGAGTAATTAAATAATATTTGAACGTTTCAAGACTTTTATTCTCAGGGGTAATACTACTGTGTTCACTTTGAACTTGCCTTACACTAAAAATTTCATCCAGCAAGAGTAAAGCACATTTTCTTGTGTATTTACTAAGCCTTTTGTTTATAGCATCTATTATAGTGAGAGAAGCTTTCTTAACCAATAAATCGGATTTTGAAACTATCTTACTCCTTTGACATGGACACCAATGTGGAGTGATTGACGCACGAGAGCAAGTTCTGTTGGAAGGAACCTCCTGAAATAGACTTATACCATGTTTTGAGATATTTTCAAATTTTTCATCACCACTTATTATTGAAGCTAAATGAAGTAACGTAGCATGAATGTCGAAAGGAGTCGTTAATCTCTTACTGTTAATGTTCAAATTTTCATCAAATGTTTTGTATTTCTCAAGAAACCAATTTGGTACAAAAATATTCATAAACGGCATTCTCTCTTCAAATTGGCCTATATAAGTCTTACGAATCGGCCCATATCGAATACCATGATCACTAAAGAACACTACTAAAGTGTTTTGGAATATTTGCAAATCGTCCAAATATTGCAATAACTGATAAGTGGGATCATCGGCATAACCAGCATAATTTAAGAAATCATGAGTAAGTCTAGCAAGAAAGGTAAATGCAAAAAAAGGACGATCTCTGCCAAGTGTCTCTACAAAGCTTTTCAAATAATCATAAATAACTTCCATTTCCATTTTACTGCCAAAACATTGCATTTTACTACTTTTCTTTATATCCGATTCCTCAACTGCTAATGCAAAAGGTCGATAATAATAATCAGTAGGTGGGTTTCTAAAACCATTTCTATAATAATTAAAAGTAGCTATATCAGGAGCGTCTTCAGCTAAAAACGTTCGGTATCCAAGGCGAGAAAAAACTTTCCAAACGAAATCGACATCATCAAAAAACATGGTCTTATTGGTTATTTCATCGTAATAATGCTCATAAAAGTGACCAGTCAATAACGGCACTAGATTAGGAAATGTATTATCTCCAACTTTAGTATATCCTTGCATATTGAATACTGTTGAAACATTTGAAAAGAATTTTTGACATTTTGGAAAATGTCTTAGAAAATTTAGATGCGATATCGAATCTAAGCCCAGAAATATAACATTAAGAGGTTTGCTAGCCAAGGCTTCTTTTAAACGAGTGCTACGGTATTCAACATCAGTCTTCAGTGGCGTCAGTGGTAGGAACTCCTTAAATGATTGCCGCTCTCCGTTTAAATTTATGATATTACATACTGTTTTTATAAAATCGACTCTGAGCGCTTTATCAAACGTTAAGTTCTTAAACTGGGACAAAATGATGCGGCTATCAGTATCCTTGTCAATTTTAGAAACGTCACGGAAAATTTCTTGAAAAACACATGAAACACGTTGAGGATCAACTTCATAGTAATAACGAAGCATGGTCACATCTAACGTGACCACGGCATTAGGAAGAACTCTTAAAACTGATGGTTGTCCAGTGCATTTGTACCGAGCAGTCGGCTCATAAAACACTTTGACAGAATCATCCCATGGATCCCAAGCTGGAATCTGGCAACCAGATGTGTTGACGAAGAAGTCTTTGATCGAGTCATCGGCTATAACCTGGAATGGGGTCTCGTCGACGAGTAGCATCAATCGGAAAAAATAAATCAGACACACGGTACAGAAGACTACAGAGATGGTAAAAAAGGGAAGGTTTCGGCAAGGGCGTCTCTCTCTCCATCTCATTTTGGCACCTAAAAATAAATGTTATCACTTTTAAGCAATCCTCAATGTTTAAATCACTGAGAAAAAACTGGAAAAAAAATATTAATTACTATCAAAATCCTGTAAAAATATTTTTATTTCGTTTAATCTGGCAAAATATTTTGGTGATCATCGCTAAGAGACTGCCACGAAACAAACTATAAAAAATAAACAAAATAATTATAAGAGAGTGTCATATTGCCATCGGATATTAGTGTATGCAACAGTTGTGTTCCATGTCGTAAGAACAAAGGCTCTTAACCCTTAGCAGAGTAATTCAAGGGAATTATTGAATGCCCGGAGCAGTAGCGTAGCGCGACATTTTTGACTGGGGAGGCTCAGCAAATGGCGTTTAAACCTGAAAAATATTTTTGTATTATAAGTGAAATTTATATTGGAATTCTCACATTCAATTACGTTTTATTTCCTTGGTGAATAAAATTAAATAATTTAACATAAAAATGATAAGAATGAATGAAATGCACGAAATTTTAAAATATGTTACCTATGTAAGATAAATACGTACAAAATATAACATTTTAAACGTTTCCTTAATTCTAAATTAGTTGAACTTTTTTACAACCATTTTATTATAGTACTAGCAACATACCCGTTCTTCGTACGGAGTATATAATATAAAGAAACTTATAATTCGCAATCATGTACAAATTCTATTAAAATATTAAATTTATTGCTCCTAAAGAGAAGTTTAAGAATATCCGTTCTCACTATGCAAAATTATCTTCACGGGCAGATCTGAAGAATAAAACATCCTGGCCCCTTTTGTAAGCAAATTTACAAAAAAAAAAGGAATTGAATCAATATATGCAACCCCGTACGACTTATATTGTCGCAGATTATAAAATATCCCAGTGTGTTAGTAGAAGATTACCCGTATTACAATATGAGTCTCAAAAATCTTTGCCAAAATAAAAGAGATGACGTAATAAATTGAAAATATCAATAATCCCCGTACTCTTTATACCAGAAGGTCGTAATTGATTCCAATATATGCCAATATATATCAAAACATATGACAATATGCCTGTACTACTTATATTCTCGTAGATTAGAAGATATACCGATGTATTTGTAGAAGATTACTCGTACAACGTACAATATATGAGTTTAAACAATTTTTGTCATAATAAAACAATTGTATAATAACATGAAAATATCAATAATCCCTGAAACAATAATCCCCGAAAATATCAATAATAATAACGTTTAAACCTGAAGACTGTAATTGATATTATCCAGTCAAAAATGCTATAAGAAAATTCAAATCGTTCTTTTCTAAAATATATTTTTATATCCATTTATTTATTATTCAAATCGAAAAAATAATAATTAAAATTGACAGACAGATTTAATTTAATTGCGTTTCTGAGCAACATGATATAAGATAGAATCTTCCTCATAAACTGCGAAATTAAATAACCATTTTGATTTCTTTATACTTTTAATTGTTCAGTAAAAGCTTGTGAAAATAAACCATGGAGATAGATTTCCCATTTAAATCATGTTTCAAACAATTCATGTTTTCAGAAAGTGACTAATTAGCGCAAAAAATCTCCCATCAAACTCAGAGATAAAGTTTTAATTCACTTTCAAACGATTTTCAAGCTTTTCGTTTGGATAAACCACGGAGTTAGAGAGTAGAACTCCTAGGGAAAAGTTTCGTTTTTCATTAATATCTCGACAACCCCTAGTCTTAGATACTCGAAACTTGGGCTAAATTTATAAAGGGGGGGGGGGTGTATTTCAAGGCTATCCACAAAATTTCATCAAATTCGGTTCAGCCGTTCTCCCGTGATGATGAAACAAACGAAAATGTCGTTTTTTACTCGAGAACCACTAATCGTAGAAACTCCAAACATGGACTAAATTTTAAGTGGGACTATTTCCAGGCTACCCACAAAATTTCATCAAATTCGTTTCAGCCGTTCTCTTGTGATGACGGGACAAACAGACAGATTTTCAATTTTATTTATATAGATATAAAGTCATGGTCGCCCCCCTTCGGAAAACGTTCTACGGCCGCCCATGCAAGAAAAAGTGCACTGAAAATTGGTCAGAAATCTGGAACATAAGCTTAGTTGAAAATCAGTGTGAATCCTTAAACAATATTGTATATTAATTATTCACAAATACTGTACTGTGAAAGTTTAAAAATATCTTGTAATTATAATATGTTAAGAATTCGCTATAAAATTATCAACCACTTTTTTTTTTATCTAACTGAGATTCTCGTGTAACATGCGAGTTTTAAAGGGAAATCAGATTCATTCTTTCTAAAACTCCCAAATTCGTAAACGGATGCTTCGCCATATTGATGTCGATATAAAGAGCCAAGTCTACTTTGCAAACAACTTCAGTTTAACGGAAGTCATTCCTCGTATATTTCTTCGTTTAGATATTGTTGAAAGTTAGGTAAATGCTGGATTATTCTTGAAAAATGACTCAAATTATTTAGTATTACGTATAATGATTATTTTCTGCGAATATTAATTAATAGAATCACGTTTGACCCGAAATGGAGGACCCATCAGCCTTGCACTACCCACCCTCACCTACCCATCATTGATGAAACATCACGTCCAACATCTAATCATTGATTGTTAATAAAAGGTTGAAAATTGGTAAGCCAATAGCCACGCCTTTCTATAAGCTAGCTTCCATGTTAGTTAAATCAGCTAGGGAGGAGTTTAACAAATGGGTGGCCTTAAAGCCATGCTTCTCCTTACAGCCCACGAAGGCTGAATGATTTCAGCTCCTAAAACATTAAAATATGCGTTTTCACGGGGAAAATTTTTTGAAACGTGTCACTTTAAACAAATAAAAGTCAACAACTTTCTAAATAAAACATATATATTCACAAAGTTATTTAAAAATTATAATAAATAAAAGTATGTTTAAATAATTTTTTTAATTAGATTAGCGCCTATTGAGGTTAAACAGCTGAGGGAGGCTCAGCTTTTTAACCTCCTACGCCACTGGCCCGGAGCAATGTAGCAGTGGCGTAGCGTCTATAGAGGCTCTAAAGCTGAACCTCCCCTGTTTAAAATCTAATTTAAATATACATTTAAATATACATTTATTTATTATAATTTTTAAAACAACTTTGAAAGTATACATGCATTTTTTAGAATATTGTTGCACTTTACTTGCTTAAAGTGACATGTTTCAAAATATTTTCTCATTAAACAGCATCTCTTAATGTTTTAGAAACTAAAATCCTCCAGCCTTAACAGTGTATTGAAAGAAATAAAACCTCCCGAAATGCTTCGGGAAACATGCCACAGGAATTCCGCGCGACGATTCTGCTGAATCTATTAGGTGAAATTGCAGCAAACTTGCTAACTCAAGTTAAAGAAGAGCAGTATGGGAACTATGAAGAGATAAAAAGAGTAATACAAGAAAATTATCAATCCTCACCCCAAATATGCTTAAGACTGATTTAGGAAAGCCAGACGCGCAACTGACGAGTATTAGGCGCAGTTTGCGACTCGAGTGGTGCCCATGTGGGAGTATTACTGCCAGTTGAGAGAGGCGAAAAATTTTGAGACCAATTAGTGGTGGCGGACAAAATTTGCATGGCTTAGAGAGGGAGACATACGCACATATCGGCCTAAAGCAGGGGGCAGGATGGTATAGGCCCAGGGAATTGGCCATAGAATGCGATATGTACTATGCAGCGATGGGAAAGACGTATGAAGTACCAAACGGGAAATTGTACGAGATTCGTTACGGAGTGGACAACGGGAGGAATCTTCGACCTGAAAGCGAAAGGATGCGTACCAGAAATGGAGGATTTGGAAAGACGGGCCAAAGGGCCAATGTTTTAAGTTTGGACCAAAATCCCATTTGAAAAGGGACTGTACAAAAGTCGGCTAAAGGAAAGCCGAGAGATATTTTGCGAGAGAAAATTGGACTCAAAGGCGGGATGATTTCAGGAATAACGTTGACGAGAAACGATACCCAGATAAAAGGGCATTCGTCCACGGAATACGTGCGAAAGGGAGGAATCAGAGGAATAAAGCGCCAATGAAGGGGCATATAGGACGACGTCCAAGATGAGATTGAGGAGCAGGCTCTCTGAAAAGAATCGATCAGAGTAGCGGATTCCAGGAAATCAGTGCAAGTTAGTTGTGTAAATTTGAGATGGTCCCAATCAGCATCGACGGCAGGTTCAAGTCCGCGATTGCGGATTCTGGCAGTAAAATCCTAGTTGTAAGAAAAGGCGTGATTACAGATGAGCCGAAGACGGTCGCGGCTACAATGTACATGAAAGGGATTTTCGGACCGCCAGTAAAAATGCTGACTAGTTGATATCCCATTGGATTCACTAGTCGATAGCCACGAGAAAGAATTGCAATATACCTCATCAACAATTATGTACGGTGGCATAGAGTATCACTGAGGAAATAGTACTGCTCCCAGAAGTAAAAGAATTGCTAGTAGGGGTTACGGAACGTGAGACGAGGGCTTTCAGACGCGAGGCGAAACCTCAGTATAAGAGCCTTCAGCATGGGAAAGACATCGCTGACGCGAAAGTGGAAATACAGTGAGTCAACAGAAGTTTCGGTTTCGAATTAGGAAGGAAGCAAAATAATCTCCGCTAAAAGAGGGAAAAGCCATCCAACCTGTAGCATCGTAAATATCCTATATAATAGATAACACAGGCCTGAAAAACGGCCCAAAGATGTTTCTTAGGTGGGTTTTGCAGATGACCCTTACTTCCGTGAAGTAATTAAGAAAGGGTATAGGAACTTATGTTCCACACAGGTGGTCAACGTTCAAATCCCATTATCAAGGAAAAGAAGACGTGGGCATAAAGTAATTGACAGTTGACAAGAAGAATGTCAAGAAAAAACAGCCAACAGAGAAGATTTTTGACACGTTCTCGTCAAAACCGCGAGGTCAAAGTGAAAGTTCAGAGTGAGGTGTTATCCCCGGATTTCTAGTATTGTAAAAGATAGAAAGACTACATCTACTCTTTAGGATATCTACGTCTAGCACATGGACTCAGCGGAGAATAGGAAGATTGTTCAGAGTTGGGTGGTCATGAGAATAAAGCCCCGTGCGGTTTTGTTGACAAACAGCGTTGGGTGCAGATGTAACTCTGTCCGATTTTTCTAGCTCAAAAGGGGTTACAGATCGAAGGAATGAAGGCGGGAATCCCAGACACTGTAGATATTTTGGAAAGACAAGGAGGGGGGGGGGGGGAGGATAAGAACAAAAAGTAACTGTTAATTTAGTACCAGTTCGCATTTCATAAAGGGAATTGGAGTTAATAGGGTAAGAATACGGTTTGAGTGACTAGAGAAGGGGGTTGGACCAGAAAGATAAAACTAGGCCAACTCGTCACACTAGTTGTAGATATAAGAATTTGTATTTGATTCTATTCTTTGTGTAAAGTTTAATATTGTTTTTTTTTAGATGTTTTATTTGCTTTTTTGTGTTTAATATTTTATTTATATATACTTAAAGTTTATGTTTCATGCTAAGCGTAAATTTTCCATTAAGATCCCATGACCGAGACACAGTTTGAAAATTATCACGTCCTGGAAGAAGTTCGCTCCTAAATGACAATTTTTTTAACATCGAAGAACAATCCTTTTCTCGGGGAGGGGGAGACTATGTGACTTTCATGTGTTCTTCTGTTTGGTTGATTCTGTAAAAACATGGTGTTAAACCCTGCCTTTACTCAAGGGGGTGTGAGGCATGTAAGAACCCGTGAAAAGGGTTGTTGGCATTTAAAAGCGTCTCGTAACAGAATGGAATTCGTAAACAGAATCGTTATAGTTGTCATCAGGAGATGAGGGGCAAGAGATTGGAAGAAATCGAAACTGTGATGCCACCATGAAGGTCTGGCAATATTAGATTTCCAGACAAATTTTTAAAAGTGAGGTCGAGGAGATGATATAGATATGTAAATGAAAGAGATTAAGGGAGACGTTCTGAGGCAACTGTTGAATACAGACGTCGTTCCATTGCAGAGCAAATTTCGACCTCACTTGGAAATGATCTCGAACGAGTGGAATCTGTATTTTTGGTCGTATGTAGCGGTCGACACTGAATAAACCAACCGCATAACCGAAACTTCTTATTTTTTCCTTCATTTACTTATTTTTAGTACTTTCCCTAGATACGAACACTCACGCTTAAAAGGAGAAATGCAGTACATTTACAAAATAAAATAATACTCCCTTTCCACGTATGATTTTCGTGACTTCGGGACATCAAATATAAGTCGAAGTCTGGAAGACACTCGATCCAACATAAATCCTAATAAAAATGCTATAATATAAATACTTCTTAAATACAGCATAAACACAAACATATACCAGTCAATCGGTTTTGAAGGCAGAAATAGTTTTCTTCTTCAATTGTTCGGTTGTTTCAATTCGCTCTGCTATCAGTTGTCTTACGGCTACCGCCTTATTTCTTTTTCGTTCATTCTTTATTTTCTGCTATTTTCTTTTCTCCTCGGTCTTTACCGTTCATTCGTAGTGCCCTACCTCCCCTTTCCTGCTTCATTTCTTGCAGCGGCGATGGCAACTTGTCTCCTACCTTCAGCCACGTGTGCTATTCTACGGCAATTTCTGAACTTACACGGATAGGTGAGGTCAAGTTTCTTGTTAGTCCGAAGAAGAAGGCTGTTTTCTGTCTTCGAAACGGGTAGAGCAGTAAATATTTGTATTTATGCTACATTTACTTAGTTTTTATATTATGGAGTTATATCTATACTTCCTTTGGTATTCTCAAATTCTATTCAAAACTGCGCAAGAATAGCTTCCAAAATAATGATTTAAAATGCTGTCTCTAAGAGGAATTCACTTATTACAAAGGGGAAAAAATCAGTTCTGAGACGACAACGCCTTAAAAATCTCTCTTGTATGAAAAATATAGATAACTAGAATGAATTACTCGTCGTTGTCCGGGTCCTAAATAAGCGCCCGCTACTTAAATAGATAAATAATAGCGTCTACACCCTATTCATAGAAGAATATAAAAAAAATCATGAATCATTAGCAATTTATATCTAAGATGACAGGGCTAAAAATGCAAGGTTATAACAATAATAACGGGTGCTTTGATCAATTGCAGCTGTAATTTAACAACAACAATTTGCAGTTGTAATTTAATTAAGACTATCACTAATGTACTTTCTTTATCGCCAAATTACCCATCCTTCTAAGCATTTCAAAAATTTAAAATTTTCAGGGAGCATAACCTTTCTTAAACTCCAAATCATAAAAATATGTTCCATTATAGCATTACACCTAATCTTCATGCGATGTCATGTTTGTCAACGCACACCAAAACTGAATTATTTAAAAGTAATACCAAAATAACTTACCCCGCATAATCTATATAACACAATTTAACAAAAACAAGACTGAACTCTTCGGTGAATTCCTGACAGAATAACCAAAAAGTAAAAAGGATGCGCCTTGTAGATGGTTCGAAACAATACTAAACTTTTCGAATATCCTTGAAAACTGATTGAATTCTATTAATGTAATAGATCTATAAAACGTATTTATCCTTCACTGAGCAATACAGCGAAATCACTAGATAACAGAACAAAGGAACGAAAGATTTCCTCAAATCTTTGGCGTGAGAAAAGAAAACTTTATACACATCCGACGCAAAATAAACTCGCAGAAAATAAATGGTGCAATTCGTCTATTGTCAGGGAGAAAAATCGAATCTTGATTGAAGTTCATGATGTGAAAATACGTGATTTCGGACTCAAATAGAAATTTACCAGTAGTGAAGGTAACGTACCCCAAATTTCCAGATCATTGATCTGCTTTCTTCATTTGGTTTTGGAACAAAGTCCAATTTCCATTAAGGGCCCGGAAAATTTATTCTTCTATGTAGAAATTTTTAGTAAAAATAATGTTGCATTCGAATGCATGATGTATTGCAATTGTTCGTTTCAACCTTAAATATCTAGTTACTACACCAAAACTGGAGTTACACTTGTTTTTTTTTTTCTCATACTCTTAAGGGTTGAACCCAAACACAAATGAAGAGGCAAGAGAGTATCTTCATGGGTGCTGATGCTACTTGGGTGCTTCATGGGTGCTGCTGCTCTTCATCTTGAAGACAGGAGCTGTTAATACTTTTAATCAACCTTCCATTCTGTTGACTAACAAAGTATTAACTTTTAAGATCATTTTAAGTCATTTTTTCCCTTAAAACCTAACCTAATAACAAGGCCGGCGTCCGATAGTGCGATTCAAGGCACAAAAAATGGAGACCACAAAGTACGCCCTATATGCACTGACTTCCTGTTCAATAATTTTTCTTGTAATTTCAATAAGAATTTTCAATCACACTCCTGAATACTGTTACGAACGTGTAAAATGTCCTCACTGAAGTCTCTTTTGAAAACCAGACGGAGAAAACAACTTTACATGCAGTCATTCCTATGACGTGGATTTGGGGTTGCCATATGCTGCATTTCGGAGGGGTTTCAAGATATGGCGATTTATCGCCAATTTGACGACTTTTCGGATATTCGATAACTATCTTGATATAATGAATATTCTACGCGATACGAACCCCTTCTAGAAGTTTCTACAGAGAGTATATAAAAGAAGTCATCGCTCAGTTGGAGAGCAGTTGACGTGATACGAACTACATTGAACTGTGACATACGTCAATGTTTTGAGAGTAATAATTGCTGTTTTGTGAAATTAGTGGAGCATTTATTTGTTGTTTTACTGTACCTGACAGTTATTTGGGGATCTTGTGAAATAGTTATCGAGCTATTTACTGTATATTGTTCCTGTTTGCGCTGTGCCTGAGAACCCAGACCGCCCAGTTTAAGCTGTGCCTGTAAATAAACGTGTTAGTTATCCAGAAATTTAAACTCATTCTTGTATCAGCGTATACCAATGATTCTAGAGAATAACAATACGATCATGCTTCATCGTCAAATCTTACATAATAAAAGACGATACGATTGTGGTGTCGGGAGTAGCGGAAAATCTAATAGATCAAGAACCCAAAACGAAGTAATTACATCACAAATTTTATACAATCTGATAATATTTTTAGGTACAAGTCTACAGGAGATAAAATATTGTGTCGGTCTTGCGGTGCACAGTAAGGTGGAATGAAAATGTCAACTTTAAATTATCAAATTGGAATAGCTGGGGAAAGATGTCTAGATAAAGAAACCACAAATTGGGGCAAAATTAATCATGTTTCAAGGTGCAGCAAAAGGCTTAAAATTAAAAAAAAAATTGTGAAAATCAAAAAAAAAAAATTTCTTAATGTGGGGTAAGGAAAGTAGCCACTGAATTTTAAAGCAATGTTCATCATAGCCTACTAAAACATGTCTTGAAAACCTGCGTAAAGAGCTAACTGCCCTCGCCAGTTGTAATATGAAGAATCCTAATAAATGTCAATAATTTAGACATTTTCGCCAAGAATGATATTTTTGCGTAACTGTGATAAAATAACACGACATACAATATCGTATTTTTGTTATATAATAAAAAAGGGTAAATATTAACATTTGTGTATGTTTCATATATGTTAAATATTAAGAACGAGGCAAATTGAGACAAGAAAACAAAAATGATCAACCACTCAATTTCCAATTCACCTATTTTGAGGCAAAATCATTTCCGCTTTTCAATTTAATCCAAATGCGTACGCATGTGCACAAAGATTTCGCGCGCAACCATTTGACGTCCACCGCGAAAGGGAGAAAAATGAAATTCACTTCAAACGGAATTTTTATGTGTTTACTTGAAAATTCACAGATAATCACATAATATAGTAATTAAAAAAAAATTGTTCGAATACGAAAATATACATACATATTTTTACAAAACTATAGAACTGTGCTAATCTTACCCTTTCTGATGCAGCGAAATAAGTATAAGATTACCTAAAAAATGCAAATTTCGACATATTTTTAAATAAATAAATATGAAGGATTTAACTTACGGATTCCGTTCAAAGATCATTAGAAAGAACGTTTTTCGATCTTTGCAATAATGTCAAGATGGAAACTCTGTGATAATATTTTCGATCACTAAGAAACCGATTTGTGTAAATATCGCTTAAAATCGTGCTTCAACATAAAATAACTAAAATACAAACTTGAATTTTTAAAATATCGTAAGCCGTATCGTCCCAGGTCCTTGAGTATCTACCAAATTTCGTCGCTGTCCAAAGCTTTGATTTCCCGTTACAGATAACACACACAAACATCTTCTTTTATTATGTAACATGATTCATCTACCGCTAATTTTTCACAGATCTCACTTTGCCGCGGCAGCTCGAGATAGAAAATTCTGTCGACGCACGCGATGTGACATCACTCCCATTCTTGAAAACTCGGCAGGATTAAAGCCTCAACATGAAGGAGATTTGCTATCATGTGGCGTCACTCGAAACAGCCCAGATATTTTTAGGATTGCAAGAGTTTTTGGAGAAATTAAAAAGATTTAAAGGTACCGCTATTCCAACCGTTAAACACTGAATGGGATCAACTTTTTCTCCTACTACAACATTATGGGCACGCATTTCTCTTCAACTTCCAAAACAGACGTACTCTATGTTAAACATATGGGTTTCTCTTGTTAAACCGCCACACTCGCTGTCTGTCCTCATTGTATGAAAGCCCTCACTGTCTGTCATCCGCCAACAAGTCATTGTACAAAAGCCCTCGCTGTCTGTCATCCGCCAATACGTCATTGTACAAAAGTAGCTCTCAGAATTCTTAATGCAAAACAATTTATTATTTTCATTTGTAAAGCTATATACCAAAATTGATGGCAAATGTTCAACATCAATTATTGCCACCGAACACGACTAGAGTTTTCAACCATGTGATGACGGGATAATCAAAACCTTGAAAGCATATTGTCGATAACACCACGTTCGCCACTTTATACAGTTCATTAATGAAGATATACAATCATTTGCGTCACTTCGAGATGCGATTTTCATGATTTAAAAAGCATGGATTGCAGCTACCAAGGAAGCTACGTCTAGCTGCTTTGCTCAGACAGGTCTGATAATGAATCTTATCTCTTTTCCTGATTCTTACTCTGGTCTCTACGAACTATTGAAGGAAATCCCAACAATTCAATACAAACTGCCAAAGATTTTTTTTTTTTTAATTTGACCACAATGAACCACCATATAAAGATATATCAACGGAAAAAATCGTGGCCATGCGTAATCCTGACGATGGAAACCTCTTCTAATGCCCTCCTCTTTCTACCAAAGAAGCAAAACAGTATTTAAAACTTTTTTTAAAGCAAACTCTGAAAATGACTCTGAGGATAAGTTTTAAATGCCCTTGTTGAATTGAACTCTTCATTAAAAATTATTGAAAGAGTCGAAAGCAAACAATTATAGTTTTTTTCAACGGAAATAAATAAGGCACATATTTCTTCCTGCATGTAAATTTTGTATTTGATTCAAAATTCCACCATATAAATTTTAGTACAGTTTTAAGTACATTTTTTTTTAAATCATGTATACCTCATACACACAAATACATCATGTTTTGACTGTCAATGCCTAGAGCCCCTATAATATATGGGAGCCTTACCAATGCCTTTGACGTAACACCACCCTTGATATAGCACCAAATCATATCTGAAAAAAAGGTGGCGGTACATCAAGGGTTGATTGTACGTGATTTTTACACATGTAGGAGGAGATTTTTAAACACAGATCGCATATAATACATTAAATACAGATAGCGTACGGAATAATAATGCAAATGCGAATTTCAAATATATATAATAAAAATCTGATGTAGGCAACACATGACTTTCCTTATATAATGCATTGAATTTACTCCTTTTACAGCCAAAAAATAATGTATAAGATCCACGGTACTCTGTTTTTAACATTGAATTGTACATTTGGGGATTTTCCAGATGACAACATGTAATACTATTGCAAAGTATCCAAATAACCTATATTTCACACAATTCTAAATTAACAATTATCAATATTGATAGCATTCTCAATAAGAAATATAGTCCATATATTAAAATATTTTAATAATTAATTCATCAATTAGGAGTTATTTTCATTAATTTAGCGTCAATTTTATAATTTTGACGAAATTTTCGCCAATCTGAGGCGAAATATAGCCAAGTTGGCGATACTTTGCTAGATTATTCGCGAAGTTTGCCAAATACATCACCAAGTGTTACAGATAGACGGAGAGAAAAGCTTTCTTATATGCTAGAATGTATGCCCGTCGTATGATGGAAATCAGAATTTGCGAAACATTACTTCTCATTTGGCGTCATTTTTATCAATTTGGCGACATTTTTGTCACTTAAGCAACATTTAAAATAGTGGCCAAGTTGGCGACTTCCTGCTAAATTTCTCGCCAAGTGTTATGGACGAACGGAGAAATGGGTTATTCTTATAGTCTACTCTTATATTCTTTCCAAGATATTGAACTTTCATTAATTCATCGTCATTTCATTGATTTAGCGTCAGTTTCACCAATTTGGCAAATATGTATCAATTTGGTGATATTTTCGTCAATTTGGCAACATTTAAAAAATCACCAAGTCGGAGTATTCCGAAAAATTCGTCATCAAAATTTTAACCAAACGTTAAAGACGGAAAAATAGGTTATTCTTATAGTACTGGTAGATTCTCATATTCTATCCAAGATATTGAATTTTCGTCAATTAGTCGTCATTTTCCTTGATTTAGAGTCATTTTCATTAATTTGGCGACATTTTCTTTAAATTGACAATATTTAGAAAAGTCGCCAAGTTGGCGACATTCCGCCAAATACGTCGCCAAAATCTCGTCAAGCGTTATGAACGGAGAAATAAGTTATTCTTATAGCAGATAAATGACTATTGGCGTACAACTACAAAAGTATTACCCAAAGTATATTTTCTCATGAATGGAACGAGCTAGATCCACGAGAATGATGTCACCAAATTTATCGCATGATATTACATATGAAAAGTGAACATATTTCACAATAGTTAATATTTTTTTTATTTCATGTGATTATTTGATAAATTTATTTGAAAAATGTACAATATCTTGAAAAAGGTTCATGCTAGCGTTCTAAAGTTTATGTCAATCGTTTTCTAATGAAACATTACATAAAAAATAGCTACTTGCGTAACTTTATTAAAAGTTTTGAATTTTTGATGATTTTTTCAAAATTTCACTCGAAAATTTAGTGGGGTTCTGAACATTCGATTGCGTTTAAAAACAATAGGCTTCCAGTATTCACGGATTGTAATTTTTGTACCAAATTCCGTTTGAATCGCTCCATTCGTTCGTCAGATATCATCTCCACAGAGTCACTGACACACACACGTCACCTTAAAAACGTTTGATTCGTGTTCAGGGATTCTTGACACGTGCTCTCCCGTCGAAAACTCGAATTCCAATTTTCGATCCCATCACTATACTTTCCTTATACATTATACACTCATGTCCAAAGGTTAAGCATAATTCGTAAAATGTGAAAAATTAGGAGTTAATATGGATGCAATGGTTCACAATCAGTTGTGGAGAATCGTGGGACGAAGGTAAATCATTGCGCATATGCAAAAAAAGTTAAGTCGACGTCGACATGCGCAAAGCACCGGCGCACGTCGGAACGAGTATAAAACGGCCTCGAGCGGCATGGCCAGTTGAGGCAGAATTTCGCAATTACTGTGGTACAGAGCGTTGTTAGCAATCAAAAAGGACGAAAGATGTCACAAAGATGCCAACTGTACATGTTTTTGAAGGAACGAATTATTGGAATGCTGGAATCCGGTCGATCCCAAACCGAAGCGTCTCGAATTCTGAATGTGCCTCAGTGTGTGATCTCCAGTCTGTGGCAGAGGTTCCAAACTACTGGAGATGTTGCCCGGCGACAAGTACCAGGTCGGCCAAGGGTACCAACCGCTCGGCAAGACCGATATTTGGTGATAACTGCGCGACGTCAGAGGAACCGTTCTGCGAAACAACTGGATTCAGCCCTGACAGCCGCCATAGGAGTCACTGTTTCGAGACAAACTGTTTACAGGAGACTCAGACACGTTGGTCTCTATGCCAGACAACCAGCAGTTTGCACCCTGACGTCTGCACAGAAACGCGCGCGTTTACAGTGGAGTTTGGAACATCGGCAGTGGAGTGGACAACAGTGAGGCAATGTCATGTTCAGTGACGAGTCCAAGTTTAACCTGCACACTGATTCTCGTACCACGATCTGGAGAGAACGTGGAACGCGTTTTCACCCGGGAAACATCACGAAAAGACATCGTTTGCTGTTTGGGGTGTTATGGTCTGGGAAGGCATCATGATGGATGGCCCACAGACCTCCACATCTTTGACCCGGGGTCGGTTACCGGTCAAAGACACAGAGACGAAGTCCTTGAGCCTACCGTTCGATTGTTTTGATGTGCTGTTGGTCCTGATTTCATATTCATGGATTATAACACGCCTCCTCACCGTGCGGTCTTGGTCGACGACTTCCTTCAAACTGAAGATATTCAGCACATGCAGTGGCCTGCCAACTCTCCTGATCTGAATCCAATAGAGCATGTGTGGGATATGCTCAGGAGACATCTTGCAGCCCTCCGCTACCCACCAAGCTTCGTTCCGGGATTGAAAACTGCTCTTCGTGAGACTTGGAACTCTTTGAACACACAATTCATCCAAACCTTCATCGAAAGTATGGATAATCGTTATGCAACATCCGTGGCTACCCGAGGTTCCCACAAACCGTATTAAACTGCAGCATCGCATCACATTGTTTTAATCATTCTGTTTCACCAAGGTTGACACTCGTATTGTGATCCTTGTTCTTTCAACCCCTTTCTTTGGATAATAAAAGTCGTTATTACGCTTGTTTTGCATTGCTTTCTTCTTCTATAACCCTATTACACCCGCACAGCGAGTTTTCCTTCTATTCCTATGTAAATTTCCTGAAATTTTCACTTAAACAGCAACTATGCTTAACTTTTGGACATGAGCGTACATTTACAAAGTTACAGTGTAAATGCATTTATTGTGTGGCAAAACCTGGGTACATAAACTGGGGTTAAATCCGTGCATAACAGTGTGATAAGAAACTGCGGGAAAAGAGGAATCCACAGTCACAGTATGAGATGAAAACAGATCGCGCGGTTGAAGGAAGTACAACAAGGAGCATAGTCAACGATGATCTGCCATGTATCGCATCTGCCACTCGTATGTGTTCTTACGCGGCAGCTATACGGGCTTATTGGAGTCATCTCCGTGCTTTTCAAAAAGCAACCGGGGTGATAACTGAAGACCGCTAGTAAATTATAAAATGCAGCATAAATGAATGACCGGATTTTAAAAATTTATATTTTCAAAACTATTACACATAATATAATCACCGCCACTCATCCTGTTGTTCGTACCCTAGGGTGAATCAGGCGGCCTGGGTCTTCAACATAATATAAGCAAGGGCGCGGTAGTGCAGTGGTTAGCGAGCGGGAATTGCACTCGGTAAGCCCGGGTTCGATTCCCTCCGCTGCCAAAACTGCCGCCGTGTTCACGTGGAGAACGATCACACTAAACATGTGGGTCCGTAAGTCCTTCCGAGCCGTTGGTGGTAGGAGAAGGAGGGTACAGTCCCTGTGGATGCCTCTCCCACTGGGTTCCGGTCTAAATTGGGTGGCTCTTCCCGGCCGTCCAAACAGTTACCTTACACCTTTCTGGTAGGTCGGACGGTCTGGGTCTCAACAACAACACCACCAACATAATATAATCAAACAGTTACCTTACACCTTTCTGGTAGGTCGGGCGGTCTGGGTCTCAACAACAACACCAACATAATATAATCAAACAGTTACCTTACACCTTTCTGGTAGGTCGGGCGGTTTGGGTCTCAACAACAACATAATATAATCAGTGATACATGAAAATAAAGAAAACCATTCCAAGTTTTTTTTTCAGTTACAGATGTTCAATGTGTGAACTTTTCGTAACACGACAAACATCTAAACTGTCATCAAGTTCGTTCCACACATTTTGCAGTTTTACACTGTCAACAGTTCTTAATGCAGCACTGATGCGTTCTTTAAGTTCATTGAGTGTTTTCGGCAATGGTGGTTTATAAACAAGATCTTTGATGTAACCCCATAAAAAGAAATTCCATGGCGTAAGATCCGGGGATCTTGGTGGCCATGTGAATAAGGGTAACTCATCGTTACCCGTACGTCGAATCCAGCGTTGTGGAAACTCCTCGTTTAAATAACTACGAACATCCAAAGCCCAATGGTGGGGGGGAGTTTGTCATAAGGTAAAATTGTCCTTGTCAAAAATGACCTGTATAGGGCTTACCTATGATGCCGCCACTAAGGGTGGAGCATGTAAGCTCCCGGTTCTCAAGCTAGGAATACGAATACACAAAACATAAAGAAGTACACATGCTTAATTGCTCAATTGGCATCCGCAATTGGAATTTCGAAATGGCTAGGTTGGCATCCGTAATTGGAATATAACATGTAATACAAATATTGTGTTACAGAGTTCCATCTTGTTGAAACACAAATTTCGTACTGCCCTCATGCAGTTGTGAAAAGAAATATATTTGCGACATGTCCAGATAATTGCTACCTGTTACCGTTTTCTTTGCAAAAAAAAAAAATGGCTCATGCAATTTTGTTTGTGAAATGGCACAAAAAACATTCACTTTTGGTGAATCTCTCTGCAACTCCACAATTGCATGGGAAGCCTCACTGCCCCACACTCTAACATTGTGACGATTAACTCTTCCTGACACATGGAACAGGATATATCAGTTTATTGGCGAAATCTTCACATTCCAATTCTTGCATGCGAATGCAAAAGTCGAATCGACGAATCTTATATTCTGGTTTTTAATTGTGCAGCAATTGTAAATGATAGGGCTTGAATTTTAATCGTTTTCGTAAAATTTTCCATACCGTTTTCTGGGGAATTCCAAGTTCGCGGGCTCCAGATACAGTCGACTTCTGCGGAACAGCAGTGTCGACTTCTGTTCATAACTCTGCCTCGCCCTGTCCACCGTTTCTTCCGAGACGATTGGTCAGCCACAGCTTTTCTTTTTACACAAGCAAAGTATATCTTTAAATTGCCTATACCACCGCAAAATATTCTTGTGGCTTAGTGCTTCCTTACAGTAGCGATTTCTAAATGCACGCTGCACAGAAATAACGGGAAAAACCCTTGCATATTCTAATACACAAAAACTTTTCTCTGTCATTGACGCCATTTTTAATTTCAATCACCGCGTTCTACGGGAGTGCTGCCATCTATTGAGCTATGTTTAAAAAAAATGGAATGTTTTTCCTTATTTTCATGTATCATTGGTTATACAGGGTGTCCACAAATGGTTTCCAACTTTACAAAAATCCATTACAATGAAACTATTGCAATTACAGTTGTATGGTTTGTGGCAAAAGAAAAATAAACTCGTACATTTTTTTTTACTTCTTTGTTCTAGGTAGAGGCTTATGTAGGAGGCGCTGCAATCGCAAGACTGAAAATGTCATCATTGTCTGAGAAAGCACAATGTGTTTTGTGGTATCATGGTTTTGGGTATGTAGCCTTAAATTAAATGTCTGGTGCAGTTTAATGCATAACAGAGTCATTGGTCCCTTTTTCTTTACAGAGCGTACAATAACAGCTAACATTTATCTGGATATGTTGCAACATTTTGTAGCACCTCAACTGAATGACTTGCAACCCATGCTGATTTACCATCAAGATGGTGCACCACCACATTGGGGATTAATCGTACGAGACATTTCCTGGCAGGTGGATTAGATGTGACAGTCCGACACCCTGGCCACCACGATCACCGGACATAACCCCCCCCCCCCCTAGACTTTTTCCTGTGGGGTTATGTCAAGGATATAGTGTATGCAACACGTGTACCTGATGTGGATACATTGAGAAGAAGGATAACTGACGCTGTTGCTGGTGTCACTCAAGACATGTTGCAAAATACATGACGCGAACTGAATATCGTTTGGGCATTCTGTGGGTGACAAACGGCGCACATGTGGAAGTTTATTGACATTGTAAAAAAAAGATATGATTTTGTCTTTCTTTTGCCAAAAACCATACAACTGTAACTGTAATAATTTCATTGTAATGAATTTTTGTAATGTTGGAAACCATTTGTGGACAGACACCCTGTATTATGTACAATAGTTTTGAAAATATAAATTTTTAAAATCCGGTCATTCATTTATGCTAACCCTGTATATAAAAGAAATTAAAATGTAGATTTATCATCGGCGGATGAATGCAAAAGTCGCTTCGGATGATGTATAGAAAAATAAAAATCGTACACTACCATGCAGATGTTTTATTAAAAGCTCGTGGGATCCAGAAAAATTGCACACAGTTCACCATCAAATGTCATGAAAATATGATGAATAGTTTATAGCTAAAATAGATAATTTACTGTCCAGATACAACACTAAGCACAACTGATTCACAACAAGGGTACTAAAAACGTATGAGTCAGTAAAAGACTACAAATTTTCGAATTACAATACTTTCCTCCACAATATTTTCTCTATACATGGGGAGTGTGGTACAATGCACCTAGGAATATCATTGTCCACCCACATACACACACCGGCCAGTGAATTAGACACCCAGGTTCAATATTTTATGGGACTGCCTTTAGACAGAATTACTGCGGTTAGGCATGGATTCTAGAAGGTGCTGGTCAACAGGATACCAGGCGTTTTCCGCACAGGCATATGACTGGCTACACCGATTCACTGCAATTCCCTGAGCATTGTTTGGGTCAAAATCGGTTGGGACGAGCCTTCATTGAAATCTTCAGTCAGTTGCTGCACATTAGATTCTTTTCCTGCCGTACAAGCTGTCTGAGACACCGCCGATCAAGGGCTTGATTGATGGTTCTCGATCCACAGTTCACTAATTTACAACTTTAACAAAACATGAATAAAAATGTGTGCTTGGCACTCATTAATGAACCATACTACTGATATCAATGAACTATACTACTGACAAAAATGAACCATACATACATAAAACAAAATAGTGGGCTCTCCCAGAAGCTTCGTCATAGTAGCAGATCAAAAAGCTAAAAAAGCAGGTGTTATCAACTCCAAAATGAAAGTACAATATCGTAAAACAAAACAGAGACATTATTGCTATTCTAATGGAATACAACAAATATAAATACCTTATTATTTCTATATCCTGTTCCCTTTCAGAGAAAATCAATACAAAAATCGACGAATTAGATAACATCATCAACAGATACAACATCCATAAATTAGAATTTGTGGGGACTTTAATGCTAAATCCTCATTTGGGGACCTAAATGAAAGTGGAAAAAGCTTTTGGAACTAATCGAATAGCACGAAATGAAAGTTGAAAACAATCCGGAAAGTATTCATACCTATTCAAGCACAAAAGGGAAAAGCTGGATAGACATATGTCTAACAAAGCAATAACAAAACGGAGACAAACACTAATGAAATAACAAAATGGAATATTTGGGATGACATCATAGTAAGTGATCGTAATTACATGGAATTTCTGATTGGAATAGAAATTATTCATACTGAAATCTCAATAAGATTGAGAATTAACAATTGAAATTGGTTTCAAGCCAAAACTGATATTTACAACTTAAGTTACTCAAAAATGAAAACCTCAAAAAAAACATGAATAATTACATAATGAAAATCAAAGAAGCTCTAACCATGATTCATATGAACTTCATATTCATTGTATCCAATTCATTTTTGAAATATGAACATCTTTATAACAAAAATAATCATAAATATTTCGTTTATGAATATTATTTACAAACGCGTTTTTCAAAGTGTGTTCTGCTGAACCCTTGGGGTTCAGCGACGTGAAAGTTTCGTATAAATCTTTTCATCACAGAAGTGTCCTTGATGACGAAAGGCTTAGAAACAAATATAAAGAAAAAGGATAAAATTATTGGGCACCAATCTAGACCACACAAAACTGAGTACTGGACAAACAGGGTTGGATTTCTATGTGTCAAATACCCAAATGTACACACATAGAATACGTAAAAAAAAGTAGAAAACTAAATCATGCAGAGGAGACCAAGGCACAATGGATCTAGGGACACAGTGGACCACACTTCCTTGATTTATCTTATCCCTTTTCCCAATGCTTCATATTTTGACACATATTTGACACATATATACAGCACAGTTTTGATATACTATATCCAAAAAACCTGTTCTCAACTCATTATTAAGCCATTTTACAATTGTAGGTGGTTCATAGCTGGTGAAAGTAAAAATTTTTCGATGTACAGATTTCCTTTTCTTCATTTAAGAATTGTAACTTGGAATAAATGTCTCAGTACAGTATAAAGATAATGTGTTTCCCTTTTCATATCGTATCTAATTACATTGATTAAATTCAAAATTTGTTTATTTCATTTGTCTGTTGTTGAACTTCCACATGGGATACAATGAACCACAACACCTGAGGAACTGCCCATGGTCCATTGTACCCCATATTTTTCTATAAGTTGGACATCAGTCCTGTTCAGTATAAATTGATGAAATATTTGGTTCTAATGAATACAGGGTGTGTACACTTTCCCTTAAAAAGTTTTCAAGGACTTTCAAGTACCATGCAATTTTTTAAGGACATGAGTTAACCACCCATTATGAAATTATGTACATTTCTAAGTGGAAAAATCATAGAAAACTAATATTGTTTATTGAGCAAAATTAATGAGTTAAAATAATCAAATAACACCAAAATATGTTAAAAGCTGGCTTTAGACACACTTTATGAAATATCTAGATTAACTAACTTTCTTATCAATAATTATTAAAAGTAATCTATGAACAGTTGCAAAATTAATAGGTTGATACACTTTCTCCGATTCTACCCCACACACACAAACTTTACAGAAGGAATTTAAAATAAAAAATATCATCATGATTCGAAAGTGATTAACTTTAATTTTTAAATAAACTGATCCACTACCCCACCCTCACAAGTGTGTATTAAATTGCTGGTTTTAAGTAGGGATGCAACGGATGTCAGTTTGGCCGGATACCGGATATTCAACCTGAATTTAAAACCGGACGATAGTATAATTTTCTTTTAGAAATCCTAAATAGTTACTATTTCACTATTTCTATTCATAGGTGCAACCAGGGGGGTGGTTTTTAAGGTTAAAAAAACCTCCCCCAGAAGCCCTCAATTTATATGAAGAAATAGTAATTTTTGTGCTAATTTCAAGGTTGCAACCCTTTATAGAGCGAATATCCCCCCCCCCCTCCTCAGAAAAAATTTCTGGTTGCACTACTGTTCCTATTTAATTTTTCCTCCCATTTGTCTGTTTTTTTTACATGATTATAGCTAAGTTAAATTCTTAATTCAGAAGAAATACATATTTATTATATTTTAAAGCAACTAATACAAATCAAAACCAGCAGTAACCACGAAACTTAAAACTTTTAAAATGGCCATCAAAGCTTAAGCGTTAAGTGTTTATATACTTAATGATTATCAACTGGTTATTAATATAATTACACTTGTTAACTTCTTAATATTTAGTAGCCACTGCTTAAAATAAAATTCCAGCTTTGATTATAGCAACTAAGAATTTAAAAACCTTATCACTCTTTAAATTCCTATGTAATATCACAGATAACTTGATAAATAATAGAAATAGAAATCATAAGGACTTTTAATTACAACATTATAATTTGTTGTAATGATGTCAATAAATTAAGAAATGCTATGTCCTTATATGCAGCGGAAAACAATGATATAACAAGCTTTTCATCATATCAATGGACATTAATTCAAAACTGCTTAACTCTACTTCAACCCTTTGAGGAAATTACCAAGCAAATAAGTTCCTCAAAATCATTAATTTCAGAAGTAATTCCTATGGTTGTAATATTGAATAGATATTTGTCAAAATCTGAAGTATTTGGTGTTGGAACAATAAAGGATACCTTAAAAGAAAACATACATAAACATTTTTCAACGATACAGCTAAATGAACATTTTTCAATAGCAACCATTTTAGACTCGAGAATCAAAATTCCTTTTTTCGATAAAGATCAGGGTTATGATGAAATGATTAAATCTTCTTTATTATTGATAACGAAGAAAGAAGTTCAAGCTTAGTTCTCCTGAAGAAAACGAAGAGGCGCTCCTAATAGAATCAAAATTTCAAAGTAATTGAAATTCTAATCTTGCAAATATTTCTACATCTTTTTGGGATTGCTTTACTGAAATAACTGTTAATTCTAGCATATCACAAGTGCAACAAGATGACGAGTCAGCTTACTCTGAAGAGTTAAGCATGTCATCTTTCACAGCCAATAATTGAAAGAAAAATGCCACTATTTGATTGGTGGGAAATGATTAGGAGTAATTTTCCTTATTTATCGCAATTGCTAAAAAAGTATCTTGTCCCACCATCAAGCAGTATATATAGTGAAAGACTGTTTTCTAAAGCAGAAGTCATTTATGACAAAAAGAAAAATAGAATTTTGCCAAAAAATGCAGAAAAACTACTCTTTTTGCATAATTTGAAAATTTTAAAAGGGAAAACATTTTTAATTTAAAAAAAAAAAAAAATTATGACGTTTGAAATATTTGTGTCTTCTGAATGTTTAATTACTAATATAAAAAAAAAAAAATAAAAAAAAAAAAAAATTGTGATAAATAGATACTATAGTTCCAATAGATACTATCAATCTAATTGTTCAATCTGCAAAGAGACAAGTATTGTACAATCAACATTCACCACTTTTAGTATGTAATATTCAAAAGTGCAAGTCCTCAAAACTATCAGCTAAGTGAAAAAGTGAGAACACATTATCCATTAAGTTTGTTCCTACCTATGCAAACAACCAAGTATTCTCAAAGGAAGAGGAAGAAATGTTGGATAATTACATCGTAGATACTGCTAGAATACATCATGGACATTTATTAATATCTTGTCTTTTGACATAGTTTTGTGTTCTTAATACAAAATTCAAAAATCATGTTTAGTTAGGCCAACATATACATGACCACAGTGTAATAAATACTGAAAATGTACCAACTATTATAAATATCTATACAATCTTTGAGATTGGAAACATAAGCTTTTTAACAGGTGTAAACATAAAATTGAAATATTGTTTTCTACAGATTTTTTGAAAAATGGTAAAACAATATTATTAAAAACCCTAGAAACAAATTTATAGGAAAAATTTAGAAAACAAATTAATGATAAGATCAACAATACTAGGAGAGAAACCACCATCAACAGCGACTTCTTCTAGATATCGCAATTGAGTAAATTCATAGCACAATACACAAATGTATTGAATACAAATTATCATCAATAGCAGATATTTTGTGTTTAAGTGGATGGTAGGAAGTTTTTCACAGAAAGTAAAGAAAAAGACTGAAAAAAGTTTATGAAAAACCATAGCAAGCAATCCATCAAAAAAGCAAGATGATTATTTTCCTCCAATTCATAACTAAATTGGATGCAAAGATCAATAGAATTCAAAATGTCTGAAATGCCAACATCATTAAGAGTGATCAAGAACAGAAAAACTGTTATCAACATAATGAATATAAAAAACAAATTGTATGATTTTAAATCATACAATTCAAATAATTTATATACATGTTGCTAAGAACAAGACTGAGTAGATAACTCGTTGTCAAGACATCAGACAAGTATATATAAAAATTTTATTATGAAAAGCAAAAAAAATTTTGTGATAAATAGATACTATTGTTGCAATAGATACTATCAATCCAATCATTCAATCTGCAAAGAGACAAGTATTGTACAATCAACATTCAACACTTTTAGTATGTAATATTCAAAAGTGCAAGTCCTCAAAACTATCAGCTAAGTGAAAAAGTTAATATGAAAACAAAACAAAATTTTGTAATAAATAGATACTATCGTTCTAATAGATACTATCAATCCAATCGTTCAATTGCAAAGAGACAAGTATTGTACAATCAACATTCAACACTTTTAGTATGTAATATTCAAAAGCGCAAGTCCTCAAAACTATCGGCTAAGTGAAAAAGTTAATATGAAAACAAAACAAAATTTTGTGATAAATAGATACTATCGTTCCAATAGATACTATCAATCCAATCGTTCAATCTGCAAAGAGACAAGTATTGTACAATCAACATTCACCACTTTTAGTATGTAATATTCAAAAGTGCAAGTCCTCAAAACTATCAGCTAAGTGAAAAAGTGAGAACAAACACATCATCCATTAAGTTTGTTCCTAACTATGCAAACAGGCAAGTATTCTCAAAAGAAGAGGAAGAAATGTTGGATAATTACATTGTAGACACTGCTAGAATACATCATAGACATTTATTAATATCTTGTTTTTTGGCATAGTTTTGTGTTCTTAATACAAAATTTAAAAGCATGTTCAGTTAGGCTAACATGACCACAGTGTAATAAATACTGAAAATGTACCAACTATTACAAATATTTATAAAATCTTTAAGATTGAAAACATAAACATTTTAACAGGTATAAAAATAATATTGAAATATTGTTTTCTACAGATTTTTTTAAAAATGGTAAAACAATATTATTAAAAACCCCAGAAACAAATTTATGGGAAAAATTTAGAAAACAAATTAATGATATGATCAACAATACTAGGCGAGAAACCACCGTCAACAGCAACTGCTTCTAAATCTCGCAATTAAGCAAATTCAAAGCACAATACACAAATGTATTGAAAACAAATTATCATCAATCGTCAATAGCAGATATTTTGTGTTTAAGTGGATGTTGGGAATTTTTTGCAGAAAGTAAAGAAAGAGACTGAAAAAAGTTTATGAAAAACCATACTAAGCAATCCATCAAAAAAGCAAGATGATTATTTTCCTCCAATTCATAACTAAATTGGATGCAAAGATCAATAGAATTCAAAATGTCTGAAATACCAGCATCATTAAGAATGATCAAGAAAAGAAAAACTGTTATCAACATAATGAATATAAAAAACAAATTGTATGATTTTAAATTGTTTGACTTCAAAATAATTTATATACATGTTGCTAAGAACAGGACGGAGTAGATAACTCGTTGTCAAGCCATCAGACGTATATATATAAAAAATTTATTATAAAAAGCAAAAGAGTTTTGTGATAAATAGATACTAGTTAGCAAAACATACTTTGTCTATGGTAATAATATTCATACATGCCAAAATTCTGCTTAATTTGGTAAGAAAATTCATAATTCAAACTCATGTTGTTTGATTTTGACCTGCCTCAAGAATGAATCCAGAGAGGAGGGACCCAAAATAATCACACACTTCTTGAAAAGTCGTAAGTCTTATTTTCACTTAATCAAAGACAGCAAGTGCTCAAAATAATTGTTGCAAGTAGTATGATAAAATATATAATGTATATACTATATACATACATATATTACTTTAAAAAATTGCAATTACAATTTTTAAATAAGCCTAATATATTAGTGAAATGATATCACTGAGACTGAGGCTTGCCTAAAAAATGAATTAAAAGAGGTGGACCAACCCACCCCCTTTCCCCTTGAAAAACCCATAAGTCTTATTTTCACTTGATCAAAGGCAGCAAATGCTAAAAATACAATTGTTGTAAATAGTCTGATAAAATATGAAATGGGCTACTTCATAAATTCTAATTATATATTATACAGGGTATCCAGTTTTATTGGTGCCAGGGTTGACAGGTTTTTGGCAAAAACCTGAATGTCAAAAACTGTCAAAGTGTCAAAAACTATCACGTGAGAATGAAACAAACAATATTGCCAATCAAATTCCTGTCACCCCCAATCAGTATCATAACTAGTTTTCATGTGCCCTGTGAAAGGTTTTACTTTCGGGTCCCTTGTATTTTTAAGGATGGGGAGAATTAATAAAAACAAATACAATAAAACAATATATAATAATTGAGAGAGCAACTCTGTTTGTACATTGTATATTTATTTGATTTGAATAAATTTATTATTATTTTTATTATATTGGTAAAAAAAAAAATGGATAGCCCCTTGGAAATAAATTTTTGGAAGAAAAAATATTTTTGTTACCTAAAATGTAGACCTATATACTATTCTCTTTTTCCTAACTTGTACATGTTTTCTGATCTGGGTGACAATGAATGACCTTCCTTATCTTGAATGCACAATACTGAGGACAATAAGTTTTAACCACAGGCCATGGGTCACAGCCCAGGGAGGGTCAGAGATCAAAAGACCAGAATGCTGCTGTTGATAGTATTCCAGGGGGGTGAACGTTATCGCCGTTCGTGACGTCACAGGTTTAGAAGGAGAAGTGCCAGTTTAGCCGAGTAGTATTCAATTCTATGGGAAAACATAGACTGTGTCAGTCGCTGCTTTAATATAATTTGTTTTTCTATCGTAAAAGTGAAGTTTAAGTGTAAATTTGTGTATTATAGATGTATATATACTAGTATTTTCACGTATACAAAGTATAATTTTGATTAATTGTTGTATATAAATTGTGTTTTGTGAGTGCAAAAATGCTTGGTTGCTTTGTGTTCAAATTATTATAAGTCAATGGGATCTATAAGTTTTCATAGATTTCCAAAAGATCCTACACTCTAAAAATTATGGATCATGAAGTGCAAAAGAGGGGATAAAATAACCATTGCTAACGCAACTGTCTGTTCGAATCACTTTTCTGATGAAAATTTTCGGGCTAAATTTTTTAATTTGAAGCCGGTTAAACGATTAAAACAAGGAGCCAATGGCACAAAAGTCTCACATACCATTAATACCGCAGCTAAAAATAATGTTTTTAATATAGCAGTATAAAAAATACTTATGATTAACATGTTTCATTGATATGTAAAATAGGTAGTCCTTTAAGTAATCCAAAAAACAAAATTAATAAAATAAAATCGACTTCATATGCAGTATCTAAAATATATAAAAATAATTTATATTTCTGATACTAGCAATTATGGAGTTTTCTTTCATTTTTTGGAGGAGGGGGGGGGGGGATATTAGCATTTTGTAAGCTAATTTACACAGTTTAGTTTATTGCAAAATGTATGTAAAGTTAATTTTAAATGCCTTAAGCATTTTACTTTGTTATTAATATACATAATCATAAAACGCTATTCTTTACTAATCATAATATTGACATTATATTTACATCATCCCAAGTTATGGGATATTTCGTTTTGATAAGTAAAAAGCTTAGAATACAAAACTAAAATCATCAAAGTTGAAATATAATGCATAAAAATTTTATTTACAATAAAACTAAAAGCCAACGGCACATTTTCCAGAAGAAATAAAAAAGTGGGAGAATGCTTTCTTAGAAATGCATGGCGCATATATATCAAAAGAGAAATGCGTCATTAAGAACTTGCAGCCAAAGTTAGCACACATTTCACTTTCTATATCACTAAAAGTCATAACTTTGTTTTCACGAACCAGAACATTCATTCGCATTAAACAGTTAAATAAGACTTTCATGCAACAATTAGTAGTGAGAAAAAAGCAAAGAAAAGCCTCTACATGGTGTAAAAGCAGTATCATGGCATAAAAATGGTATGTATTGATTTATTATTTATGATCCATGTGAACATTGCTTTAAAATTTTAAAACTGTACATAGTTTATATATTTAAAACTCTATAGAGTTTTAAATAACATCAATTTTTCATAACATCAATTTTTCATGCTAAAAATATCTTTGCGAAAACTGACATATCCAGTGGCTTATCCAAGAGTCATAATATTCTACTAGCTCACAAAATGCATCGTCTTCTTGTTGGGTAAATAAAATAAATCTACTGCCATTGACCATCCATTCGACCATCAACTCCCCCCTTTTCCCAAGATCCTATCTATGCTTTTTAATAAAATATATAGTTATGTAACTACTAGATTGATGATATTTCATAGTCATCAATATACGTATGTGGGATTTTTTACGCAATTAGATATTTTTGAAATAGATATTTATATTATATGTAGAAAGTATTATCAATGTTTAAGATAATGGATACTCTATTTTTAAAAATCCGATGATTAGATATTTATTCATATCTGTATTAAAACACTTGAAATATAATTTTTATATTTATTACACTTTTCACGATATATTTCAACTTTTATTATAAATAATATATGTATTATAATATTTTAATGATAGCTCTATGCATGTATGAGTAGAATCATTTAATTTCATTCTCCTAAAATTTTATTACGAATGATCTTATCTCCTTTTCGTATTATAAACGCGAACATTCTAAACTTTATACACGTATCTCTATGTCCTCTATTCTTGACTTGTAAGTCAGTGACGTTACACTTCAAGTTGCTCTTCCAGTCGAAAAGCAACCCCCCTTTCTCTGACCTACCTTATGTTTAAAGTACCTTGGTCACAGCCTACCTACCTCCCCCCTCACACACACTCCCTTCTCTATAGACATTCCTGAATTCTGAACAATAATTACTGATAAGCCTAAATGCATACCCCTCCCCCCCCCCCCCCCCTTCTCTGCTCAAATTCTAGGCAAAGTTCAACTAGCAATGGTCTGACTCATTCTTACTGAAAGCATTTCTTGGTCCATTCCATTCCACCTAAGGGGTAGGGTAGAAATAACAGCTTTCCTCCCTTACCCCTTTACTTTAATGGGAGCACCCAAATCCCTAAAGGAAGGAAGACAAAGATAAATGTAGCTTAAATTTCTTACTAGTTTCACATCATTTGGGGTCTAGTTGTGGTTTTTATTTTATTTTATTTTTTTTAACAATTTCAAGTTGTGTTAGTCACCTTTAAATCACCTTTTATGACCAAAATTGACAGACTTACAGCTGTTTAAAGTTGAGCACTTTTTGTGCTGAGAAATGGTCAATACAGTCCCTGATTGGTTGCCTGAAACGGGACATTTTTATGCGTGAAAAAGCGACTTAAGTCATAAAGTTTAATACTTCATAACTTGGTGAATTTTGGTCGTAAATGGAAGATTTTTTTTTTATTTTGCATGAAATTGTATGAGGATGATTTTCCTAAATATAATTGGTAGGACCTGGGCACCGTATAAAAATTTATATTTCATTTTTTTCTTCCGAAATGCATTTATTGATTTAAACAGTTTCTAAGATAATAGATTTTAAAATTTAAAACATTTTTGCAATTGGAAGTATATCTCTGTGACTAAAGGTTGAGGAAATAGCCATTGGGCACCGATAGTACTGGACACCTTGTATACTACATACATTATATGTATACAAGGCATGTAGCCAAGGGGGGTATCAAATTATTCCTAGAACACTTGTCCTCCTTTAAAAGAGATATGTCTAAATTTTACTTCATCAATGGCAGATGTGCTTGAATTATAATTTTTGCAATTAATCTGATAAAAAATAATAGTGGTCTGATTAATCTGATAAAAATAACACCTGGTGGTCTAATAATAGTGGTCTAACAATTTTCAAAAATATGTAATTAGACACATATTCTTGTAGTTTCTAAAAAAGTGGAAACTTTATTAACAACATATTAAAGTTTATCTGCATGAGTTCATCTTTCTTATAACTATGTAATTGATTTTTATTTTTATTGGTATGTACGCAAACCCTTAAATATCTTATTTCAAGAAAAAGTAGAACTAGATTACTATTATTTCAAGGGCCTAATATGACATATACTACATTATATTACAAAGCACGAATTCAAAGACGTAACCGTACTTCCTCCTTCGAAAAACTATAAAAATCTTACTTTAGAAATATGGAAGCACGTGCTTAAAATGTTTTGAAATATTCTGATAAAATATATAATGTATACCAGGGCGCAAAATAAGCGGCATCACATCGCAAATCACGATAGAAAATTTGTGCTTTGTTATGTAAAAATAAATTTGAATCGCATTTTGCGACTTAATTTTAAAAATCACAGCAAATGATTCATAAAGGTAACAAAAAAAACTTTCTGCAAACGTGCATAGTTCCTGTAGTATTCATAGTGTTTTTTGTTTGTTTTTTATTTCAAACCCTGCATCTCGATATGTTTATAGACTCGTGAAATAATAGTTGTGAACTGCTAGTTAAAATATTGAAACTGCTACAGAAATGAAATTTCGATTAGCAATTTGCTACTGAAAAATATTCCCTTATTTTGCACCCTGATGTATACTCTACATTAAGAATTCGTTAAGTAAAGTAAATTTATCTTCGACTTCCTATCAGTTTCTGCTAAATGGTATAATTTGAAGTCTGCAGTATTGAGCCCAGCAGATGGGCTACATCAGATTTATTTCTTTTGAAAAGTTTTATGTGAGATGGGTTGATATTCATATTTTAAAATATTAATAATATAAATATTATCACAATACATGGAATCTTTTTGAAATTTTCAACGTATATGTGTTGAAAAGTTTTAAAAAAACTTACGTACATAAAACTAAATTAACACATCAAACTTTCAGATAGGGCTGGGTCTAAAATGTCATAAGATTGATATTTCTTGTACAATCATAAGCTTATATCAGCTTAATCATACAGTTTGTAGAAAAGTAAAAATTTTAGAAAATGCAAATTTAGTATATGAACTTTTCTCTCAAATTCAAGATTTAGATTTTTTTTATTACAACTGTATTTTAATTATTTTCAACTTTGTTATAAGAGTGTTTGAGAATATCTGAAAAATATATTGTAAATGTTTTAAAAGTATAAAAAGTGTAATTACCAACAACTTTGGTAATCACACCATCTGTAGCTCTCAACCTTTTCCATTTCAAACAGAATCTAAAAATCTGCAAACAAATTTTTAGTCTAGAACTCAATACTAAAGCAATTTAAAATTATAGAAACAACCATTTGTAAAATTTTTGAGTATTTTCTTCAAAATTATGATAATAAGACCATGAACAAAAAGATTCTCAGAAAAACCCTAACCATACAAATCTTTTAAAGAAAAACAGAAAAATGGTAATGACTACTTAATTGGGATTACACTTTCTTGGGTTCCATAGTCACGAAATTTGATACCTCACCTACTGGGCCCTCTTAATGGAAGCATCACTGCTAATTATAATTAAGTAGAAGAAAGAACCAAGAAATTACATGCTTAGTCACTTTATGAGAAGAAGGAACAGAAAAATTGTAGTTATTTCCATTTTTGGGTTCAATACTACTATTTATTCTAAATTATAAAATGTCATAGGTACAATTAGAACTTGAAGTTAGTCAAATTCAAGCTACAAACTATTAAATGGTTACATAGTAATTCTCCAAGTTCAACATTAACAAGTTAGTTTAACTAAGATAGTTTTAATTATACATTTCAAATCATTAAATTAGAAAAGTATAACTTGTGACTTAATTGCATCCAGCAACGTACATCAACTGCAACTACATCTCCCCTGTTTACATTGGTCTGGGATTGTTCAAGAAAACCTTCTTGGACTTTCAATCAAAACTACAATATATAGATAGTGCAAATATTTTACTTTCAGAAATTTGAAAAATTGTTGTATGATTTCTTGAAATTTACTTTAGTAATCAGTACTTCATTTAATGTTGCTATTGAGAGTTGGGTTTTTCTGATGTCCAGAGTTTAAACATATGAGCAAAAATATATTTCATGGGAGCATTTTTTTCTTAACGAATAAAACATAACGAATTTTATATAATGCACGTTGTGTTGAATGTTCTTAATTTTGAAAATATGAGAAGGTCTAAAGCAACTGCATAAAGCAGGCCGTTGTAGACACAATTTTCAAAACGTAAGACATTTTAGAACAATCAACAAGATTATGTGGGCAATGGTACATAAATCTAAAAATGTGAGCTTGTCCAGCTAAAATAGGGATTTCTGGTCCACCTCAGGATCCAAACAACATTTTATAAAGAACAATGAAACATAACAATATACTTCAATTTAATATATAAGTGATATTCATTCTTGACAAACTCGAAGTAGAAAAGAAAAAACGAAATATCAAAACTTACTTAGTACAAATGGTTGTGGTCACCAATCCAGTTCTTTTTAAGTTAAAAATCCGTATCGGTCAAATATTATCAATGACCAACATTCTCACTAGCGGTTTCCAACCATACTTCAAACAAAATACGAGTCATTCATTTTGAATGAATGCAAAAGAACGACTTTGATTCAATTATATTCAAGGAGCTTTAAGACTGAGTTAGACCGATCCCTAAAGTTACCTTTTCTCGACAGATGGCGCTGAATATCTCAGGTTTGGCGAGATCCGACTTTGCGCCAAAAAACGATTATGTTCAATTTGTAGCAACACTTTTTTCACTACCAGATGAATCCAGAAACCGCACGTTATAATGTTATGAAATGGTTTCAATGGCAAAATCAAAACTTGCCGAAGTTTTAATCGCCTAATAGATTGAAAAGTTGACTATGAATAAAGGTATGTAGAAACTTTCTTCATATTGATAAAATTTAAATCATATATGTGTTTTCAAAATGTAAATCGAATTCGTAGCATGTGTATTCATAATGCAACGAATATCTGTTATGTTATATGAGTGTTGATGAGAAATTGACAAGTTGACTTATTAATTGTTGCTGAAGTGTATTTGAAATTTTAACACTTTAAGTAAGTTTGCTTGTCATGCCTATCATTCACTATATTTTATACAGTGTTTTTCTATTGATCATGGGTTGGTAAATTCCAGTACCTGCATTGCTAATATTTAGTATGCATTCATAATATGCTATACTATTTATCCTTTTATGCTTTATTCTAAACTATTAAAGAAAACGAGCAAATAAGTTCATGTAAAACTAACAAGTTAATGTATTTATTGTTGGAGTATGTTTGAAAATGCCATTACAAATGATAGAGTGTTTTATTTTGCAAACTGTGTATTAAACATCATGGAAACAATAATAGCTTTAAAAATTCTGACTCGCCATGGATGAAGAATGGATGCTTAAGTACTCGATTAGATAAGGTTAAGTGTCATGAGAAGTCAATGATGTACATGGCTTCAATATCTGCAGAAAAACATGCCTCCCAAAATGGTAGTGTGCTAAATGATTTAAGTAATGAAAATTCAAGAACATTCAAAGCAATCTATACATCAATGAATTTTTTAATTCAGCACAACCTGCCTCATACCACCCTCTTTGAGCCTTTCATCAATATTTGTATTGATGAATTAGAAAGCCCTCTTGGAAAATGCAAACTACACAAGTTACACAGTCATGAATGAATTTCTGGATGTAATGGCCTCAGTTAGGAAAAGTGAGATACTAACTGACATAAATAAAGTCCTTCTTTTTCTGTTTTGAGAGATGAGACATCTGACATAAATAATAGAAAACATTTGGCAACTGCAGTCACTTATCTGAAAGATGGCGAATGCAAAATTTCTTTTGTCAGAGACTATATGTTGTCTGATGGAAGAGCAGAGACAATTTTTTCTCAGCTATCTCCAGTAATTAAGGAGTGTGGTGATATTGGAAAAATGTCTGACTTTGTAAGTGATGGTGCCAGAGCAATGATAGGAAATAATGATGGCGTTACTGCAAAACTAGGAAGGAAAAATAAAAAAATCATAACAGTTAACTGCATGAATCACCGATTAGCACTGGCAACACAAGACAGTTTTGAGTTTCTTAAGCGTTTCATTAAAGTTGATGAAATTCTAACTAGCATCTACAAATATTATAAGTACAGTTCCTCAAGAACAAATAGTTTAGCTAATGCATAAAATTTGTTTGGCAAGGGAAATGGAACTACAATAAAAAGAGCGGGCTTCATAAGGTGGTTATCCCACAACGAAGCTTTAATTCAATAAGAATAAATTATGAGGCCATCTTGACAGATTTAGAAAATGCAGTTGCTAGTGGAGAGTCCAAGAATTTGAGTGGCCCAACTGCAAATAGTTTAATAAATAAATATCAGTCGTACGAATTTTTCAAAGCCATACATTTCCTTTGTGATGTCGTATCAGTAATAACTGCACTGAACCTGAATCTTCAACAGAAGGATATAGATATTGCATCTATTGAACCAAAGATACAGTACACCTTGGCAGAACTAACAAAACTTAAAAAATGCCTGGTGGAATGTATTCTAAAAAAATAGACCAACGTGCTCGCAAGCTTAAATTGAATGTCCCTATTGGACATATTCATGGTCCTTTCGAAGCAGATGCACGTGCTTTTATTGATATTTTGCATGAAAATATATCGCAAAGACAAAGCAATAAGAATATCATTACACTACTGGGGATCTTAGACCTCAGAAAAGTACCTATGGATACTGATGATTTTCTACCGAGCTTTTATGGAAATGTTCAGATAACAGAATTAGCAGAATATTTTGCACTAGATGAAGACAAGCTATTAGAGGAATGGGATGAATTTAAAGAATTATTTTTAAACAGGACTGATATGCCAAGATGTACACTTTCAATTAAAAAAATTTGTTCTTTGCTAGGATAACTCAGAAACCATTACTGGAATTAAGTTTCCCCTTCTACAAAAGATGCTGCAGATAGCATGTGTTTTACCTGTTTTTTAATGCAGAAGTGGAAAGAGCATTTTCACACGTTAAACTTATAATAACTGACAACAGAAACAGACTAAAAGTTGAACAAGTAAATAAAATACTGATGCTAAAATTGAACAATAGCAACAACTTTGTAAAAGCTGTTGAATAGTGAATATCATTGAAAAACAGACGCCTGTTTTCCTGATCATTTGTGTTAATTTAACATATAATATTTCTATTGCATCATCTATTGTATCATTTACTGAAACATGACAAACATTGCTCCCAGTTTGAGATATTTACTGTATTTTAATGTTCTTTCGGACAATTTATCTTTAAAATATTGTCAGTGATGTAGTCCTAAAAAAATAAATGCTGAGGTGCTTTATTATAGGGGATTGATTGATATATTATTTATTGTGATCTTCAAAACAAGTGCTTGAGAAAATATAAAATATTGAAATACTTTTTCATATCGTGTAACGAAAATTCCTTTTCTTAGTCTCATACCCTTTTTTTCAGCTGCTGCACCGTGCCCTTTTTCAGACCTAAAATCAACCCTCATTGTGCCCCTTATTTTGAATCTGCACCCTGCCCTTTTCCAGTCCTAGAATGAACCCTGTATATATATATTTTACTAAAATTTTACCAACAGTAAGTTCAAATGTTGTTATTGTTTATTCATTTGTTAAGAATTAGGAATTGCACTTGAGTAATTTAGTCAAACTTACGGACACTAACTCAGAAATATATGAACATGTTGGCATAAAAATTTGTGATGTTCTTAGCGAATCGATAGTCTAAAGAAAAATAGGCATTCATTAACATTAACCCGTACTTTAAAAAATATATATAATATTAACAGGACTTAAAAGCAAAGTGATTTAAATATTCACAGATATAAGTTAAACAAATTAATTCTTGAAAATTGTTACAAAAATACTCAAAATAAAAATGTATTGTAGGCAAAATTTGATTAATAACACTTTTCATTCTAATCAAAATAAGAAGTATAATATTTTTTGTAAAATATTACATTCAAAATGAGTGTTTTAAAAACATAAAATATTTTGAGACTTAGATAGAGTTTGACAATCGGTAACTTAAAAAACAGACTCATAAAACTGTGCCATTAAAGCAATAAATGGCAAGATAATGTAACCCACCTTTTTGCCACAGCTGTTGCTTCCACAGGAGCTTCAACGGCCGCTCTTGCACCAGTATGTATATATATATATATATAGGCTCCTTTTCTAGATATATGATGTGGGCAGCACTTTACTTTATATAATGCAATGAATTTACTTCTTTCCCAGTGAAAATATAATGTATAGGATCTAAGCCACAATGTTTTCAGTTAAATTGTACATTTGACACTTTTCCTGTTGACAACATCGTACCCAATTTACTTATATTTCATGCAACACTAAATTGACAATTATCAATATTGATAATATTCACAATAAACAATATAGTCCATATATTAAAATATTTTAGTAATTCAACAAGTTGGCATCATTTTTGGTGTTTAAATGATATTTTTGTCAATCTGGGGCAGAATAGTATATCCAAGTTTGCGATATTTTATTAAATGAGTAGCCAACTTTGCCAAAGTTATCACCAAGCATTGCAGATAAACATAGAAAATAGCATTTTTTATATATATAAATAACTGTTGACAAACTATTGGGTGTCAAAATACAAAACTATTAGACAAAGTATCTTTTCTCGAGAATAGAATGAACTAGATCCACGAGAATGATGTTACCAAATTTATCGCATAATATTCATATAAAAAGTGAACATATTTCACAATAGTTAATAATTTTTTTCATTTTATGTGATTTTTGGATAAATTTACTTGAAAGGTACAATATATGAAGAACGGTTCATGCTAGCATTCTTAAATTTGTGTCAGTAGTTTTCTAATGAAAAATTACATACGAAATGATTATTTGTGTAACATTATTTAAAGTTCTGATTTTTTCAAAATTTCATTCGAAAATTTTGGGGTCTTCTCAACATTTGATTACGTTTAAAATCAATAGGCTTCCAGTGTTCAACCATTGTAATTTTTATATCAAATTTTGTCTGAAACGCTCCATTTGTTTGTAAGATTCAAACACATGCAAATTACAACAAAAACAATTGATTCGAGTTCACAAATGCTTGAAATATGTTCTTCTGCCGAAAACTCTTACCTTATCACAATACTTTCCCTATACATTATACTATGTACATAGGCAAAGTCAATAAAAAACAAATTGACGAAAAATAGAGAAATTTCATTTATTTTCAAACAATACAAAAACATACACAGTGTATAAGAAAATTTACTGTAGTATTACATCAATAGAGCACAGCAAAATGTTACGAACATAATCACAAAAAATTATAATATCAAATATAAAAAATACTCAGACGAAAAGCACACAAGGCAGTTTTCATGCAATTTTGACGAACCGGCAGCTATCTTAGACATGATTGTAAGCAATGCATTGCAAGTTGCATTAAAATATGACTGTGCGAAGCACAATAGACTCATAAGTTGTAGATGCATTCTTGTGGAGAATAATGAAAGATCAAGCTCCGATAAAGTTGCTTTATTGCACAAGGCCAAATGACTGCTTAGCATGGCAAGCAGTCCCAGTTTACAAATCATATAACATAACCACAATGGAATTTCAATATATTTGAGAACCAGAGCATCATTTTTGTTTGCTCTGGTACATTTCAGGCCCTGATTTGAAAACATGCCACACCTCCCCTGTGTATTATTCACACCTTCTGTGAAGCAATAAATTTGCAAACTCATGCTATAAAGTATCATTTCATTATTTCATTCTGAAAATATGAATTTGAAATACAATTTAAAAAATCAATGCATCATTTTAACATTGTATTAAATTGTACTTAATATTATTAAACTTATCCTTGAAACTAGCTTTTTAACGCAAATTATTTAATTTCGTATTACAAAGGAAGGATGATGGATAAAAGTGAAATGCATCAGAAATACAGCAGATTTCTCTAATAATTATTTTAATTAATTCAACAAATTGATAGTTACTAGTAGAAGCATGAAGTTTGAACTTGAAATACTGCTACCAGTCGTTGACTAAACAGTAAGACAATTTTATGAATGTTGAAGGTCACTAAATATTTATATAACAAAAAATAACATTTCTGAAAATTTTGTTTGGGAACTGACAAATTCAGTCCTACTACGTTGCCAACTTCAAATTTCAATAATGTTTAGTTCGAGTTACAGAAAAATGTTTAATGAAATACAAACAAAAATTAAAAACTTCCGTGTCTTTAATAGTAAGAAGTTATTAGAAATGCAATCTGTTGAAATTCAGAAACATATAAATTCAATCAAACCTTGTAATTTATTCAACTTTAGACATCGTAGGGGTTCAAAAATTATTTAAATTGTTTGAGAAGTAACTCGTTTTCCCACATTTGGCATTATTTTGCTCTATAACGTAAGTTTCTTTGTCAAAAGGGCTTTTGACACCAAATTTAGTATAACTTCTGTAAATATGCAATTTTTGCATGCATATATGAAGATACTCAGTTTTTATGTACAACTATTTAATTACCACACTGGATATAAATATAAAGAGTATTATTTATTCTACAGGATGAGCATGTCTTTAAAGAATTTAACTAAAAGAACACAGGAAAAAAAGTTAGCAACATTTTGCAATAAGCATAACTCTTTAGCGATCATAACTCTCAGTGGTGGAATTGGAAGGGGGGCTGCAGCCATGGACACCAAATTATGTAATTAAAAATATACTATAATTTTACATTACATTCTAATTTATATATTTGTTCGACTGCACTTACTGAAAATCAAGCATAACGTTTAGTTGCTCATATAGTCAGTGCTTTTGATATACGTATGTATCAAATACACCCTTTAAAAATGGAATATTTTTTTAGTTCTCCAATAAACACTTTATGTGGTAATAATTTGTGGTTTTAAGATGGCTTGAAAACGCAAGTTTTTGATTTCTATTAGTTGTGTTTGTGTTACTAGTAAAAACAGGGCTGAAATTATACTAATTTATTTAAGTTTCAGCAATTGCAATTTAGGAAATACAATAATTCTGAAAGTACAATGACAACCATTACGTATGTAAATTGTTTCTGAATAAATAACTAGTATACTTTAACCCTTTGGCTCCCGAAACGGCCCAAACGGCCCTACAAGCAAAGTACCGCAGACGGCCCAACGGCCCAGAGATATCGCGACCCCCTTTTCAAGGTGGGAGGTTGGACTTCAAAACGCCGACAAAGGGGAAGAGGCTATCTGTCATTCATTCTACTCCTAAGTACTTTGGCGACAGGTTTTACTTTTGGCTAATTACCTGGCGAAAACACGGGGACTGAAGTCAAGTGTCAGGTGTCGTAATATTTATGAGTTTGATAGATTTTCTTAAGAACTATGTTTCTACTTCTGCTTCTTAACTTTTATTCGTTTGTTTTTCGAATTCAGTTTGAAATGAGCGCTTTGTAAAATGTTAACACAGGATGAGTTAGAATGCAATCTTATTTAATGATACTGATAAATCGGATTGCACTGAATCGGAAGATGATGACTGGTATGAGGGTAATGCAGATAAAAACAATCTTGAATTTTTAACACTTTACAACATAGTTGAAAAGTGTTTATGACTTTGTTCATTCAGTCTGTCTGTTTGTCTGCCCATTCGCATGATAATTGCCGTATAAATGACTTTATCAAAATGAAATTTTAGTATGTTGTTTAGGCGGTCTGTAGGGGAATGTAAATAAATAATATCACTCAATTAATTTTGGATTGAACCTGGTTTGAAAAAATGAAATGCATTTAATCCTATGGGACCTAATTTTTCAAACATTTTTTAAGGGAATTTAAAATTCACAAATTGCTTTGAAAGTTTTAGGAAATATTCAAATTATCACATAAAATATATAAAAAATATTTCATAAAAATGTATTCAGTAGTTTTTTAAATAAAAGTTAAAATATTAATTTCACCCATTATATGAAGAGATTATGTGGCAATTATATAAAAAAATCACGTAACTCACTTCAAAATAAAATATGGTATCCATCTTGTGTCAAAATCCTGATTTTTAAAGTTCCTTTTAATTTATATTTGGTGTTGTATCCGTTCTAAAACCACTTTATTTTTGCTTAATTCTTGTGCATCATTGTTCTGAAACAACGCAATTATAATATATTTCAGTTTAAATGATCATCAAACTTTGATTATTTCTACAACGAAGTATAATTTTCACTTATGGAGATTGTAAACACATCAAGCTGTAAGATGAGTTGTACAAGAATTCCTGAATTTCTTTAACGCAAAGTTATGTAGCGCTGGAGTCTGCAATATAATTGATATGAATGAAACAGTCATTGATTTTACATAGAGAACAGACGATTTTATTGTAGACTTTTCCGGTGAAGTTTTAAACACAGAGTTAAATTACTTTTATCTCCATGGTTTTAAGTTTTTATGTAAAATAAATTATTGTAGTATTGAAAGGAATAGAATAAATATTTATGAATGGAATTTTTACTGCTTTTTCATAGAGAGCCAGGCAATTTATATTTCAATGACGTCATTTGAATGAAGTTCATTTTTCTCGATGAAGTTTACAAATATAATAAATTATTGTAGCATTGTGATAAGTTAAAAAATATTAACGCTGAATGTTTCGCATCTTAGAGATGTTCAAATAAAATTGCATTGCAGTTGGAAAGTGTTTCATAATCAATGCTTTATGCATGATTGATCTTTTTTGTTAAATAATGAATAAAGAGAAATTGAGACTGTTATGATGGATAAAAATGAAGAACTTAATTGAACAATGGATATAGATAATACAAAAATGTATTTTCTTGCAAATACATTTCCTGCATTTGCTTGCCGTTCTGGACCTGTCAATGATTTACCACCTGGTGCTAGTCCATTGCTATTTTTTAAATTATTTTACACCGACGAAGCTGTAGAAACAATTCGGTTAAATACGAACAATTATGCATATTTTTGTGCAACAGAGCAAGGAAATGAAGATATTTCAATTCAAAGTCCCTGATCAGAAATTTATTAAACTCCAATTTTATACATTTCCTGTTATATTTTATATCCACTCAAAATATATCAGGAAAGATAATGATCGCAGTAGCTCAAAGCGTTGTCAAGCGAGCCAAAATTTGATGTTTTGGTTCTCACCTAAAACACGAGTTCTTTACAGAACACTATATAACATATAAAAAATAATTATTTACTTTAACCCACTAATTTTACCTGCAAGGTCGATTTTTACTGATGTAGGTAAATGGAATTTGGGTCATACCCCCCCCCCCCCCCTCTCTATTTGGAGGAAAAGTTATGTTAATTGAAAAACAAAATTTAGTGATGTCATTCTTTCGATCGTAATCCCCCTTTTCGAAATCTGGGCTACATCTATAATTTTAATACTATTTATACGTATAGCGCAGTTAACACAATTATTTTTCTGTATAGACCATATTATTGCATGTTTGTTCCACTTTAGAAACATATACAGTAACACATTCTACATAGAAAAATAATTTCAAGAAAACCTTAAATTTTGGACTACGGGTATTATATATATATATATATATTACTTTTCGTTCATTGGATTTTCAAACTTCTATTATTATATATATATATATATATATATACCAATCCTTACATAACCTTAGCATATATAAAATTTCATGGTGGCACCAATATTTTGTTCTAATCATAAAACCTACTGTATATTCAGATAACTTAGTTATCTGAATTTTAATTATATTTATTTCATGATAAGTTAGTTATATGAATAACAGATGCTGGTTGCTAGTGGGGATTTTACGTAACGTTTACCCTTCATATACCGTTTACACCTCATAGAAGTACAGATATGAACTGCTTTACAAAAGTGTTGAAATATGCTCTGGAAGTTTCTCCTTCAAAATCTAAAATTTAAAATGTTTTTTAAAAAATTCTATAAGAACAAACATTTTGAAGGAGACTTAAAAAAGCCAAGACTTATTCCTCAACAAATCGTAGGTTTTCAGACACTTTTAAGAGGGGGGGGGGGGTATTCCTTTATATTTTTACCCTGTAAAGCAAACCACCGATTGAACCGTTTTATAATTTGGTTCCCTTTTCTTTGCCAAAGTTCAGTGGAGCCGTGAGAAAACTATTTTTACAGTCACAGACATCGTACAAGAGTATTATTATTCAGCCTCAGGTTTGGACCTCATTTTACAAGATGCCCCAAAATAAATGACTGCATTTCCGACAAAGCATGACACCCTTTTGAAATATATAACAGACTCATAAAAGCAACTGACTCCTTGAAGCAACCCTGGGTTATATATTACTTCCATAGCCCTGAAAGCAACCTGCCTAGCCTACAGATATACAACAATGCATATTGTTCTCCAGCTTTCTTTATATAGCCATCATGTACAAAGACATACAGCAACTTATTCAGAGATAAAATACACAGCTGTTTTTAAGTCATTTCAGCCGATATCTGGGGTGCTGGATGCAGTTAGTTAAATTGCCGACACCGTAAATCAGGTAAGTAAAGATGACCAAATTTATTTTTCTAAAAATAAGCTTGTCAAAGCACAGACTTGAGGGCACAGACGGTTTAGAATTTGTTTGTTTGGTAGGAGGAGAGGTACTGTTGGCTGCTGAAATCCCACAAGTCCGGGTGTTACATCCCTTTTATCTCTATAGAGATAAAGGGGATTATAATTTCAGTCCATTTGATGGAAACTTTTCCGATTGAGGAAAATTACGACTTTAGAACGGAATTAATTTCGCCTTTCACAAATCTTAAAAATATGAAACGATATATACGAATGTTTATTACTTTATTTCCAAAGATTATAGTTTTCCGAAGACTGTATTTTAAGCATTCATATTTTAAGCATAAATATTTGAAAATTTGAATCAATAAAACATCTTTAAAATCTAAGTTCAGAGAAAATAAACATACAGGCAAATAAAGATATTACAAGATCAGGTGGTTTGTGAAATTTTCAAAAAATGGGAATTGCGGAATGTAAAATGTTAGATAAAAAATTAATGAACATTTCTATGAAAATTAAAATGTGTATTTCTTAATCTATAGTATTGACACCACACTCCTTCCACAATCGTAAGTAAATATCAATATACAATCACAACACATGGACATCAAAGAATATAGTATAAAAATTCTGATTATGAATGATCTTAACAACAGTGTTTGTATTACATAAAAGCATCCATGAACCGGTTTCGTATTTATTACGCGTCCCATGAAATAACTGATATTTACAATGACAATAATAAAAACTTATTATGCGCAGAATTTGGGAACCGACAAATTCAATTCTGCCACGTAATCATCTTCAGTTTCTTCAGCATTTAAGTCAGGCTAGACGAGGCTGCAACGGCTAAGTTCATAGTGAACCCATCAATAGAGCATCCCCAAGGATTACGCATTCATATTTGTTTCTTTTTTGTGTGAATAATAACAACTTAAAACTCATAAATTTCGAAACATTCTTGTTTTAATAATGCGAATTATTATATTTATTTCTAGTTTTTTTTTTTTGTTTTTTTTTTTATTTTGCATAATGTACGAATGCAAAACTTTTCATAGCGATACGCGCATTCTTCCTTGAGTTATTTTGTCCACATCACATACATAGAGAGGGAGAGTTTGAGGGTGGAACAAAAGTATCGGAAATATGGGCGAAAAATTTTAACACATAATTTCTTGTCAAAAATCAAGAAAACAACATATTTGTAATATTATAAAGTAAAAATGTAGAAAGTATTTTTGATTAAAATGAAAAATTATAGATAAGATCTGAGTATACTTCTCTAAAATTAATGGTATTGTAACAACGGGTAGTTAAGTGTCTAAAGCCCAGGCCAACCGACTCGTCCGAAGACATCGAGTAGCAAAATGGATGGCCGGGGGTGGTTACCCTTCACATAGAGAGAGTAATTTCATTGGTTTATTAGCATACATTGTCTGAAGGATGTTTAGCCTGATAATTGCCATTAAATCGGGAGGTCCCATGCTTAGCTAACAAATAAGTTTAAAAATACTATAATGCACTTTGAAAAAGAAGTAATTTTTTGTGTACAAAATGTGCAAAAATCCAAACAAACATTTAATATATATACATATATATATATATATATATATATATATATATATATATATACATATATATATATATATATATATATATATATATATATATATTTTCTGCTACACAACTTCAGAAATTAGTTTATTTTAATCCAACCTACTAAGTAAAATATATTGTCTAACGAAGTAAAATGTTTACTAATTATTCGCCAAACAAGTGATTTTTTAAAAATATGTCACTCAAAAGAATCATTGACAGCAAACAACCCTTTTCTGAAACCTATTAACCCTCCCCTCTCCTTTGAGGGTATTCGCGTAGAAGAGGAAAGGCGTGTGTTTACTCAAGCGTCATTATCTTCCAAGGGGGTTGGAAATGGCCATTCCCTGTTCGGCCGTCTTAGGGGTTCTGGGGTAGTACTGGAAAAATGAGCTCGGGACTCAAAGGGTTAAACCCCTTTAGATCTTAGTTACTTTCTATTGAAATATAAATGTATTTTTACACATTTCAGGTTTTACTAAAGCAAAATCATACATTTCTTCATTAATTTTTAGCATTCTCATTGTAATCGTCTCAAATGTTAATAGATCTAAATACTATTGTATTTGAAGGATATCAGAGTAAAATATATATATATTTATATGAAACGCCCCCTGCAAGTAATAAATAATTGTGGCAAAAATCAAAATTTAACAATTTTCATTTTGGATATTAAGTAGAACATAGATTATATATTTTGGAAATTAAGCTTCTGTAAAATGACAAATTTTAATTTAATTTAAATGGTGTAGGTCTATATCATCAAGTTGCATTTTGTTGACTATATGAATGTATCAGTTGCTATCCCTTTTTACTAATAAACATACATCAATTTGATGCAAGGGCTCCAACAATATTTTAAGCCAGGGACCCCGTGCAAGCTTGATCTGCCCCTGACGACTGTAAGCGGTTGGGCCCAAGAGTATAACTGGGGATGTCATTTGTAACAGAGGGACTGTAAGGACCGACTCCCAAAACTGTAATGTATGATGAAAACAGACTGTGAACCTTGAAATTGAAATCAATCCCAATATAAATACTCTTACTATTGAAATGAAAAGTTCCACAAAATGCTACTTATCAAACTGAAATTCATGGATAAAAATTAACTTCAGTGTGGCTCAACTCGACATTCTCATACCAGAATCCATTTTAAGTAGCTTTTTTTTTGTTTGCATATTTTACAAGAAAAAAAAGTTTCAAAAATCTACATTGTTGGTTCAAATGATCATAATTAAAGCATATTATCTTCCATTTTAAAATCTTGAAAATATCTTTTGACTGATACTATGTTTGACAATGTATCCCATCGGGAGAGGAGGGGGGGGGGGGGGAATCTTTCGATTGATACCATACTTGGCAATGAACCACGTGGGGGTAACTTGCACATCAGGGGGGCGTAATGACATCATGAACACAAAAATTGTATCAACTATTTTTCAATATGATTGAAACTGTTAAGTTTCATGATTTATGTATCCCATTGGGAGAGAATCTTTCGATTGATACCATACTTGACAATGAACCCTGCGGGGGTAACTTGCACATCGGGGGGGGGGGGGGTAATGACATCATGAACACAAAAATTGTATCAACTATTTTTCAATATGATTGAAACTGTTAAGTTTCATGATTTATGTATCCCATTGGGAGAGAATCTTTCGATTGATACCATACTTGACAATGAACCCTGCGGGGGTAAATTGCCCTTAAGAGGGACTAATGAAGTCAAGAACACAAAAATTGTATCACAGCTGCTTTTTTATACAATGATTGAAACTGTTAAGTTTCGTGATCATTGAGCCATAAACAACCACTTTTATGCATAATTATGTCAAATTTTGTCCTATGCTACCAAAAAAGTATAAAATTTCACAGTTTTCACTTGATTTATAAAAGTTCTACCTAGTTCTAGATTTTTTAATAATAAACTGGAATAAATACTGGCTTTAATAATAAACTTTTTTAAGTATCGTGAAAATTCAATAATATTTATGGAAGCTATCGTGTACACAAAAAATTACCACAGACAGAGGGACATCATTCTAAATATAGTTGAAACGTGTTCAGGAGGCACTAAGACACATATTGTCAACATTTTTCATTAAAACAATACTTTCTTTGTACTATATTTTTTTGCAAATTCTTTCTAATATCTTTCGATTGATACTAAGTTTGATTATGTATCCCATTGGGAGAGAATCTTTCGATTGATACCATACTTGACAATGAACCCTGCGGGGGTAAATTGCCCTGAAGAAGGACTAATAAAGTCAAGAACACAAAAATTGTATCACAGCTGCTTTTTAGTACAATGATTGAAACTGTTAAGTTTCGTGATCATTGAGCTATAAATAACCTCTTTTATACATAATTATGTCAAATTTTGTCCTATAGTGCCATGTTAAGAAAATATAAAATTTCAGTTTTTGCTTGATTTAAAATATTATATCTAGTTCTAGTTTTTTTAATAACAAAGCTGGATATAATGTATCATGAAAATCCATTAATATTTACAGAAGCTATTGTGTACACAAGAAATTGACCATAGACAGACGGACATCAATATAAATATAGTCGAAACGGAACGTGTTCAAGAGGTCCTAAAACACATTGTCAAATTTTTTCGTTAAAACCATATACGTTCTCTATCCTATATTCTACAGTATGAAATACAATTGAAATCAAAAGTAAATACTGTTATAGGGGAGGGGGTGCTTGAGGAGAATATAGCAGGGTTAAGAAAGGTACATAGAATGATATTCAATAAACTCATTACAGGGTTACATTAAAATGTTACTCTTACTTCAAAATACACATGACTGTATATGAAGAAAGTGTGCAGTGTACGTTAAAATTCAAACAGTAATTTATACTACTGAAATGTAAAGATAGTATACACAGAATGGTACTGGACAAACTCATGATTTTATTGCAGCACAACACATTCAAATCAACAAATTCTGTTACTTGTATTCCAAAGCATGCAATCGAAACATCACATATCACAGAGAAAACTCAATAGAATACCTTATATAATACAAGTGATTTTTAACGCCATGCTAAACATCAATAAATAATCCATTACACACAGGGTTGCAAAGTTTTCCCGCCTCCGGTAAATACCATAGTAAAAACCGGTATTTACCGTCCTGTGAAAAATTCTGTTTTTCCCGCCTGGGAAAAACTCTGATTATTGAAACAACGGTTAATTAATAAATGTTATTCAATAGGCGAATTAAAATTATTTCAATTTTAATAATTATTTATCATGGACTTAATATTTTAATAATTATTTATCATAAACAATATTTTAATAATTATTTATGCAGATGTGAACACTTAGCATGTACTTTTATTTTGTATATTATTTATTATATTACCATTGATAAATAGCATTTTTTTTCTTTTTCTGCTAAATTAGATGTTCAAAATGTCTTTAGTTAACTTACTGCCAAGGTCAGAACTCACTGGAACCAAAACGAGAGAAAACTGAATAGAAACTAGAAACTGAATGAATTGGGGAGGAAAGCAACACTGTCTCATGTAGCCCAAATCCTACAAAAGTAAAAACATCATGGCAGATGGATGTAGGGTTGTCTTGTCAGAAATGTTAGGAAACATATAACAATAAATCACTGCTTTATTTAAAACCATGTCAGTGATTGGGGGTAGCAATGCATCTGAGCCCATTTACCAATCTGAAGTTCCAGTTTCTACTTTGGACTTTAGCATCATGTAACAAAACACTAATTTGGAACCTGTTTGTAAGCCTAATCTGTTTCTAATTTTGTTGTGGATGAATGAAAAATTTGAAAAAATACGCTCCAAAGATGCAGATGATGCAGGGCATCCCTGAAGGTGTTCCATTAGCTCAAGAAAGTTAGTATCAATGCTACTTTTTTTTAGATTCTTCCACCACAAAGAAGGTGATACGCTGTTGATAATGTCAGATGAAAAAAAGGTCTTCGGGAAAGGCTCATCTTCTGATTGAAAGCGAATTGTGTATTGAAAGTATTGCGGATTTATATCTTGCAAATATTTACGAGTAGATTCCTCTTGAGCTTGAGACAACTTTTTACCCTTGTACAAAGGATTCATCATGTTTGCCAAAATATGAATAGGAGTTATAGCATTATCAAATCTAGACTTCACTTTCTTTGAGTGTGGCTTTAGTTCTTCACTATTAAGCAAGTCGATAAAAATATCACAAGCATCAGCAATGTCATTGTCATTCTGTAACCTATTTAGAGCATCAGCTACTGGTTTTAACTGGTTGCACATATTTTTTACCTCTTTGTAGATGCCATGATTGTTGATTATGTGCTTGATGCTATCTTGTATTTCATCTTCATGTTTGTCCACAATTTGTAGATGGAAAGGTCTGTTGGTAATAAAAGTTTGTACACAGGTCATCTGTGGGCGCGGTAGCCTAGTGGTTAGCGCGCTGGAGTTGCACTCGGTGGGCCGGGTTCGTATCCAGCCACTGCCAAAACTGCCGCCGTGTTCACGCGGAGTACGATCACGTTAAACATGTGGGTTCGAAAGCCCTGACCATCCGACTCGTCCGAGGACTTAGAGCAGCTGGGTGGATGGATCCGTAAGTCCTTCCTAGAGATTAGTGGTAGGGGAAGGAGTGTACGGTCCCTGTGGATGCCTCTCCCACTGGGTTCCGGTCTAAATTGGGTGGCACTTCTCGACCGTCCAAACTGTTACCTTACACCTTTCTGGTAGGTAGGACGGTCTGGATCTCAACAACAACAACAGGTCATCTATGAGTTCCATCTTGTTTCACCTGGGATTTGCGGTTTCACTGAATCAACGTACTCTTTTAGTAAACTTCCAGGGTTGTGACTATTTCTAAGGAATTTTTGCACTTTAACAACATATGCCATAAGAGAATCAGTAGTTATATCCTTGCCAAGAAGATTTAAATAATGTGATGCATAACTATATACAATTGGTATGACATCCTCTTTTTAAAGATTCTGGCGCATTGTAACCATCTTCTCTTCATTATCAGTAACAAAATTTTTGACAGAGCATCCATACTTAGTTTCTGCTACAATTTTGGCTTCACAAGCGAGGTTTTTACAGTATTCGCATGTTTTTTATTCGTTCCACTATCTACTGAAGAAATAAATACACTTTTACCATTGCAATGTATGGAATTGACAATTATTGGATCGTTGTGAATATTGCTTCATCCGTCTTGCATGAGAGTTACATTTTTTCCAGCAGATTCTTGAATCTCTTCTGTTACTTTGTCAAGTAGATCTTCTGCAAGATTTTTTCTTGATGGTAGTTTATATCCAGGTCTCAATGCATTTACCATATCAACAAAATTATTATTTTCTGCAGTTAAAAATGGTATATTACAAGCATAAGAGAATTGTGCTACTTTGATATCAAGTTCTTGTTTTTGAGATGCTGATGTGTGTACTATAAAGTTACTTACAGAAAGCTGGTGCTTTTTAATTGAAGGCTGTACAGTTGTACGGGATTTATCACTTACTGATCAATTAGCAGTTGTAGGTTGTGGGTCATCTTCATCACTAGTTGCTGACACATTAATCTACCCTGGAACTAGCACTTGCTTGGGAATAAGTATATGTCTGGCTATTTCTATTTTTCTTCAGTTTTGGACAAGTTTGAGAAAGATGCTTTCCCATTCTGTCAGCTTTAGCACTAACTACTTGATTACATGATTTACATGTAATTACCAACTTTCCATTTGCATCTTCACTTTGATTAAAATGGCCCCAGACTGGATTAACTGGTCTGCCTCCTTTTCCTTTAAACCAGATTGCTCATTATTGGGGGAGGAGTCATTTGAGCTTTGAGACAGGAAGTGGATTGTTTTTTCCTTTGAAACCATGGGAACTAACAACTAAATCAGCATCATGTGCATCAGAAAGCTGAAAAGGAAAAATCTATTTTTAGTTTTTTACATACAAAGAAGCCTGCCTACTAAAGGGGATTTAAGATGTGGTGTTAGCCAATCATAAGCTGAGCTACCCTAGAAAAAAGTACAAGTGATTGTAATAAGAACTAAGAATGTGAGTGACTACAAATACAAATCTGATAAACAGTAGAGAACAAAAAAATTCAGAAACATTGGCTGAAGAATTTTCCTGGGATGGAATATGAAACTGAAAATGTTCTGAAAACTTTGCAAAAACCAAAATAAAATATGTGCTGATCTGATATGGAGGGTGTATTTTTTAAAGAAAGTACTAATTTTAAGTTAAATTCTAAAGCACATGCATCATTGCATCCAGCACTCAACGTATGCAAATTTTAGCTATTACAAACAAAGAGGTAATATGAAAGATAAAGATCTTTGTATTGTACACATATTTTTTGTATAACTAACTGAGAGTATAAACATGAACTCTGTAGCAGGTTACAGTGAGAGTACTATATAGATCCTACAGAATAAATTTAAAACTAATAAACATTATATTTATAATTTTATATATTTTAAAAAATTATATTTCGTAGCTAGAACTTCAGTATTTCATTTCTTTTAATTGTGGACATGAGATGCTACAGCCTCTAAACGTCTAAAGTCTGAAACAATAAAAACGTAATAATTATTCTAAGTCTATTTATTGCATTTGCAAATCAGGATCACAAAACTTAAAATTCTTATCGCATTGCAATTACAGTGTTCATATTAATATTTCTGAAAAAAATACTCAGAAATTCAGCGTAAGAATATAACTTATAAGCCTAAAATTAAAATTTGTTTACAAATCTTCACGTTTTCAGTTTTTCCCGCTGGGATGGGAAATATTAGTTTTGGACGGGAAAAACCCAACCCTGATTACACATAAAATACATGCAATACTACATTTTTACATGCAATTAATTTGCCATACTTCATAAAAACAGTTACTATCCTAGCTAATTTCCGGGATGCAGATATCTTTTAAGATTTTTAGCCAAAACAACACTTAGAAAGTACGCCGAGATAATATAAACAGCATAACTTCTCTAGTGCTCATTTAGCTTTTTTGTGACTCAAACGACATATAAACTCCTTTTAAAAGCATTACGTAAAATAAAAATTAAATCATGCACATATATATGAAGCGTTGATAACATAAAAATAAAGGAAAAAAAATCTTAAAAGTCAATGCATAACCAACAGTCTGATACGTTTTAGACTTATGAAAGACCGGCAAGAAAGAGATAATATTTTAGGGAAAGTACTTGAAATCGATTTAAAACAATCGTCAAATGCTGTCTGATTAATATTTAAGGCATAAGATCATTATAATATGTAATTAAATATGAAAACTTACTTCAATTCTCTCCGAAAGAGCTTCATATACATAGCTAGCAATGCTATTTCAATGAAGACGTCTGCCGTTTCAGGTCACGTGATTTTCTCGCCGCAATTTCACGCCCGAGTCTGTCTTTCTATTTAGCCTTGGGACATCAGTAAGCATTGGCGCGTTATTGGGCTTTTCGCCAAGGACCGATGTCAGCGCCACCTTGCGGCCATCCTGGGTTCTGTGCGCACTGCCGATTTTGAATACGCCATACTCCACATACTCTGGGATTCCCCTCATTAACATAAAACCATCTAAATAAACTTCAGTAAACTTTATTTACACATGCTCTGGGGATTCCCCCCCCCAAGTAACATGAAAATATCTAAATAAGCTTTAATAAACTTTATTTACAAATACTCTGGGATTCACCCCCCCTCCTCCCACAAGTAAAATCAAAACATCCGACTTCAATAAACTTTATTTACACAGCATGCATTGAAATGAAACTTGTACGGTATACTATAAATAAAACATTTACCTACGTGCAATGATACACAAGTTTTACAAACATATCGAGTTTTGTTGCACTTTCCTTTTGAAAAGTATACTCCACATACTCTGGGATCCCCCCTCCCTCAAGCAACAATATATTTTAAATATAGTGACATGCAAACATGAGTATACTCACAACCTGCCAGCAAAGTGTTAGTCATAAATGATTTATTTCGACATTTCAAAGGAAGATTAATGGAAAACAGTATCAAACATACACAGTATATATGTAACACACACACACATATATATATAGTATTCTATATATTGCAAAGAAAACAAACAAAAGCTAAAAAATAGTCTATTTTTTGTTCGTGCAACTCTAAATAACATCAAAACATAGGCAGCATATTAAAAGTTATGTCTGTCTAAGTAAGATACCATTTAGATCTGGCAAATGAAATGAAATTTAAATCAATTTAATAGCTCAATGAAATCACCCAAATAGCACAATGAAGTCACTTAATTTCTCTTGGTCAGAGGTACCTACATTTCCCAGATTTCTTTTAAAACAAATTATTGCATTAAAATAAAGTAATTAAATAGACATGAAAAGTACCTTGACTTCCTGTATTGTAACTAAACTTGGAATAGAAGCAATACATGCCGATAGTATCCATTGGTTTTGTTGTATCAGTACACGCGATTCAGAGGTGACGGATAATATACGGATCGTCAGACAAATCCTTATGAATTTTTCTCAATACCTTTATTGGCTTTCTAGAAGCAACGTTGTTGTTTGAGGTATAATTTCACAGTGAAATCTTGACAGTGTCAAGATAAAAAAATCGCTATGGAATAGTAATGGCGGACTGCGTCTACAAACAGTATGGCGGTAGCAACCGCTGCTGGGGGGAATGTGACGTCGTTGCAACTCATCTATAGCGTCGCATGATTTATAATCTCGCCAAAAGACAAGAATTCGGCGATATTTCTCAAAATATGGTAACCCATTCACAAAAGCAGAATATTTAGCTATATTTTACTTTTATTATTCCCTGATATTAGCGTCTGGAGAAGACAAATTCAAAAACAATAAGCTTAACTCTTTAATGTAAATTAAAAATCGAATTCAGTATAATGAAAGAAATATTATATATCATGCATAGAAAGTGAGCTTTGACTGATTTCCTTAACATTAAACCGGAAGTATATCCCTGCCGTTTCCGGTCAAAGGAGGCTTGTTTATTTATACGCAAAGATTTTGTTCATACACAAGTAAAGCTCCTCAAAATTTGTAAACAGATAACAAAATAACTGCAAATATCATAAAATAATATAAATATTGTACCAAATATTTCTGCAACACACCCTGTTAGCTAAGCTTCGATATCTTGTTTGATGAATTAACTCAATAATATTACAGTTTCTAAAGGATTGCAATTTTAAAAGACACTTGGAACTTGTATCTGATTGTGGTGGAATATATTTTAATGCCTAGCTGTCGGATTTGTTGAAAACAGTAAAAATACTTTATATTATAAAGTTTTTGTGTGTTTATACATTATACTGTATTTCTATTAAGATATTCACTTATCGTTACTTTTAGTGTACTTAAAAAAAATTCTCAAAACGATTATGCAATCTTTTTTTAATGCTTATTTACTTCATTTTTTTTTAATTGCAAGCTTAAATTATCTTTTTGCGGTTTTAGAGCTACCTATAATGTATATATATATTTGTAAGAAATGATAAACATGTTTTGTAATTTTTTTTTACTGGCAGGTGAAAAAAATTTTTTGGCAAGTAAACTCAGAGCTGAAATTTCTTAACCTGTTTGCATAGATATGGGAAGAAAAAAAATGATTGGGCACTTTGATTTTATCCATGAATTGTACGGCGACGGTGCTGCGGAGTATTCAAAGTATATATTCTCTCTCAGGAAAATACAGATTATAACACAGGAAATTAGGGTAATCTTGGTTTCTGAAGGCTCGCTTTTATCAAACTGCAAAGGAACCATTGCTTTCATGTAAATATTCAGAAAATTGATTTGTGTTTGTATTTAGAAATAAATTAAACTACATTTAGATAAGCTAAAAGCTGCACAAAAAAAAATTGAAAAGAACATAGTTGTATTATGAAAAAATACTTTTTCACTTCCTATTCTTAAATATGAATAGTTTTTTTATTCAGATCCACTTAATACATGATTGTTATTAACTGTTTTGATAATTTTATATATATGCAGGGGTAGACAAATAGACAAAATTCTTTTCAGGAGCCAGCCCTATTTTGCCATAAGCCAACACTTTTTGATAGATACAATATTCAAACTAAAATGCTAGACTCAATCACACACTTTCCAATCAATATAAGAAGAAGCTATGTATTCTGAATTTATTAATATAAAAAGAGCTTACATACCAAATTGTCATTTATTCGTTAAAAGAAATGTAAAAAGCAAATTATTTCTTTATTATTTTTTCTTTATAATTTTTGTCAGTCTTTCTTTAAAAAGTTTTGTCTTGAAATACCATTCATCAATTGTGTTTTGGATCAAAGTTCTTGATAGGTTGATCATTTAAAGATATCAGCAGTAAGTCACTTAAGTTTTTCACCAAATGTTCACAGCGTGTTTGATGATATTCTTTGTGCTGAACCCTTGTTCACATGATGTGATTAAAATGTGTACTGTTGCCAGAATACTAGGAGCATTCCTTTATCTGGGAAGTTTCCTTTTAGAATCAATAATTTTTCCAGCAGCTCATTTAATTGAAGACTTTTTCTGAGTACTTTGAATTTGAACTCATGCCCCTCGCTTAATAGTTTATCCATGTTTTCCTCCTCAATATCATGATATTTTGGAAAATGAATGACAAAAGCTCTAATTTCACTGTTACCATAATTTTGCAACTCTTTTTGGCCAGGAATGTGTATCAAAAACACAAGTGGCATTTTATGTTTTTGATACACATGTTTTGATACACGTGTTGATACACATGTTTTTGATACTTCATATTTTATAAAAGTTTCTAGTTTAAATGGTATTAAAAATCCAGACACAGCTTTGTCATTTTTGTACACAATGTTGGGAAAGCTACTGTACACTTCACGTATTCCACTTTGTAGCGCAACCATGGTAATAGTTTCAAAAAAGATTGCTGAAATTTTTGTTTTCCCAACTGAGAAAGTTTCTATGCTGCATTATCATCGATTTTTATATGGCCATTGTACTCTTAACCCTTTCGCAACGGCGGCATTCCGGAACTGCTGCGGCCCAAACGACGGAGCGCTTCGCTTCCGAACTGTTCCCAGGAGACGGCAATATTTTTGCGCTAAGCCTAACTCTCGAAAAAAAATTACTAAAAATCACCTATTCAACACAGAAATGTGCTTTTTTCAGGAATAAAAGAAATATTTATTTCTATTTGATGTATATTTTTCATACAAATCTGAATACAAAATACTCGTTAGTTGCTCCCATTCTTTTATCCAAAATAAATGAATAATTTCACTGCCTCTAAAACCCAAACAAAAAAAAATGTTCTCCTATATTCCTATGATTCACCAACGAAATCATAAAGCTGAAATAAAAAAATACCCGAAACTCAATTATAAAATTGTTGATGCTGCGAGAATTGCTCTGTCTGTTTATATTACAAAATCATGTTTCACCACTCCAAATGGAGAAATAATTCATTGGATCCTCCTTATGCCAAGGTCATGTATCTGCAAAATACATTGAAGTTAGTTCCACGGACATTTAACGCCATCTAGTAGACAAATTAAAACGTTCCATGTGAAAGCACGCATGCGTGCCACTCGCCGTTTACGGTAAAGTTTCCTCCGTCACAAGTGCATGCCGTCCGTCCTTGAATGCAAATTCGCAGCCGACACACGGGCGTGCCAATCATCTCAAAAGGGTTAAATCATTACAAATAACACTTGCATTACTTATTTGCTCACTCTTGCTCTTTACTTCAACTTGGCTTTTACATAATGTTATATTTTCACTCAAGCTGGACCTGCTAAAGAAGATTTTGTAAGAGTGCATTCTGTATGGTACATCCTGATCCATGTTTGAAGAGAAACCCATGAAATTTAATATACAATTTTAAAATGAATTAATTATAAAAACTTCACAAATAAAATAAAAATATAATCACAGCGTACAAGATTCATTACAAAAGGAACACAAGGAAGAATACAGCATGTGAGCTGACTTATGGACTGGTTCTATTGCCCTAAAAACAAAGCACATTACAAAAATAAAGCATGTTACCAGAGATTGACATAACACCTCTATACACATATTTTATGCTATAAAATAGGAAAATATGCTTTGAAAATTAAGTAAAGCACACTTTTACGCATTGATTTTATAAAAAAGATTCACCAATCATGATGTTTACATGTCACTGAAGTCTCGAAAAAGTCATAGAAAAGGAAATTGGTTACAAATTTCCCAAAAAGGTTATGAATTTGAAAACAGACACTAGTTTTGAGATCAGAGTTTTCTCATTCTTCTGGTAATCTGTTTTAGCGCGATTGTGAAAACCACATTTGCAAACCATGATTCCCACTGCTCCACGTAAGAGCAGCAATGCCGATTGCTACAAATTCTCTGCAGTTTCTAAAAGAAACAACCTCATACTATGGATTACAAGAATTTATGATTCTACAATTCTGTTTGTTCTTGTAAATTGTCAAGAGTATATTTAGTATCTTTTCCATCCGATGCATTAGCGATCAATAAACATATTCCTCTGTGCGTGTTCAACAAATGATCTGTGTCAAGCCAGAGCTATCAAGATGAAATGTTAGATCCCTATGTAAGGCTTTTTAGAGATGCATGTAGATCTAACTTTCTTTGTATGCATAGTAACACATGTCTATATTGAGCAAACCTTGTTGATGCATTTCTTGATAGTCAGGGCTTTGAGCAAAAAAACTGGCTAGCCAAATCTCCTTATTTGAACCCGATTAAGAACTTATGGCATGCCCTTGGTAGAGTTGTTTCACAACGAAATCCTTCTAGAGATTACAATGCCTTGAAGACTGCATTACTGGAGGAGTTGAATTTACTGTCCCAAGCTCTAATTAACCACCTTATGAAGAACATGAAATGGAATTGTTATACAGGGTGTCCCAAAAACATTGACCTCGGCTTATTCCTTAAATATTGATCTTAGACATATATAATAAAGATACTCTTCCGTTAGTTGGGTACCAGACAAATCCGTTAGCTGGGTACCAGATAAAAACCACCGAGCTTTAAAGTTAACGTAGTCATCGACAAGCCTAATTGTTCACTCTGGTGGACTTTTATTTTTATATGCAATAAAAAAAAGACCAATTTATATAGCAGGCATGAAATTGTAAATTTCGTTTACAATTGCTGAAAATAAATTTGTTTTAGCATGCAAACGTCGTCACATAAATTCAATTAAATAAGATTCTAAATGGCAGATAAAATATTCTTGCAGTTCATGTTGACGTTTATTCTGCCATTTGGCAGAACCCCACAACCGCTCTATTGTTTGGGTGTGGCATCCAGTTATTGGTTCCATAAAGTTATACGAGTGATTGACAGTAAAATGTTCAAATCCAGAATTTTTCAATTCTCCAGTTTTGTATCCTTTCCAACAGTCGGAAAATATGGTACTACCATCAGCTATATGTTCTTCGATCGCAGCTATTAAAGTGATTGCTGTTCGATCTGGGACTGCAACAAGGAAACATTCTTTAGTTTCACGTTAAAAGATAAGATCACGTTAAAAGATTAGATCACGTTAAAAGATAAACTCTTTAAAAGTTGTTAGTTTGAATGAGTTATCACTGTAATTTGGCAGTTTTTATTTGGTACCCAGCTAACGGAAGAGTACCATAATAAATTGCAAAATTGCGTAAAAAAGGGTACAGAATTTTATAAAATTGATAAAAATTTTAGGAGATTAAATTTGAAGAAATACAAAATTTAAATTTTTATACGGCCCCCATACAAAGACATTTCCAATGAGTAAAATGTGCCCCATACACTAATAATGTGATATACAAAATTTCAGCATTTTATCATTTTTTAAATTTCAGCATTTTTATTCATCAGCAGAGATATGTTTAAACAAATGGTGAGGGATTAATCACAAATTAAAATGTAAATGCTTATGGCAAGAGTGCAAATGACACAACACAGAAATGCATCATAGGCCTCTTATCTTTAATGGATGTTTAGCAGGGATGGAAAACATTTTGAACAAGCTTTGTAATCTTTGTGTAAAGTTATTATTTTTACACAGCAGTGGTGCACCCAGAGGTTTTTTTTTTAGGGATACCCCCCCCCCCCCCCAGGAGCTAAAAAAAAGGTAATTTAGAGAAAAACTACTGTGGTAGTATAAACAAATAGCGTGGGGTCAGTGTGCTGTCATCCTTTCCTTTTACTATTGTGCAGTGATGTAATCGAGACCTGGTGCACCCTTTGGGCCCCAGGACACTTCGTTTTGACTCATTGTCAATCTGGGTCCATTACGGATGGAAAAATAGGTTATTCTTATAGTAGATACTTATATTATTTCCAAGATGTTGAATTTTACTCAATTAGTCGTCATTTTCATTTATTTAGCATTATTTTTTTCATTGGTGACATTTTCGTTAATTTGGCAACATTTGAAAAGTCACCAAGTTTGCGACATTCCGCCAAATTCATTACCAAAATCTCGCTTAGCATTATGGACTGAGAAATAAATTCATCTTATATCAGATAAATGAATATTGGTGTTCAAATAAAACAATATTACTCAAAGTATCTTTTCCCATGAATGGAAGAGCTAGATTCACGAGAATGATGTCGCCAAATTTATCGCATGATATTACATATGGAAATTGAACATATGTCATAATAATTAACATTTTTTTTTATATGCGATTTTTTAATAAATTTATTTGAAAAAATTGTAATATCTTAAGAAAGGTTCATGCTAGCATTCTAAAGTCTGTGTCAATCGTTTTCTAATGAAAATAAGAAATGACTATTTGCTTAACTTTATTAAAAGTTTTGATTTTTTGATGATATTTTCAAAATAAGTTTAGGGGACTCTGAACATTTGATTGCGTTTAAAAGCAATAGGCTTCCAGTATTCATGGATTGTAACTTATGTACCAAATATATATATATATAAAGGAGAATTCTTGAAAATTGAGAAACATGTATAGAGGGTTATAGAATAAATTTTTCAATAATCAATAAATTTATTTCAATTTGAAATAAAATAAATTTTGTGAAAGTCTTTGAATTTTTAAAGTAAAGTATATTTGGGTGGAGTTATTTTTCTGAATTTCACAATATTTTACTCAAACTTTCGGTTTTATATTGCGTTTACTAAATTTGTAATGTTATATTTCACTCAAAATTAAATATATACTTGCTGTAATGCCCGCAGCTAGCGGCCAATAAATATAGCAACCATGTTTTTAGCAGGTTCATCGCAAAGCAAGAAAAGTGAGTCAAAGTTCAGCATGAGCAGGTGGAGTGGGTCCATTGCAGAGTAGAAAATGTAATGTGAAAATCACATCAAAATCGAAGCAACAGTTGCTAAAATAAATGATGGCCAGATTTAAAAATGGGGATTATCCCTTTGCTCCCCAACCGCTCTTTCTCAAAAAGTCAAGATAAGCGTAAAAATTGCAATGGGGCACCACTCCCTTCCACCCATGCATCCTCTCCCCCCAAAAGTAAAAATAAAAGTGAATATTGCATACCTGCACTTAAAAAGATAGAAACCCCTACTGCAAACTGAACAACACATATATATGCTCTATACCTCGTAACCTCATTCTGGTCACTAGAGCTGCAGATTAGAACTCGCCACTGCCCAGTTGGCAAGTAACTTTTCAAAAATGGCTGGCAAGAAAATGAGCAGCACTCAACAAAACAGGCTTAAATGTTTTTCTATGTGGCAAATGTTGATGCTAATAAAACCAAAGTCTCTGTTTTTAACTTGTATTATTCACCAGGCGCCATTTTCTGTAAAATGTACATACAGCATTGTACTGATAAAATACATTTCTTGTAGATACCAATATCTGGAGACTGACATCTTGTGCACTTAAAATCTTCAATATGCAGTCTTTGCCACTTAGCACTTAGTTTGTGGAAAAATAAAGAACAGTGAGTGATGTTACATCATCATATTATCTATGAAAAGGATACATAATATATTTAAATGGTATAGTATATACATACACTTTATATAAGCAACAGAAAAGGCCAAATTCATGGTAAACATATTTGACTTGTGAACATATTTTTTGGCCAATAATTGGCATCTATTGGCTAGTAACCAAAACTCTTAATCTGCAACTTTACTGGGCACTGCTTCTTTTTAAATGCTCTACCCAGTGAAATCCTTCAAGGTCGCCATGCAGCTGAAAAGAATTTCACCCATAATAGAAATTTCTCCTACACCCTCCCCCTCACTGACAATCAGATTATTTGCTCTCTGCACTCCAAGATCATCTTTTGAAACCCATCCACCCCTTTTTAGTAATCAAAGCAAGTCAAGGTCAGGTTCAAAAGATGAGTACTCCATTCTCTGACATAATACACGAAATGTGCTACACTTTAAAGTCATTGACTCCTTACTTTAATTGTAAAAATTACCAAACAAAGTAACAAAGAAAACAATTGCATTTATCTAGAGCTAAGGAGTAACAGTTCATAATGACAAATTTCTAAGACCGTACCTCGAAAACTGTTTGCTTGGCAATAGTTTAAAAATGACCAATATGAAAAATTCTTGAAAATATTTGAAATATAGTAAACATCTGCTGATGGACAGTCTAGTGGGCTAACAGTTATTGTCCATATTAGCAAGAATCCATTATAATAGGAGTCCATAAATCTGAAGTAATTACTAAAAACGGTTATCAAATTTTGTTTTCCTTAACCTTATGTAACTTATGCTATAATAAAAAATACAACTTTAACTTTTTAACTAAAGTGATTCAACAGTGAGTTGTATCACAGGAAAGCTACTCTCATGGAGAGGCTCTGATACAATATCTGTACCAGTATCCCCCCCCCCCCCCCCCCTTTGCTGGTCAGGGAGATGTGCAGTTATTGTCCTTTGTTAAATGCTTTGGGCAATCTTATTGTAAGAATTTTAATCACTACTTGGGATGGGTCATTAGAAAAGAACAGGTTACACCACACAAAAGACAAGGTATTTACAGCAGGGGGGGGGGGGGGGAATTTTCAGTTATTCTGCCATTCTGAAAAAGAAATAGTGGACTCTTTGAGCCGAAATGTAAAAGTTAAAAAGAAAGAAAATCTTTTCAAAAATTTTATTAATAGTATGTATATTATAAAATGAGAAAAAATGTAAAATATTAATATTCAGTGTATAAACAAAATGTAGCCATATGTATTACTATTTAAAAAATGAAGTACTATGAGGGTAACTTGAACCCCAAAAATTGAACTTATTTTTTAGATGCATTTACAGATATAATTAAAATTTTATCATCTCTGTATATGAGTATGATATAGAGGTGACGAAATTTTAATTATTTCTGTAAATGCATTTAAAAAATGAGGTTGATTGTATTTTTTGTTTTGGGGTCAAGTAATCTTTATTTATTTATTTATTTTTTTTTTTTTTTTTGGGGGGGGGGGGGTAATTTTTCTTTGTCTTTTTCAATTTTGGCCAATTGTTTGTTCAAAAGAATTTTCTGGAACATCTTTTGATTGATAAAATAAATTTTAATGATTTTAACATATAAAGCATGTGTATTAAACAAAAACAATACTTATAACATGCAAAACCCATACACCTTAACTCGGGAATTTGTATTTGTACTTAATAATGAGAAATCCATCTTAAACGGGTACTGTCTTACTGAGAGTCCACTGTACTTGTTTTACTCAGTTTTAAAAATCTGTATGAAAAAACTATTGACTTTGGGGAAATTCATCTTTCTAGATGTTTTTGGAGAATTATTTGTTTTCCGTTCAAATAAATAATGGAGCGTAATATTTTTTTTCTTTCTGTAGGAAGAGATAATTATTTCATATTTATTATTTTTACCCTTATTTTGAAGATTTTTACAAATTTAATAAAAATCTATTGAATTTTTCAAAACAACTACTATGCACATTGTCCTATCTTTAGCTACAATTGACAAAAAAAACAGGTTCTAGGTCAAGACGGAGTGGTAGGTGTAATAATACACATTCTGCTAGCTGTGGTACACAGCTGATGGTTTTTGACATTTAATAGTATAGATATATATTATCCAATGCATATTTATATGTATGCCTCTATATTTCAGATCAATTATTTCATAATGTCTACATGGAAAGAGTGGATTGATCAGATAATGATATGGGCTGCTAAAAATCCATGGGAATTCATTTACTATGTTTTGCTTGGCCTGTCTCCTTTCTTCCTTGCAAGTACAATTTTGTCTTGGAGACTAGCTAAGCATATTGAAGCTGAAGAAAGACGGAAATTAAAAAAATCAAAAAAGAATTCTAACATGGCTGAAATAAGACGTGCTAAAAGTGATTAATGTTGAAATTCATCATTATACTCATTGGCAATTACAAACTGTATGTCTATACTCTTATTTTTCTCTTATACCAAAAAGGTGCCACCATTCCCTTGTTAAATATTGTTATCTTGATATGCCTTTTAATTTCCTCATAATTTATCTAAAAAGCATTTATATGCATATAGACATGATTAATTAAATTTATTCAAATTTCTAATTTCATGAGCTGGCACTCTATGCTAAAATGAAAATATGTTATTAAACTTCAGCACTTGACGAATGTAATTGTAATCCTAGCCTTAAATTAAAGTTCTTATATTTACTTTTATTCCATAATTATTTTTATACTGATTGGATTTTAAATATAATTTTCTGAAAACTTTACAATTTTTCTGTTACTTTTGTTATGATTTTTATATTAAAAAATATTAAGAAATATATATTTTTTAAAATATTCCATTTATTATAATATTCATAACTCTTCTTTATTTTGTAATAATATTATTTGCATTCTACAAATTGTCTAATTTCTTGAATATTTTTTTTCTATTTTGCTATGATTAAAAAGTATGGAAGAGAATATATTGCCATGGATTGTATTTTATAGTTTAAAATTGATATATTTATTTATAATTGCTAAAATGAAAAAAAAATAATCAGTTTAATAATCTTAGGGAATTTTTGCCCTAGTTTTGAAAACTTTTATTATATATATATATATATATTTGAAATGTAATAATAAGAATTATGTAAAAATAAAAAAAAAAATAAAAATACAATTTAAGTAATATTAACATCACCATAGAAGCAAATTCACGGCCATAATGCCGATAAGAGAAAAGAACAGAACCTTCCCAAATTCGATGATTAATCAGAATAAAATTCCTTTTCAGGTCTAAGTATTTAATTCTAATTAACCCAAACAAATGCCTGTTTCAGATTAAGCAATAGTACATTACTATAAATGCTTAAACTCAGACTACAGGCATCAAAAAATGAAAAAAGGATACATTAAGAAAATTGTATTACCATGCGGCATGAATCATTCCTCTTCTACCACGTGTATACACGATCAACCTCAACAACTTAATCTAGAAGCACCGGAATGAAAAAGTCGAAATTCTACCAGGGAGGCAGTACGAACGTTCACGGAAATACTCCCAAACCCGTCCAGTGAGTCTAAGCTGAAGACTGGACAAGCAATTCAGAATACAACTTCCCAAACATGCAGAACTGAATATGAATATGAATCATAGATGAAAATTCCTACTAAACAAGAATTCATAGGAAAACTGGATAATCGAGAATGCCACTATACACCATTATAAGGGCGCACAAAACGTAGTTTCAATACTGACAAAAGTTACATTTTTTTGCGAAAATAAAATTCAAAACATTAATGTTAATGCATCTTATTTTCCGATTTTTTGATTTTTCTAATGTTTTTGACTTAGTTTATTATTTTTCATTTTTATTTATTTATATAATTAATAAATAATTATATATAACATACAAACATATATATATATATATACACATATATACACACATACATACACACATATACATATATATATATATATATATACATATACACACACATACATACATACACATACACATACATATATATATATATATATATTTATTTATTTTATTTTTTTTTTTTTTTCTTTCTCTCTCTCTCTCTCTCTCCTGTATGTTAGTCACTATAATTGGGAATGTTTTCTAGGATGTTATCGAGTGAAATTTGATACACTGAGTTGATAATTTTAATAACAAAATTGGGGGGATATGCATTATTAGTCGCTGTACTCAATAATTCCATAAAGTGCGCTAATTTATAATATTCATCACAAATTTTATTGATTCTAAGAGCCTGGTTTATTATAATATTTCTAAATACAGATATATGCAGACAAGAGTCAAAATGTTGAATTTTTGATGTATTAAATTTAAAATCCTGTCTTTTATCATACAAGTTTATAACCATATTACAATTTTGTAAATTTAAATTTAAATCCAAAAAGTTTGCAACACTTGTGTCATTATTACTTGCATTTAATTGTAAATTATTTGGATAAAAGTTTAATACTATAGGGATATTATTATTTGGGGATACACATAAAATGTCATCTATATATCTAAACATGTGCATATTATGCAAGCTTGGATTAATGTTTTTTTCATAGAAGAATAAATACAGATTAGCTAACAATGATGAGGCACACCCCCCTTGTGGGATACCACCCTGTTGTTTAAAAATAGTACCACCATGTTGAATATAATCCATATGGACTCAATCAAATATTTAACCATCATAATATAGTTAAAAAGTCCTTTAATTCTCCTAATGAAGACCATAATATTTATAATTCCTTCAACAATCATAAAAGTAAATCAAAAAGAACTAAAAGAGCAAGTAAATATAATAAAAAATTGCCATCATTATCTGAACTAAAAAATGCCATCCTTCAGCAACATGCAAATTTTAAAATTACTTTTGATTGGAAACAATGTAAAAACAGGATTTTCGCAATTAAAAAACAGCAATTAAATATGGTATATAATCTTTTTCTAAGTACTGCTTTTGATAACGTTCATTTTAAACATTTATTCTATGATTTGCTCATTACCAGAAGTAAAAATCTTAATAGTTATTTTTATGTCACAGACTTAAACTTTAATGACGAATCAAAACAAAATACTAAAATAAATGAATATTGTACCTTGAATTTTACTAATTCTGTATTAAATAATCTAAGATAAATAATTTTTTAAAATCGGTTTCCAATTACTTTCCAGTCAAACATGTAAATCCTAAAATTGCATATAAGTATGATAAACCGCTAGGACGTTATATTTTCAATTATAATCAAATTGCCAAATCAGTAGATATTAATCAAAACTATGAATTGGATAAAGAGTCATATTGCCACTGTCATTTAGAAAAATACAAAGACTTCGTAGATAAACACCATGGGCATGTTATAACGGGAAATCTAAATATTATTAATTATGATGCACTAAGATCACTGATGTTACTGGGTACTAAGTACCGTATACCTACTAAATTTAAACATAAATTAATATGTAAAGGTTTATTTCTTGACTTAAATACATTTAATTATAAAATCAGTTATAAATATCAAATCCCTGTAGAAGCCTTTAAACCTTGGAGAGTCTTAATAGAGCAATACTTAAATCATTATATATATATAATCAGAAAATTAATAATTCATATAAACTTAATTCAATTAAAAATGATATTAAAGAAATACAAAATGATTTTGTCATTACATATGTCGATAAGGCAAGTGGAAACTACTCAATTATATGTAAATATTATTATAAAAATACCCTTCAGTCACACTTACTTAATAATCATATCTATAATTTACATAAAACTAACCTTAAAATCTTATACAATAGAATATCAGCCAAATATAAGCAAATCCATCTAAAAAATAGTTGTAATAACATTCCATATATTGTTTTAGTACCCAAGTTTCATAAATCCCCTGTTGCTTTTCGAACCATTACCAGTGGGCATAATTCTTACATTACTAATGCTGGAAAATTATTATTAAAGATATTACATGAAGTATCCTCGTCAGATGAAATCTCAAATAATTGTCATATTGTAAAAAACAGTTTTGAAGTAGTTAAGAAATTGAAAACTCTTACTAATATTCGTAGTATTTACACCTTTGATTTCAAAGATTTGTTTAATAATATTAATATAGATGATCTGTATAGAATTATTTTAGGAATTTTTGAAAAATATAATATCAACCTAAAATATTCAAATTTTCTTTTTAAAAAATTGCTTAACTTCACTCTTTATGAGATTATATTCAACATGGTGGTACTATTTTTAAACAACAGGTTGGTATCCCACAAGGGGGGTGTGCCTCATCATTGTTAGCTAATCTGTATTTATTCTTCTATGAAAAAAACATTAATCCAAGCTTGCATAATATGCACATGTTTAGATATATAGATGACATTTTATGTGTATCCCCAAATAATAATATCCCTATAGTATTAAACTTTTATCCAAATAATTTACAATTAAATGCAAGTAATAATGACACAAATGTTGCAAACTTTTTGGATTTAAATTTAAATTTACAAAATTGTAATATGGTTATAAACTTGTATGATAAAAGACAGGATTTTAAATTTAATACATCAAAAATTCAACATTTTGACTCTTGTCTGCATATATCTGTATTTAGAAATATTATAATAAACCAGGCTCTTAGAATCAATAAAATTTGTGATGAATATTATAAATTAGCGCACTTTATGGAATTATTGAGTACAGCGACTAATAATGCATATCCCCCCAATTTTGTTATTAAAATTATCAACTCAGTATATCAAATTTCACTCGATAACATCCTAGAAAACATTCCCAATTATAGTGACTAACATACAGGAGAGAGAGAGAGAGAGAGAAAAAAAAATAAATAAATAAATATATATATATATATGTATGTGTATGTGTATGTATGTATGTATGTGTGTGTATATGTATATATATATATATATATATATATATATATATATGTATATGTGTGTATATATGTGTATATATATATATATATGTTTGTATGTTATATATAATTATTTATTAATTATATAAATAAATAAAAATGAAAAATAATAAACTAAGTCAAAAACATTAGAAAAATCAAAAAATCGGAAAATAAGATGCATTAACATTAATGTTTTGAATTTTATTTTCGCAAAAAAATGTAACTTTTGTCAGTATTGAAACTACGTTTTGTGCGCCCTTATAATGGTGTATAGTGGCATTCTCGATTATCCAGTTTTCCTATGAATTCTTGTTTAGTAGGAATTTTCATCTATGATTCATATTCATATTCAGTTCTGCATGTTTGGGAAGTTGTATTCTGAATTGCTTGTCCAGTCTTCAGCTTAGACTCACTGGACGGGTTTGGGAGTATTTCCGTGAACGTTCGTACTGCCTCCCTGGTAGAATTTCGACTTGTTCATTCCGGTGCTTCTAGATTAAGTTGTTGAGGTTGATCGTGTATACACGTGGTAGAAGAGGAATGATTCATGCCGCATGGTAATACAATTTTCTTAATGTATCCTTTTTTCATTTTTTCATTTTTTGATGCCTGTAGTCTGAGCTTAAGCATTTATAGTAATGTACTATTGCTTAATCTGAAACAGGCATTTGTTTGGGTTAATTAGAATTGAATACTCAGACCTGAAGAGGAATTTTATTCTGATTAATCATCAAATTTGGGAAGGTTCTGTTCTTTTCTCTTATCGGCATTATGGCCGTGAATTTGCTTCTATGGTGATGTTAATATTACTTGAATTGTATTTTTATTTTTTTTTTTTTTTTTTACATAATTCTTATTATTACATTTCAAATATTTATCCATATACTTGTCTGCTGCATTATGCACGTATTGTATATTGGTTTCTTATTTTCTGTCTAGTTGTTTACGAGTTTCTGTGGTAACATTCATTTTTAATTATATATATATATATATATATATATATATATATATATATATATAGTCATCTGCTAGTCAGTAGTTTTGATTGGAAATATTTATGCTCATTTCTGTACTTTTCACTTCCATACTATGATGCTTCACAGTGTAAGTAATTATGTTCATAGGATACAAGTATTTTCTTCAAGATTTATTCAGTTGTGAAAACTGAAAGCATTTTACTAATAGTTATTACATTTTTTATCAACATGTATATACTACTAAAGCATCATAGCAAAAGTGTTCATTAATGTTATATTGTTTTCATTTTAATATTTATCTGAAAGTAATTGGTTTGATTTTTTGCATAACTATACTTCTCGTATGAGTGAAAACTATACTTCTCGTATGAGTGAATCTTGATATGCCTTTTAATTTCTTCATAATTTATTTAAAAAGTATTTATATGCATATAGACATGGTTAATTAAATTTATTCAAATTTCTAATTTCATGAGCAGGCACTCTATGCTAAAATGAAAATATGTTATTAAACTTCAGCACTTGATGCATGTAATTGTAATCCTAGTCTTAAAGTTCTTATTTTCTTTTATTCCATAATTATTTTTATACTGATTGGATTTTAAATATAATTTTCTGAAAACTTTCCAATTTTTCTGTTACTTTGGTTATGATTTTTATATTAAGAAATATATATATATATATATATATATATATATATATATATATATATATAAATATATATATATTATATATTTTAAAAAATTCCATTTATTATAATATTCATAACTCTTCTTTATTTTGTAATATTATTTGCATTCTACAAATTGTCTAATTTCTTGGATATTTTTTTTTCTATTTTGCTATGATTAAAAAGTATGAAAGGGAATACATTGCCATGGATTGTATTTTACAGTTTAAAATTGTTATATTTATTTATAATTGCTAAAATGAAAAAAAAAATAATCAGTTTAATAATCTTAGGGATTTTTGCCCTAGTTATGAAAACCTTTATCTTATATATATATATATATATATATGCTCATTTCTGTACTTTTCACTTCCATACTATGATACTTCACAGTGTAAGTAATTATGTTCATAGGATACAAGTATTTTCTTCAAGATTTATTCAGTTGTGAAAACTGAAAGCATTTTACTAATGGTTATTACATTTTTCATCAATATGTATATAGTACTAAAGCATCATAGCAAAAGTGTTCATTAATGTTATATTGTTTTCATTTTAATATTTATCTGAAAGTAATTAGTTTGATATTTTGCGTAACTATACTTCTCGCATGAGTGAATCTTGATATGCCTTTTAATTTCTTCATAATTTATCTAAAAAGTATTTGTATGCATATAGACATGATTAATTAAATTTATTCAAATTTCTAATTTCATTAGCAGGCACTCTATGCTAAAATGAAAATATGTTATTAAACTTCAGCACTTGATGCATGTAATTGTAATCCTAGTCTTAAATTAAAGTGCTTATTTACTTTTATTCCATAATTATTTTATACTGATTGGATTTTAAATATAATTTTTTGAAAATTTTCCAATTTTTCTGTTACTTTTGTTATGATTTTTATATTAAGAAATATATATATTTTTATATATTATATATTTAAAAAAATTCCATTTATTATAATATTCTTAACTTTTCTTTATTTTGTAATAATATTATTTGCATTCGACAAATTGTCTAATTTCTTGGATATATTTTTTTCTATTTTGGTATGATTAAAAAGTATAAAATGGAATACATTGCCATGGATTGTATTTTACAGTTTAAAATTGTTATATTTATTTATAATTGCTAAAATGAAAAAAAAAAAATCAGTTTAATAATTTTAGGGATTTTTGCCCTAGTTTTGAAAACCTTTATCTTATATATATATATATAGTCATCTGCCAGTAGTTTTGATTTGAAATATTAATGCTAATTTCTGTACTTTTCACTTCCATACTATGATACTTCACAGGAAGTAATTATGTTCATAGGATACAAGTATTTTCTTCAAGATTTATTCAGTTATGAAAACTGAAAGCATTTTGCTAATGGTTATTACATCTTTTATCAACATGTACTATATACTACTAAAGCATCATAGCAAAAGTGTTCATTAATGTTATATTGTTTTCATTTTAATATTTATCTGAAAGTAATTAGTTTGACTTTTTGCATAACTATACTTCTCGCATGAGTGAATATGTACACCAGAAGGAAGATTAGGATTTTTTACTCTACTTAATTTCTTGTTAATGTCTTTTATACCGAAAAGCTTATTGATGTGAGCTAAAATTTGTATATTTTTGCCTGTACTATGCAATACAAGAATATTTTTTTTCTATGCTTAATTATAATCATAAATTTTGTTAATGTGAATAACATGTTGTTAAATAGAACTTTTTCTATAATTCAATGAAAAAATAAAATGTATATTTTTAGCATTTGTTTTTGGGGTTTTCTTTCCTGTCTCTCTCTCTCTCTCTCTCTATATATATATATATATATATATATATATATATATATATATCTCCCATATTAAGTATGTTCATATAACTGACACTTTGCAAGAAGATAGTTGTGTAGGTTTGATTTGCTTACGCATATCTTTATAAAATGTCTATAGGTTTGCTTCAAAATGTAATGGCAGTATAGAACTTGGTCAAATCTCCATTTCCATTAAAATTAGATGATATTCTATGGTATGTAAAAAGTTAGATTAAAATATTGTGTTTAAACAATCTAACATTCTATGTAAAGCTAAAGGTGCTTGAAAATTGCAGACAAGCTATTAAAAGAAATCTTAGTATATTTATATGAAATTAATCATATTTTCAACTTGTTACTAAGATGTTCACTTCTCATGAATAATTTTGATTTGAAAAGAAAAATGAACATTTTCTAATATTCTGTAATGGAAATGAATACACAATAGGTAATCTTGTTACTTTTTAAAAACCTGTAATCTCACTATATTCCACTGTTAATGATATGGCAAGGCATATGAAAATAGTACGATTTTCAACCAGAAGTAGCGGAATTGATAGATTTTATAGTTATTTTGAATTGAGTTTTATAATTTGTTACTCAATTGTAATGCAGCAGTTAATTGTGGATGTATAATTAAATGCAATAGTATTTTTTTTTTAAGATCACAGGGAAATAGATTCCAACATTATATAGATTATTCATAATTGTACGGTCAATTTTGCTAACATGCAATCATTGAATTATAAACTGTAGAAAGCTTAATAATAGAAAAAATATATAAATTTTTTATATTATACAGTAGATTTAGTTGCTTAATAACATTAAAAGCATTATAGTAGAATATTGTAATATATATATAAAGTCAATAAATGTTTACATTTTTTATTTAAGCATCATTCATCAATCATGTTATGGCCAATTGACTTTGAAGATACAAATGTAATAACAAACTTGCATTCATAGAACACTTGACAATTTATGGTGGTGGAAAGGGGTACTAAACTAATTTTTAAAGATGGAACTTTGGAATTTTTCAAAGATCCAAAGAAAGTTTTAAGGGATGGCAACATATGAGAGTCAGGTATGAGTTATGTGTAATACACACCACTAATCCAGATAAAATTAAAAAAATAACCATTTTTAATGAAATTATGAAAATTTATATTTTCAGCTTGTAACTTAATACCTTTGAAACTGTTATTCTTTGGAATACCTGAACGAGAATCATAATATAAAAATAAATGGGAAATAAGCATGTTTTTCCTTGTTGATTAAGGGCTCCATAGTTAAAAGTTGTGTTTCAGATACATTTGTTCAATTTCAGTGACTGAACAAATAATTTTTTTTTTCTTAGTGTCTAAAATACTATATTTTAATTCTTTTATTTCCATCCTCTTAAACAATTTTTATCCCCTCATTTCCTAATTGACTATACATATTTGTATTGTTATTCCTGTATTTGGGTTTGGATACATCTGGAATTTTTTTCAGGTATGTTTGATAATTTTCTTACAACTAAGAAAAATAAAAAATTTAGTCTTCTACTTCTCCACCCGCCCCCCCCAAATTAAAAATGTGATAATTTTCTCTTAGTCTCGATATGTCTGACTTTTTTTATACTGCCACTCGAATATTTTTGTTCTTTATTTCTCCCCCAACATTTTATTATGCTCTTTCTCTCTCTCTTTGTAATTAACCTGAAGTGTCCGTAACATTTTTTCTGTGTTTGGGTTTATCTCTAAATACATTTTCTGATTTTTTTCACCCATTACTTTCCAAAAAATAAAAATAAATACATAAGAATGAATTGTTCTTCTTTCTCCATTCTTCTCCAATGACTGAGGGGAAAAAAATCCTGTTTTTCACTTGATCTCGATGTCCGATTTTTTGATACCCCACTCAATTAGGTATTTTGTATTATTTCTTTTTTTATTTTTAAACCCTCATATTCTCTTACTCCCTTCTTTACTAATCGACCTGAAGCTTGCCTATTATTTTTCATGTTTAGTTTGGAATTCTTAAAAGCTGTTTCAAAATTTTTCGTTCATTAATTCGTCCAAAACTAAGAAAAAACGAAATATTTTTAAGTTTTTATAATCTCTTCCCTCCCCACTACAGTAAAAAAAGAAACATTTTGTATTTTCCTCCATATTTTCATATGCCTTTTTCTTTGATATCCTACTATATTCTTTTTATATGTGTTTTATTTTTTTCCAATTTTTAACCCCCCCCCCCCCCCTGATGAAATTTCAATATTTCAATTTTTTTTCAGTTTTTTACTTTCCCTGCAATACATGGTAATGTATAGGGAAAGTATTGGAATCATGTCGAAAATCGCAACTCGAGTTTTCGACGGATCTACACGTTTCAAGACCTCTAGAATACGAAAAAAACATTTTTAGCGTGACGTCTGTCTGTGTGTGCAGATTTTGTATCCACTCTAACTAAAAAACTAATGGACCGAATTTCACAAAATTTGATAGGTAAGTCACTTGTGAGCGAGTCTGGTGCTGATTAGTTTTGGGTACGATTTGGAATAAAAGAACCCTTTTTTTTTTTTGCGAAATGGCCCGCAAAAGCTTGCATCCACTCTAACTGAAAAACTACTGGACCGAATTTCACAAAATTCGGTAGAAGAGTCACTTGTGAGTTACCCTGGTGCTAATTAGATTTTGGTGCGATTCGGAAAAAAATAACCTGCCTTTTTTTGCAAAATGGCCCGCAAAATTCGTCAACATCTAAACTAAAGAACTAGGTATACTCAAATATATCCATTAAATGCTCGTTTAATACGTAATTTTTAACAACGAAAATAATAAGACCAACCCCATTACACTAGGACTAGCCGTTCTCGAGATATTTTAGTTTTCCGAATTTTCTCTACGCCACCTTTGAAAATAAGTCTGGTTACCGAATGAGAACGAAAATTGAATTAAAAGTGAAATAAATTTAATTAAAATATAGAGAACGTTAATATAAGTCTGCAGGGAAAGTTATATGCTGCCCACATCAGATTTTTGTTATTGGACCGCTAAATCTGCATTTTTGCATGCCAACGTTGTTAAACGGACAGGTCAGATTTAAAATATTGGGGGGGCGGGGGGGGGGAATTACCGACTAATACAGGCATCTGTAAGCAGGATTCATGATTTTTAATTTCGAAACTCTAAACATGAAAGGTTGGTAGTAATCTTCAAATCTTGAATACAACCGATTTTAGCACTCCCTCCCCCACACCACCACCACCACTTCTCGGAAAATATCCTGCATACGCCCATGAATGGGATAGCAACTATTCCATTCAGTTATTCAATTCATTAAAAGAATATTTAATAAAAAAAAATTGCACCTTCTTTTATCCAAATTTGATGTTTACCAACAAGAGCTGAATAAGAATTTTTGTACAATTGCCGTGTCTAAATAGTCATAATTTAGTAATTTATAAAAATTGCTACAAATGCATGAATGATCGATCACAGAGATATGGAAAAAAAATCTGATATGGGCAGCTCATGACTTTCCCAATGCAATGAATTTTCTCTTTTAAAGTGAAAAAATGAGGTATAAGATCTACGGCACAATGTTTATAACGTTGAATTGTACATTTAGCGCTTTTTCGGATGACATCATGTGAAACTATTTCGAAATACCCAATTAACTTATATTTCGCGCTACTCTAAATTGATAATTATCAATACTGATAGCATTCACGAAAAGCAATATAGTCCGTATATTAACAATAATTCATCAATTTAGCGTCATTTTCATTCATTTAGCTTCATTTTTGTAAATTTAATGATATTTTCGCCAATTTAGGGCAAAATATCACCATGTTGGCAATATTTCGCTAAATTAGAAACCAAGTTCGCCAAATGTATCACCAAGTGTTACAGACAAAGAGAGAGAAGAGCTTTCCTTGTATGTAAATGTCTATCAGCGAATTGTTATACATTAAAATACAAAACTATTACCCAAAGTATCTTCTCTCGTGAATGAAACGAACTAGACCCACGAGAATAATGTTTACAAATATAACGCATAATTTTATATAGTAAAAGTATATTTCACAATAGTTAATACTTTTTAATTTTATGGCATTTTTTATAAATTTATTTGAAAAATGTGCTATATTTCGAGAATGGTGCGTGCTAGCGTTTTGATGAAAATTATTATGTCTTTCTAATGAAAAATTATATAAGAAATGAACATTTACGTAACATTATTGAAGGTTCCGACTCTTTAATGTTCTCAAAATTTCATTAGAAAATTTAGAAGACTTCTGAATATTCGATTGCGTATAACATCAACAGGGTTCCAGTATTCACTGATTGTAATATTTGTACAAAATTTTGTTCTAAACTCCCCTTTCGTTCGTGAAATATCGCATTTACAGACTGATGAACATACACACAGACATCACCTCACGTTCTATTCAAGTTCAAGGATGCTTGAAACGTATGCTCTTCCATTGAAAATTCGAATTTCGACCATGTCACAATACTTTCCCTATACATTATATTATACTATGTATATAGAGACAGTAATAGGCAAAATGAAAAAGCTTAGAACATTCTACATTTATTTATACTATTTTGCATTTCAAGGGGAATAATTTATATCGTTAGAAAAAAAAACCATTAAACATCAAATTCTCATTGAAAAGCATTGCATTAAATTTAACACTGCAGACAATTATGCAATGCAACAAATGTTTGCAAATTTGATTTGCATATAAAACACATTAAATAATTAAATAGAAAATAATAGAATTAGCTAAAATGTTTCTACTAGGGCATAATTAACGCATTTTAAAAGTTATAGTTTTATGATTAGAAATTTGATTTACAATCGCACTTAATTGCAGGAAATCAAAATTTTTTTGTACTCTACATTACTATTTTATGAATATTGTATTTCTAATTACAGTGTTGTAATTACATGCATGACAAAGTTTAATGATGTCCGGTCAGTTGTATGGACTGAGCATTCCAGAATTTTTATTCATCTCTCTCTATATCTCTCTCTCTCTCTCTCTCTCTATATATATATATATATATATATATATACACATATATATACACCATATATATTATATATATATATATACACCAATGCTGCTGACAAACAACTTCTAATTATACTAAATCAAATTTATGATCATTTTAGTACCCAACAAACACATATAATCAAAAATAGCTTAGAACTGATTAATAAACTAAAGTAACTACCTTACATACTTGATATTAAAACTTTTGATTTCAAAGACCTCTTTAATAACATTGATATTAATGATTTATATAAAGTCTTACTAAATTTATATGAACAATTCACTCAATCAAAGAACATCTCTTTTTCAAAATTCAAAACATTATTAAAATTCATTCTGTTCAAGCAGTATATATCTCAAGGAAATTGCATATACAAAATAAATAAGGGAATAATACCACAGGGAGGAATCTCATCCACAATACTGGCCAACCTTTATCTACATTTTTACGAAATTCAGTACCCTTTCAACAGTCATATCATGTTTAGATTTATTGATGATCTAATTATTATTGGAATTACTTATGAAGTACCTATATTAAACTTTAATTTTTATCCACCTAATCTACAACTAATTGAAAATGAATATACATCAAACTGGACCAATTATCTAGATGTTAGTTTAAAAATTCAAAATGCAGACACATTAAAATTTAAAATATATGACAAAACAGAAACTTATAACTTCAAAGTAAATAAACTTCAGCCCTATTCATCCAATCTTTCAAAATCAGTATTTAAAAATATTGTTAATAACCAGTTATTAAGAATAAAAATGTTAAGTACACAATGTTACTACAAAGAACATATTTTTAAATTCATAAACACCACTATCCAAAATATCTACCCCCCAAACCTTATTTTTTCATTTATTAAAACACATTTTAATTTTAAATTCAGCACCTTGCTACAATTACAGCAACATATTGACAGATCATTCTCAAACAATTTTAAATAATTTTTCATCTCCATGTTTCACTTCCAATAGTTGAAATCTTAGTATATAGAATTAATTGTAACCTGTTTTGAGGTAAAATGCTTAGTCAGTATCACGTAATCTACACTGTTAAGCAGCACAAGGGGTAAATACATTTATATTATTATATATTCTTATAGCTCTTCATTACATTGTATTCTCGTATAAATACTTAGCCACACACTGGTATATTTGATTATATTTAATTTTTATAATTGATTTTTTATATATCTGATCCAATTTATATTTTCTTATACGTCGGGCCATGTGCATTACTTCTGTAATACAATTTGCAGTAATGCACGCAGAAACATAGAAGCCGCATTAACGAAACATGTATAGCCCTTGATAACGTACATGGTTTTGGAAATGCTTTTCACTTTATTCAATTTATTCAATTTAAAAAAAAAAATTTGGCAGCTAGAAAAGGTCTAGCTCATCGTGCAAAGCCATGTTTCTGTTTTGCAACTTTTCATCTTAAACACATTTCTTGCATTTACACCAGATATGTTTATGCAGGGAACAAGGGGATTAGTACTTTAAGTACCTGCATTACATATATGATTTATATAGAAATACTTTCATCTTTTAACTTATATATGGAACAGGGAAAAAGGGGTATTTTATACCAATTTAGTACCAGTTTTATTTATAATGTTACTTATCGTGTTTTTTTAATATTCAATGACTTGTCGTATAGTATATTTGATGTCACAATTACAATTCAGTCCATCTTTCTTTCAATTTTGCTATACAGAACATTTTCTATTAATGATCAATCTCAGGTATATATGATACAAGTAAAATAAAAATTTCTTAATTTTATATATATATATATATATATATATATATATATATATAATTCTTATTCTAAATAATAGTAAAGAATTAAAGAATAAATTAACGTCACTAAGAAAACTAATAGGTTGGTTGATTGATTGGGTTTAGTGGCACAAAATCCAAAAAAGATATGCTGCACCAAACACATGGTAAAAACAAACAATTAATTTAAGAGTAAAAGACAATAAGAAAACTAATAGGATTTCAAACTTTTGATTTTAAAGATCTTTTTAATAATATTAAGATCGCAGATCTATATGATGCAATTTTAGCTCTATATAATGCTTATAATACTAATCAATCAACTCAAACAAATTTTATCAATTTTCCTAAACTTCTTCACTTTATTATTTTCAACAAGGAAATAAATTATACTTACAACTCTCAGGAGTTCCACAGGGTGGCTACAGTAGCAGTATGCTTGCTAATTTATACCTTTATCATTATGAACAGTCTTTTACTTCAATAGATTATAAAATTTACAGATATGTTGGGGGGGGGGGGAGATCTGATTTGCTTAGTATATACTGAAAATTATGTCATTGATATAGATTTCTATCCAGACAATTTGGAATTAATTCCTAATGAAGCCACTATTAGTAATAATATTAATTTTTTGGATTTAAATCTTGTTATTGAACCTACTAATGGAATTGTTACAAATTTATATGATAAAAAAGACTATTTTAATTTTAACATTAATAAAACATTACCATTTAATTCCTGCAACTCGATTCAATTGTTTAGAATATTATACTTAATGAACTTTTTAGAATTTATAGATTATCAGAGATAAAAAATTTCATGCTCTGCATATAAATAATCTGAAAATTAACAGCAAATTATATAAATATCCAGCTTATTTAGTAAATGATATAGTTAAAAAGTTTAGATTAGCTGAATTTTCATGAATTCTCTTCTTAGTATCTTATATTAGCCAGACATCAACATTCTCTTGTAATAATAATACTTTATATTTATATCCACTTAAACATTAGCCTTACTATTATAAGCCCCACTATTTTCTAGATCTTACTGTATAATATTATCTTTTAATGCCTTTTCGCATTACTGTTATTTATTTCTTACGATTGGCAACAGTAGATTTTTTCTTTTATCCTTTGCGAATGGCAACACTGGTCTCTTCATTCTGAATTCCATTGATTCGGGCATATGCAGAGTTTTTCCCAGGTATTCTTGTTTCCTTTATTTTTCCATCTTTATGTGCATTGTCCAAGTAGAAATAATTTATAGATATAATCGATCTATTTTTTCAGAAACATACATTTTTTGTGTTCATTTTAAGAACATACCTGGACCCGACGAAGAGTTTTGTCGAAATGAACAATTCAAATATTTAGGCCTAGTTCTTGTCCGCGTGTATAGCATTAACGCTTGGATTTTTTTTATTTATTTTTCTATTATCGATTCCATACCATTGATATTTGTTGATTATCTTTAGCTTGATGACTCGAAATTTGCATTTTTTTTCCATTTGATTGAAGATTCGCTATTTAATACTTCTTTTTATTTTGTAGGTTTTATATTAAGTTAGGATTTTTGATTTGCAACTTCTCTCTATTCTATTATTGAACTTTCAAACTATTATTATTACCATATATATATATATACTAGCAGCATACCCGTTCTTCGTACGGAGTATATAATATAAAGAAACTTGAAATTCATAATCATGCCCAAATTCTTATAGTATACTAAATGACATGTTTAATCAAAATATTCTGTTAAAATATTTAATATAATGCTCCTAAAAAGAAGTTTAAGAATCTCTGTTCTCGCTATATAAAATTATCTTCATGGACATATCTGAAGAATGAAACATCTTGGACCCCTTATGTAAGCAAATATAAAAAAAAAATATGGAATTGAATCAATATATGCAAAACAAGAAAGATCAATCATGCATAAGCATTGATTATGAAACACTTTCCAACTGAAATGTAATTTCATTTAAAAATTTCTAAAATGTGATTCATTCAGTGGTAATATCTTTTACATTATCACAGTACTACAGTAATTTATTATACTTAAATATTTAAAACTGTATCGAAATATAAATCATCTGATTCTTTATGCAAAATCAATGAATATTTCATTCATATAACTTGTATTTCAGACTCCAGAGCTAAATAATTTTGTGTGAAAAAAATTCAGCAATTCTTATGTAATTCATCTTACAATCGCTTGAGATATTTGCATTCTGCATATGTTAAAATTAGGCTTCCTTGAAGAAATAATAAAAGTTTAGGGATCATTTAAAATCACAACTATTGTAATTGCATAGGCACGGAATTTAGATACACAGATAAAACACAGATAATATATATGTGTATGTGTATGTACTCAAAGTATTGGAATCGTGCCGAAGATCGGAACTCGAATTTTCAAAGGATCTACACGTTTTGGGACTTCTAGAACACGAAAAAACTACTTTTAGGTAGACGTCTGTGTGTGTAAGGGTGTATCTGTGTATGTTTCTGTGTGTCTGTGTGGATATTACATCCACTCTAATTGAAAAACTAATGGACCGAATTTCATACAATTTGGTAGGTATGTTTTTTGTGGGAAATCCTGATGTTCATTAGATTATAGTACGATTCGCAATAAAAGAATCTGCCTTCTTTGCGAAATGGCCGCAGAAATTGCCTTTATCCACTCTAGCTAAAAACTAATGAACCAAATTTAACAAAATTTGGAGTATAATATTTCAATAACCTACAAGTGATTTATATACCAAATTTAACAAAATTTTGTATATAAATCATTTGTAGGTTATTCTACTACGATTCGGGAAAAAGGAACGGGCTATTTTTGCGAAATGGCCAGCAAAAATCGTTATATATAAAAATAAAAGACTACGTGTGCTCAATTATATCAATTAAATTCCTATTTTATATGTGATTTTTGACAACAAAAAGAATAAGACTAACCCCATTACTCTAGGACTAGCCGTTCTTGCGATATTCTAGTTTTTTCGCGTTTTCGCTACGCCACCTTTGACAATAAATCCAGCTATCAAATGAGAACCAAATTTAAGTTTAACGTGTAAATTCAATGTCATTTAAAATACTTATGTTGTGCAGATAAACTCAAATTATCATTGAATAAATAAAGAGAACGAATATGAGTCTGCAGAGAAAGACATGTGCTGTCCACATCAGAATTTTTAACAATATTACACCAATGATTTATAGAAGTGAACGGGGATTATTTTCAGGCCATTTCGAAAAAAATGTATGATCTATATTTAAAGATCCATCAAATTTTTGTCGAATAAAATGTTCAACAAATTTAAGCTGTGTACCAAATTTTAACTCTCTAGGACGTAGGAAAGTGCATTTAAAATGCTATCAATTAAATTTATCAAGAAGAGTTATATAAAATTTAAAAAAAATGAAAAATTGTTATCTACCAAATTTATTTTAAAATATGAAGCCACTCCCATATGCAAAACGTTTAAACAAATGGAGAGATATTTATTATATAATATCTCTCTCTTTTCTTTCTGGAAGATATCCCAAAGTCAGAATTTAATTGAATTTGTTTTTTTCCCTATATTAAATAATTTTTTTAATTAAAAAACTACTTAACATATTTTACTGAATTTTTTTTTATATATTCTATGGGATAATGTGAATATTTCCTAAAAATTTCGAAGCAATTCGTGAATTTTAAATTTACTTAAAAAATGTTTGAAGAATTAGGTCCCATAGGGTTCAATGTATTTCATTTTTTCAACCCGGGTTCAATAAAAAACTAATTGGGTGATATTATTTATTTATATTCCCATAGGTCCTACAGACCGTCTGAACAACATACTAAAATTTCATTTTGATAAACTCATTTTTACGGCAGTTATCGTGCTAACGGACAGACAGACAGACAGACAGACAGACAGACAGACAGACAGACAGACAGACAGAATGAACAAAGTCATAAACACTTTTCAACTTTGTTGTAAAGTGTTAATAAAAGCGTTAAAATTGTATGGGACCCGTACTAATTATATACGCGAATATTAGAAAATATAACCTGTATTAGTAGATTACATGTATAAATTGAAAATACCAATAAACCCGTAATCTTTAAATCTGAAGACAGTCATTTATTCCAATATATGTCAAAATTAAAGTGCTAAAATTATATGGGAAGATATACACGTACTACTTATAGTGTCCGATTATTAGTAGAAGATTACCCGTTTTGCAATATGAGTCACAAATGTTTTTTGGTAAAATACAACAGACGACGTAATAAATTGAATATATAATTAATCCCCGTAATCTTCATACCAGAAGACTGTACTTGATTCCAATATATATGCCAATATATGTCAAAATATATGCCAATATACCTGTACTACTTATATTCTCGTAGGTTAGAAGATATACCCGTGCATTCCTAGAAGATTACTCGTACAACGTACAATATGCGTGTGTCAGCAATTTTTGCCGCAATAAAACAATGGCGTAATAACTTAAAAATATCAATAATCCCTGAATCAATAATTCCGGAAAATATCAATAATAATAATGTTTAAACCTGAAGAGTATAATTGATATTATCCAGTCCAAAATGAAATGGCAATGAAATTTATTTTATATACATATCTTCATTATTCAAATCGGAAAGGATTTAATAAAAATCGTCTGCCGCATAAACACATTGGATTTAAATCCGTTGCTAAGCGACATGATATCATTTGCTTCAAATAAATTGGTAGAAAAAATATCGTCTAAATAGTTATATTTCTATGGAACATTTGTCGACAGTTTCGTCAAATTAGCGACATTTTAAAAAATCGCCAAATTTATCGCCAAGTGGGACTGTAGAACTGACAGTTCCACTTTGCGACAAATTGACGAAATATTATCACAATACTATCCGCTAACAAAAAACAATTAATATCATTTATGTAGCGCCATTTTATCAATTTCAAGATATTTTTATAGATTTGAAAACATTTTTATCAATTTGGTGACATTTTAAAAATTCGCTAAATGTATTACTAAGTAGGATGGTTGGTCTGACAGATAAATGCTAACCAAACATCATTTCAGTACTCTCTTCTAACAAAACAAAAAAAAATTTCATTGATATGTAGAAGACCCAAGCCACACGACCAACCCGAAGGTTTATGGCAGCTGTTTGTGTGTCGTTTATATCAATTTGGCGACATTTCCGTCAATTTGGCAAAGTTTAAGAAAAGTTGTCAAATTAGCGATATCCCTCCAAATTCGTAGCTTTGAATTTGCAGATCTGAATGAAACATTCTTATCCCGTTTCAATATACTAAATGAAAACACTACAATTGTATTAGAAGATATACCCGCTCTACTCTTTTTCTCTTTCAACAATCGGCTATATGAATTTATTGGCTAAACACAATATATGAGTTTAGTAGCTAAATACGATATAAGCTTGAAAACTCTTTGCCAAAATAAATGAAATTGATGTACGCAGTCAGCAATTAATATAATTAAAAGAAAAATCAAACCGTCTATTCATAAGATATACTTTTATATCCATTTATCCATTTATTTATTATTTAAATCGAAAAAAAATAATAAAAACATTAACAAACACATTTAATTTAATTGCGATGCCGAGCAACATGATATACCCTCCTAAAATGTTAAAATTTATTAACCACTAACAGCACACCCGTTATTCGTACGGAGTGTATAATTTAAAGAAATTTATAGTTCGCAATCATGTGCAAATTCTGTTAAAATATTAAATTTATTGCTCCTAAAGAGAAGTTTAAGAATATATGTTCTCCCTATGCAAAATTATCTTCACGATCAGATCTGAAGAATAAAACATCCTGCCCCCTTTTGTAAGCAAATTTATAGAAGAAAAAATAGGAATTGAATGAATATATGCAACCCCGTACTAATTATATTGTCGCAGATCAGAAAATATGCCAATGTGTTAGTAGAAGATTACCCGTATTACAATATGCGTCTCAAAAATATTTGCCAAAATAAAAGAGATGACGTAATAAATTGAAAACATCAATAATATCCGTACTCTTTATACCAGAAGGTCGTAATTGATTCCAATATATGCCAATATATATCAAAACATATGTCAATATACCTGTACTACTTATATTCTCGTAGATTAAAAGATATACACGTGTATTTGTAGAAGATTCATACAACATACAATATATGAGTTTAAACAATTTATGTCATAATAAAATAATTGCATAATAACTTGAAAATATCAATAATCCTTGAATCAATAATCCCCGAAAATATAAATAATAATAATTTTTAAACCTGAAGACCGTAATTGATATTATCCAGTCAAAAATGCTATAAGAAAAATCAAATCGTTCTTTTCTAAAATATATTTTTATATCCATTTATTTATTATTCAAATCGAAAAAATAATTATTAAAATTAACAGACAGATTTAATTTAATTGCGTTTCTGAGTAACATGATATAAGATAGAATCTTATAACATGTTAAATATGTCATGTCTTATAACATAAACTGCGAAATTAGATAACGATTTTGATTTCTCTATACTTCTCATTGTTCCGCAAAAGCTTGTTTTAAATAAACCATGAACCATGGAGATAGATTTCCCCTTTAAATCATGTTTCAAACAATTCATTTTTTCAGAAAGTGACTAATTAACGCAAAAAATCTCCCATCAAACTCAGAGATTAAATTTTAATTCACTTTCAAACGATTTTCAAGCTTTTCGTTTGGATAAACCACGGAGTTAGGGAGTAGAACTCCTAGGAAAAAGTTCCGTTTTTCATTAATATCTCGACAACCCCAGGTCTTAGAAACTCGAAACTTGGACAAAATTTATGGGGGGATATTTCAAGGCTATTCACCAAATTTCATTAAATTCGGTTCAGCCGTTTTTCCGTGATGATGAGACAAACGAAAATTTCGTTTTTTACTAATATCTCGAGAACCACTGGTCGTAGAAACTCAAAACACAGATATAATTTTAAGTGGGGCTATTTCTGGGCTACCCATAAAATTTCATCAAATTCGGTTCAGCCGTTCTCCCGTGATGGTGTGACAGACAGACAGACAGACAGACAGACAGACAGACAGATTTCATTTTTATTTATATAGATAGATACAAGGGGCATCTCGAGGGCCAAGCAGCCCAGAGAACGCTTGGGGCCTCATATTTGCAGAGGATATCACAATTCTGTACATTATTCTTATTGGGCTTCTCTTGCCTTTTTTTAAATACTCATTAGGGCATTATATCTAATCTAACGTTTCTTTGTATTTTATCAGAGGCGTATTTAAAGAAGATTAGTGGGCTCAGCCCCTACCCCTAAAAAAATTCAATATTCGAAAAGTAAGACGATTTAAATCAGTAGGTTAAAGTTGCGAAGAGCAATGTTTTATTTTGACTTCGAATGTAGTCGAATAAATAAGTCTTCAATTTCCTATCTGAAATTATTATTTTTCTGTATCCAGTTCTAATTTGCCCATCTGCTTTCTCCACACAGAGCAAACTTTTATTACTTAATATGAGACAGCGAGCCTTGCATCTGCTAATTGAGAATTTTGTTCCATATATAATTTCAATTTTTCTGTTTCAATTTGATCTATTTTGACTGATTTATTTATTTTGACCCGACCCGAATTAGTAATACGTGGCCAAGTTCGGCCGTAGGCCAAATCAAGCCTAATCTCACAGGGGCGACCATTGCTGACCTCTAACTTACACTGTCTTGAGATTGAAGTAAAAATTTAAAACTACCCCCCCCCCCCCCACACACACACACACACACACACGACCACTACCAAAAAAAATTAATTTTAAAATACGCCACTGTATTGTATACCATTCTGCATTTTATCATATTTATATTTTATATAATTCTGTAATAATTAATAGGCCAACTTTCACAACATTTGATAGATAAATCCACTTGTAGGTTAACCAAGTACTGCTTAGATTTTGGCATGATTCAGAAAAAAAGAACCTGCCTTTTTTTTTTTTTTTTTGCGAAATAGCCCACAAAAGTTGTTAAATCTAAAAATAAAAGGCTCCGCATGCTCAAATATATCGATTAAATGCTTTTTAATACGTAATTTTTGACAACAAAAGATTAAAACCAACCCCATTGCTCCAGGATTAGCCGTTCTCGAGATATTTTAGTTTTTTCGCATTTTCGCTACGTCACATTTGAAATTAAGTGCAATTACCAAATGAAAACGAAAATTGAATTAAAAGTGCAAATTCAGTATAATTTAAAATAATTATAGCTGTTATTTCGTGAATTAAACTTAATTTTATGAATTATTGAAGAAATAAAGAGAACGGGAATGTGAGTCTGTAGGGAAAGTCATGTGCTGCCCACATCAGATTTTTTTTTGTATATCGTAATATAAAATCCAGAGAGGTTTAAAACGTACGAAAAGTATATATTTTTTAAAAATTCATTAAAATTTGTCTATTCATCGTATGAACTTCTTTCAAAGTTTGTTTGAATGAGAATTTTTTGTTCTTTTCGATGGTGTCAAGGTGGAAACTCCATGATAATATTTTATGTCGTTAAGGAATCGATTTGTGTAAATATAGGCCAAAATCGGGGTAAAACATAAAATAACTAAAAGTAAATTAAAAATTAAAAAATAACGCCAAGGTGCACCGATGTACGTCGGGAAGTACTTATGTACGTCGAGAAGTACCTATGTACATCGAGAAGTACTTTTGTGCCAAATGTTATGATCGTACGACGCTTAGATTTCGCGCTATAGACTGCACACACACACACGCACACATCTTCCTTTATTATGTAAGATGTTTATAAAATGCTTTTTTTCTTCTTTATGGCTAGCTTAATTTAATGTAAATATTATAAACATTTAAAACACCATCTTGAAAAACAACCTCCATTCATTTGTATTCATTTTCATAGCAAGGCTTTGTTAGATTGAAAACCCTTTGGGCGACTGGCCTCTCGCTGACAGCGAATAAATAAATAAATTAATATATTTTCCTCCCTCTAAAAATTATTAGGGGTCCGGGTCCCGTCTAAAGCCCGGCTCTCTACTCCAGTGGTGTCCGTACCCCCCTATGGGCAATCCTGTCTCTATAAATCTCATGTTTCAAGGTTTTAACACATTGAGGCGTCGAATGGAAAGTTGCTAGGAATCGAACCGTAGATCTCCTAGACTCGAAGCAGGCATTTCGCCACTGAAGTACCAGGGCTTCCATATTTCTTACAGAATTTTCACTTTAAATTAATTTCTCATTTTATCAATTTTCCGCTGTTGTATTCTAATGTAACTGTATTTTCAGAGTTCTAACCAGTGTGAAAACATGTACTTTTTAACTCATCTAACCAGAATATAGAATAATTGAACCGGTCATTTCAAAGACATCATAAGTCGCATATTTTTACGGAAACCGGATTATTGCGGTTTTGGAGTCTTTGAAGGTAGTTTCATATGTTGTACAAAAACAGAAAACATTTCATTAAATTTAACGTATAACACAAGACTTTCATTTTCGTAACCACTGAAAAAAAAACTATTGACTAAACTGTTGTAGTTCGCAACTTTATTACTGTATTAACATAACATACATTCAAGTTATTGAAACCTACTGCAGGTTCGTTGTCCTCAAAACTAGCTTATGTTACTAATAAAGTACCAATAAATGAAAAGAAGATTGACAATATTATTGACAATTAGAACAAATTGACAATATTAGATGACAATATTATTATTTATTGACTATTATTTGAAGTCAATAATAGTATTTCAGATGGACATCAAAACTTTCATGAGAATATACTGAACTAGATAACAGAACAAGTTAAAGAATCAGATGGCGAATATGACCATGTGCCTTAAAAATGTATTAAATTTCTTACAAATATTTTCGGATAATAATGTTACAAAATAAACAGATGTTTATTATTATTTTTTTTTGGGGGGGGGGGGGATAAAGTCATGTCTTAAAACTATTTTGTAACTCTGCTCTTCCTTTTCTTGCAGAGAACGTAATAAGTCAATGAATTAAAAAATTATATTTTTAAAAAAATTAGCAAAACTTCAACTTGTAGCAAGAACAAAAATTGTTGCTAAATAAGTTGTAAAAACCAGATGTTGAAATTTTTTCACTCTCTTAATTTTATTCCAACTTATACAGTTTTTACTGATACTGAACATTTTTGAAAACTTGACATATGCTGTTTTTGAAATGACCCATTCAATTGCAGTTCTTGTCATTTAAAGTACCTATTTCTCCTACAAATTTAGCAGTTGATGTTAATTCAAGAACTGAGTGCAAAATATACTTCCTTTACACGAAAGGGGGAACTGATCACTATCCACGAAAACATGCCTTCAAACGATATAAATTTCCTTCGCGTGTTGCATCCAACAATTGGCATGTACGCTTACAGTATCGCTGAACGATTCTTAGACAGATTTGCAAAGATGTTCCCCCAGAGAGCTCGCTTCCCTGACCTTCTGTAGCTGAGCCAAGTAGGCCAGTCCTAGCTCATTGGCGGGCCTTTCCTCGTTCAATGGCTTCACCGATCCGGTTCAGTGTCCTCCGGTTGGTGTTTTCTGGTTCTGGTGGCGCGCGAGTTTCGCTTTCGATTCTGACAGACGGTATGATGGAGTTGGTATAACCATCTCTTCACTTCGATAACAACCGACAGTTATGACAATCCATAAAGCTCCGCTCCGTCGTGGGATTGTTTACCTGCTACTGCTGGGGGTCCTTTCCATATCGGCTCACCCTTCAACGAAAGGTAGGGGAAATGGCTTGTGTATCGATGGAAGTTATTTTTTCTTTGAATTTTTTAAATGTAAACAAATATAACATACATGCGGCATTATATCCAAAAATAAAAGTAAAAAGGCAAAAATTCTGTTATATTAATCTAAATATTATATCTATCTAAAACTTTTTGTAACATATTCTTCTTTTGTCTATATATATATATATATATATATATATATTATACGTGTAGTTACGTACAATTTGTGCAGTACGAAACTTAAAATTATGTGCCGTGCGAAAAAAATTATTTTTATTAAATTTTTGTTTCAGTGTTGCTGTTGGGATTTAGCGAATATATTTCTTATGATAATTACATTTGTTTATTCTAATGGCCATAAATGCTTTATTAAAATTGAGCAGTTGGGATTGAAAGGCTTTTCTTCTAAGTGAAGCTCTTTTATTTAATGAAAGTGCACAATACTTTTGTGTGGAAACCCCAGATCGTCCGACTCAGACAATACTTTTGTGTGTATGAATTAATGATTTATTTCCAAAAAGAATGAAAAGAGCAGAAGAATAAACATATATTTTCATCATTTTAACATCATTTTAATTTTATGCACTTTTTAGAAGGCTGTTCAATTTCTATAAATTACAGAGTAGAATTTTCAATCAAAATATTTCTGCTGACATTGAAAATTATTTGAGTAATATTTATGCATCACATTTTATCACAGTTACTTACATATTTCATTAAATATCAATATTTGTAGTAATATTTATGCATATCACATTTTTTTTTCAGTTAGGTATGTCATTATGTGTCAATATTTGTATTAAGTGTCAATAATCTCTGAATATTGTTTCTGAAACATGGGTTTATCAAATGCATAGCCTCAATGCTAGATTGAATGTATTATCTCTAAGCGTCCATTTTATATCGCATAAAATGCCTACGTTTATCTTTTATAAATAACTTTCAGGAAATATAAATTTCTTATCTAGTATAATTTTTACGGAAAATATTTTCAGTTAAAAAGCAAATTTCATATGTTTGATTTCACGGCAGTTGCACATATAGTTTCACAAATTTCAAAATTGATGTATGCTCTTTAAAAATGGGTGCATAGAAATATTCTTACTTCAAATCATTTTTAATAAGTTTAGAATATGTGGATGAATCGCATTTTTAAAAAATAAATTACAGCCCCAGTAATTTATTATCTACACTTTTAAAAATTTATGTTCTGAAAAGATTGAATACTTAACCAAGTTGATACGTCTCACTAGCTTTTAATAAGTTAATAGTCTGAGATGACTTCCTTTATTCGAATAAAAACGGAAACGAAACTTTTCATATTTGCAGTAAACAAATCTGCCTAGAATTATTGGATTATAAAGCCTGTTGCAATAGATTTATATAGAATGACTAAAAAAGAGAGGGAAATACTATCACCTCCTTTCGTTTAGCAGATTAGGTGCAATTCACCAAACGAAAGGGGGGGGATAGGAGAGCCCATGTACAGTATAAAACACCATATCAACCCTGTCCTATCTCTAACCGTTTCCGAGTTATGGTGGATAGAAGGAAAGTGCGTCAAGTCTGAAAACCCCAAATTTGTGAGGTTTCTAACATCTGCATTTCCGACAGAGTTCATACGCAGATAGTGACGGATTTCCATACTTTCCATTTATGCAGCAACATTTCGTCTGCCGCATGTTCGTCAAGTACGAACGCCGATTTCAGTGATGTATTGCAAACAGAAAGCTAAATTTCTCCTGAACTAAAACACCCATATGGCTTATTGTAGGCTCATTCGAAAGCTGGTGGAATAGAAAAATTTTGGGTAAATTTGACCGATTGTAGCTAGAAGGGTTTTTGCGATATAGCTGGTTACAGATTTTGGCAACATTTCGATTTTGCACTTCGCCAATGTTTCAGCGCTTGTAGCTCGCCGTTAAATCCAGATATCCTGATGGAAATGATGCCAAGGGGGTGATAGAAGATTTTTTCTGCTCTTTCCAATTATGTGCTTATTTTGAGTGTAGACCTTTCAGAAACCTCACAAATTTGGGGTTTTTCAGACTTGACGCAATTTCCTTCTATCCACCATAACTCGGAAACGGTTAGAGATAGGACAGAGAGTTGCTATGGTGTTTTATACTGCACATGGGCTCTTCTATCACCCCCTTTCGTTTGAAAGATTAGGTGCAATTCACCCTGTATATACCTCCCTTTCACATCGTAATAACCTTTGTCTACTCATAACGTCACTCTGCCAGCTGTTAGCATATTCAAATTATATATTTAATTTTTTATTCATTTTCTATCTGGATGAACTTTTTCTTTTATTATTTGATTCCAATAATTTTTCATTACTTACAGTGTCAGGCCACTTGCAAAATCTTTGTAATTGTTGCAGCATGCAGACAGAGACGCAGCTCCTATATATGTATTTCTATGCCGGCCCTTGAAAACGCCCATGGTCACAGAAATAATCTTTTTAGAAATTTAACTTTTTTTTTTCAAACTATATCACATTTCCTTATTTCACTGTTTTATGTTTCTTTATTTCCAATGGGTCGAGAAAAAGAAATTCAACAATACTTTATTCAGATTTCACTAGATGCTTTATCAGCTCTATTTATTTTATACCATATTCAACATTTCTTTGTGTCTTAGACTGCCAGGTAATAAAAGAGATTAGCTTCTTTTCATCTATGTGATTTTCTGAGTTGTTATCTAGGGTATAATTTTAAGTCTCTATACTCTTTAGAAAATATTTAATAAATAATTTCATTTAATTTCTTATCCATAAAATTGTTTAATCAATATTTTATCATACCTCATTACCTTAATGAAACTTACACCAATTTTAATTAATCAATACAAAAAATTAACAGTACAGTTCACAGTTTTCTTTAAACATTCAACTCTACCTTAAGTAAATCAATATTGATCGTATTAAGCATATGGATTCCGTTCAACACTTATATTAAAGATAACTTTTTTTATCTTTCCGATGGTGTCAAGATGCAATCTCCGTGATAATATTTTTGATCTCTAGGGAACCGATTTGTGGAATATCCAGACCGCTCGACTCACCCAAGGGCAACTGTTTAAGCGGCCGGAGGAACCGATTTGTGTGAATAGCGCTCAAAATCAGGGTAAATCCTGCTAAAACATAAAATAACATAAAAACTAATTCGAAAGCAAAAAAAAAAACCCAATATAGCGCCGAGGTGCTTCGATTGTTTGTCTGCCTACAATCTTGCAGTTCTACTTTGGCGGTTGCTAAGAGAAGACATTGTTTTGGGCCTGAAGAAGAGGGTGAAGACGAGGTTCCCTCGAAATAAATGCAGTCACCTAATTTCCATATGCCTGCTTTCTTTAAGAAAATACTGGAAGTTTTATCCACATAAGCAGCAGTTTTATTTATTGCGAAATATATATTTTTTTACTACACGCCTTGTCTTTTCAAAATCTTTAAGACGAGCCTTTCTTAAGAAAATGAAAATGTAAAAAGAAGGAAAATGCTTCTAATACCAATTTTAACGAAACGAAAATATAGAAATAAGTGCAAAGTTACCAAACAATTTTTAATATTAGATAAATTAGATAACATACATTTTAAGATCTATTGTAGTATCTTTTAGATACTCAAGTCTCATTTCAAAATGCCCAATTTCAGTAACCTCACACGGCTCCGGCATCCTATAAACACAAAATGTATAATTCTTATTTATAACTTCCTTTTCCTTTTTAATTGTTTATACACCATATCGTTAAATTGTGTTGCTATTGTCTATTTGGAGCTTTTAATGACAAGTTTACCTAATTTAAAATAAGAAGCTTATGCCATGTTTTCCGCATTCGGAAATGTTTTAAACACATTTGCTTACGTTAAGCTTCTTTCCCTTTTATTCTAATTAGTTTCATAGGAAGTAACCTAGAGGATGTATTGTTAGGCTATGTTATATCACTTTACTAGGTATAATTATTTACATTTTCGAATAGTGATGACTCACAGTTTGGGAACCATTAATAGCGTAACCAGGTACATATTTTACATGGAACCCATACACAAGAGTGAGCCAATTTTTATTTCTGAAAGGTGTCTATGAATTTAATTTGTAAAATTTTTATAAAAATGTTTCTGTAAATCATAAAAAATAAAATTTATCTGAAATAATAACTGATCCAGGAATTTTATAATTTTGTATCATATACTCAATTTTCCCTAAAATGTATTTTCTTAAAATTATATATTAAATTATATATTATATATTAAACTTAACTTCAAATTTGGTTTTTCAATTATCCAAAAATTCATCGATAAAACAAAGTTACGGAAATTTCCGCGGAAATAAAAACACATTCATTCTTATTTATTCTCAAGGTTAAGACCGAAATTGATATATTGTATATATATATATATATTATATATTTGAAATATATAATAATAAGAATTATGTAAAAATAAAAAAAATAAAAATACAATTCAAGTAATATTAACATCACCATAGAAGCAAATTCACGGCCATAATGCCGATAAGAGAAAAGATATATATATATATATATATATATATATATTCGTTCATTGGATTTTCAAACTTCTATTATTATATATATATATATATCGCTGTGGACGTTCGTACTGCCTCCCTGGTTGTATTTCGACTTGTTCATTCCAGTGCTTCTAGATAATTTAAGTTGCTCAGGTGGATCGCGTATACAAGTGGTGAAAGAAGAAGGGTTCATGCCACATGGTAATACAAATTTTGTTATCTTCATTTTTTCATCTTTTGATGCCTGTAGTCTGAGTTTGAGCATTTATAGTAATGTACTATTGCTCAATCTGAAACAGGCATTTGTTTGGGTTAATTAGAATTAAATACTCAGACCTGAAGATGAATTTAATTCTGATTAATCATCGAATTTGGACCGGTGCTGTTCTTTTCTCTTATCGGCATTATGGCCGTGGTTTTACTTCTATGGTGATGTTAATATTACTTGAATTTTTATTATTGCACTTTTCTAATATATATATATATATATATATATATATATATATATATATATATATATATATGCTTTGGTGATTTTAATATTTTATATATATGTATATATATATATATATATATATATATATATATATACATATATATAAAATATTAAAATCACGATTTTAATATTTTATATATATGTATATATATATATATATATATATATATATATATATATACATATATATAAAATATTAAAATCACCAAAGCAGCAGCAAAGTATATATATATATATATATATATATATATATATATATATATATATACTTTGCTGCTGCTTTGGTGACTTTAATATTTTATATATATGTATATATATATATATATATATGTGTGTGTGTGTGTGTGTGTGTGTGTGTGTGTGTGTGTGTGTGTGTGTGTGTGTGTGTGTGTGTGTGTGTGTGTATTAAAATATCAATGACTCCATAAGATGCTGATGCGCGATCAATGCTTTTTACTATGGCATACGATATAAAGATTATGTTGATAAATTTAAGTTCTAAGAATTTAAGAACGTATAGCAGGAGGAATGAAATAGGTGAAGACAATGAAGAATTCTTGTCCCGAAATTAGGGGATGAGTTCTCAAACGAGCTTGGACAGTTCAGTCGATACAGCTCTTGTATCGAGATAAGTCCAGATGTCGGAGGTTCTCGGTTTTCACAAGGGGGAACTTCATAAACTTTTACGTTTATTTAATTTTATAAATGTGTTCCTAAAAATCTCCAATATAATCGCATTTCTATTTTAAAAAATAGCACTGTTAACATTCTAAAATATTTCTTGTGTTTGTGTATTTCAAATTCATCTGCATCTAAATTAAAAACAGAAAAATTATGCAGTCCATTCTGATTCCCTTCGTACTTTAAAGAATTTGACATAATAATTGTGTATTATTTTATCCTCTTAACGCGGAAAAATATAAAAGGAATAAGTGGAAATATCAATTAGTAAGTGGTAAAATAAGGTTATAAGGGCAGAACCATTTTCTTTTAAAACCGAGACTAAAAGTGTTTCCTAAAACGAAAAGGATTCCAACGCGGAAATTTAAATATTCTCCGCTTTTGTTTATCTTGCTGTTCGTCTCGTAATTATTTATTTATTTATTTTTTATTTTTGCAAAAGTTGTAAATAGTTCTCGTGAGGAAGATCGCCCAGTGGCCTTGTCATATTTAGCAACCCATTCGCTTTCATCTCCGTATTGTCTTCTCCACCCAAAAGTGAGTGTACCCAAGGTTAAAATAACTATTTATCCAAAAAAATTTACTCATACGCGGAAGTTTGGGTAATATAGAATAGTCAGAAGGTATGTAAATCAAGCTATCCGGGGACCAAGGCCACCCATGCAAATTACTGGCCCCTCTACAAACATTTATAACACCTCCTTCCCTCCATATTTGATTCCCCCTCTTTGTGAATTTTTCATGTCTTTTAACCTTTTCCTCCCTTAAAATAATTCTGGGCTTCTTTTGAGTCCCCCCCCCCCCCTCATACACACCGTAGATATCCTACAACTATCGATTTCTCTATGCCTACGACACAAACGAGTGGTGTTTCTTCGCCCTATGGACGTACCATAAACGTAAAAGACTTACTATATATGTCTACAGGACGGACCTGCGAGGATAAAAGTCGCTCTTCTACAATTCTGAGCGCTTAAAATTTTATTAACGGTGGGCAGCTGCATTTTCCCAATATTCGAAGTAAATATTTCTACCAGGAAAATTCTAAAATCATTGCTTTAAGGAGTTTTGTGCTCACTGATCATCTGTACCTAATGAACGGCTACGTCCGCGAACCATGGTCCGCTGGTATTGATGAATGAACAATTGATCCCTTTATTGAATTCTGATCGAATTTTGCTTGTATTTTATACCGGTATTAATATAGAAATATCAGTAAGGTATTTGCGGTATTGCATATTTATCAAATTTTTTGATTGAAAACAACTATTTTTCCCTACTATTCTTTATTTTCATCCTTTTTAAAATAGTTAATTGCAATGTATAATGTTTACTGCCATTCATTGCATAATGTTATTAAGAAGCAGTCCTGTTTCTCTCAGCATTTTATCAACTTATGCTAATTTGGAACTATATTCTCAATTCATTTTTGAAAGTATTATCTCTATTTCCTTATGTTTATAAACAATATTCCCTTTATTATGAAACTAACTTATTTCTGAAATTTTTAAAATCCAATTCCTTCAATCAAAAATTACTAATCCGTCAAAATTGTTGAGAATATCAGCTTGAGAAAACTCATTTCTGGAATATTCGAAATTCAATTATTTCATCCAAAAAATATAAATCCGCTAAAATTTTTAAGCCTATTTTCTTTTTTTTCATCCTGCATTTTTTTGCGATTACATTATCTTACGTAAAGGATATATTTCAAGCAATTATTCCTATTTGTATAGCTTATTTATTTTTTTTTTGTCGGTAATTTGTTTTTAACGGGTCTAGACTGGTACTAACGCCATTATTATTATCTTATTAATTTAAGATTTTTATTTCCTTGTTTCTCTTTGTATGCTTGTATTTAATTATATAGATAGAATATTATTTTTTTAAATTAAGTTACAGTTTAATCCTACAAGCAATACGAGGATCCTAGTTCTTAAAATTTAAAATACCCTATTTTAATTTTTGTCACGGTATTGAATGCCCTAGTAATATAGTATACCCATGTTTCTTTTTTGTACAGTGTTGTTATTGAGTAATATTAAAATTATTTTTAAGTACTTACACTATCCTGTGCATCAAGTCCTGCTTGGATTTGCCTATACTGAACTTAACCAACAGAGATAAACAATTGTATAACAGCTGTTAATATTCGCAAAGAAGGTATAACAAGTTGGATTATTATCTGCATTAAAATAAAGTTTTAACTTTCTTTTATGCAGAAGCTAAATAGCATGGAATTTGTCGGTCTTAATAGAGATTTGTAAAATTGTGGCACATAGCAAATTTTATCTCTGTCATTGCAAGTATCGTCTATCCCATGCTGACGAACGTATAACCAATATTTCTTTCAAAAATACATCCGGAGGGGGAGGACAAAACTCCCAGAAACGACTATTCGCACCCCCGGAGACATTTTATATTACAAAACCAAAAGGAATTACTTTATAAAAATTTATGCAATAGCCTCCTCTAAGGTTCCATGCATCCTCCCTCCCCCCTGTCTTAAATACCCCGATATAAACACTGCATATAACACTCGCGAAACTAGTCTATGGATACTGTTATCTTAAATGGAAACGCCATCCTAACTCTGGGAACGTCTGTATAAGCGCGTTCTAGAACTACAATCAACTATGCAACGTTTTTCAACGTGTGTTCTGCGGAACCCTGGGGTTCCGCGATGCGATAATTTCGTGTACATGTTCTTAAAAAATACAGAAACACGTAACATTTTAATGCATAATTTAGACCACAACGAGCTTTTCTCATTTTGGGGTTCTGCCATCAAACTAAATTTCTAAAGAATTCCTCGAACAAAATAGTTCGAAAAACACTGAATTATTATATTCCATATTACCCGACAAAATGATTTTTTGTTCTTTTTAAAATGAAATATAAAAAATGTCATGTTAAACTATGAAAACGCCTGTTGAAATTAAATCAATTTTATAAATGCGTAAGAATTTGTGTACTTGAAATATTATTACTGATTTAACCACAAAGAATACAATAGTGGTATACCTTAACCCTCAAACTACTTATAAATCTTACCCTAAAATTTAAAACATTTTAACCACTGCATATTCCCTTAATTTAATTTCTAACATTTTTTTAAAGATTATTTCGGAATTAGGGATTTCTTCCGGCCACCTATAAAAATCACACGTTTATTAACTCACCTGTTTAAAATTCGGTACATTCGTTATCTCTAAAATACATTATACAAATTAAATCTTAGTTGAAATGATGGCTTCTTATTCAAGAATGTTTAAAACGTGTAGATCCATCAAAATCCTAATTTTTTGACCCCATCCCATCAAGTTTTCCTTTACATATACTATATATTGTAAGGAACGTAAATATAGCGTACAATGCACATTTTTTCTCTCCCTACAATATATAGTTTACATAAGTTACAATTGCTTAATTTCGAAGCTTATTCTTACGGAGCGATAGATGTTCTAAGGCTTTTGACCCCCATCACATCAAATTTCCCTTTACATATACTATATATTGTAGGAAAAATAAAAATATGCATGAAATGCTTCTTTTTTCTTTTCCTACAGTATATAATTTAGATAAGTTACAATTGCTTAATTTCAAAGCTTATTCTTAAGGAACGATAGATGTTCTAAGGCTTTTGCTCCCATTACATCAAGTTTTCCTTTACATATACTATATATTGTAAGGAAAATAAAAATATGCATGCAATGCACATTTTTTCTCTCCCCTATAATATATAGTTTACATACGTTACAATTGCTTAATTTAGAAGCTTATTCTTAAGAAACGATAGACGTTCTTATGGAAGGCTTCTCCTTTTATCTTTTCTTGTTACGCCAACTGTGCCATTTTTATGTGTTTTACTTTAAATGTTGTAATGAACAAGCTGAAAACCTGTTCGAGACGAAACGAGGGGTAAAAGATTATTTCACCTTTGATCACTTGAAGCTTCGACGAAGATTAATATAAACAAGAAATAAACAAAAAATAAAAAAATAAACGATTTAGGTTGAGCATATTCTTTTATTTTCGAGCAGGAAACGGAGCATTACCTGTAACAGTATTTTTAATGTCGGCTATGAAAAAAGAAATTGCAGAACTTATTTTCCTCCTTTCAAGTTATATTCGACTCTGAAGAAAAAAACTATTTTAAGCATTACGTTGTTTACTAACCTGAATGTTTTAAAACTGCTGGGAATCCTCTATAAAAACTCCACTTGTGTAAGGATTTTTAAATTGGTTTTAATCCTTCTAATTTGTCTAAAAATCTGCATTTTGAAAGTAGTTAAAGATTGTAAGTACAAAACAATTATAACAAAAAAAAAATGAAGGAGCCTTCATAAGGTAACAAATGGTGTGTACACTTAATTTTTTAACAGAAATATTAAGCATTTTTATTCTCTTTTGCATACTTATTTTATACAGTCATACGAACTTTTGAAAAACCGGAAGTGATATAGCCAGAACCGGAAGTTGAAATTTTTACTGAACCTGCTAATCCCCTCTGGAATTTGATGCTGAATCCACATCAGTCCTCTTTTCAGCTCTATCTATAGATAATCTTGAGAATTGGATATTTCAAGGAAATTTTTTAAACTGGAAATAAAACGAAACTGCAGTGGAAATCTTAAGTGACCCCCCCCCCCCACACACACACACACACGCACAAACACATCATCCAGAATTTAATGCTGAATTCATATCAAATCAACAACTAAACTCTACGTATAGATAATCTTGAGCCATAGATGAAGTGGAAATCCTTAGTGAACCCCAATTCTACTTCGTAATTTGACTCTGAATCTATGTTATTCATCATCTAAACTATATATCTATGGAAGATCCCGAGAAATAGATGTTTCAAGGAAAATGTAAATTTTTGAATAGGAACTGACATCTCCAGTAGTTGTCATCTACTCTCTATCTATAGTTAATCTTGAGAAATAAATGTTTCTAGGAAAATTAAAATACAATTAAATCGGAAAGGGGAAAAGAACTAGGAGTGGAAATCCTTAGTGAACCCCCAAACTCCGCCGGAATTAAATGATGAATTCATCGTGTGAGCTCTATGTATAGCAGATCCTGAGAAATAGCTGTTTCAAGGAAAAAATTTTCGTAAATTTTGTCACTAATTAAACAAACAATTACAAAGTGATTATAGTTAAAAAAGTAAATCACAATAAGAAAACTACAAAAAGAGTAATTTTCCTTTTGTAAATTTGTTCATTTATGATAATCGTCAGTTAAACTTAGAAACTAGTATTTAAGCCTAAAAAAGACAAAGAAACTAACACTCGTAAAAGTTAAATTGCAACTTTTTTGTCATGTTTTTTTTCGTTTAACAATGTATGACGCTTGGCGTTGAAAATAATCGTTTTAATCGAAAATTAGCTGGATTAAATTTTGTCCCATCGTCGATAATATAAGTATAAAAAAATTCAACCTAAAGTCAGGGGTCATCTGAAGGATATAGAAAGACTTTTCGCCCCCCCCTCATCCCCCGCGGTAGGGATCGAAAATTCTTCCACGTTAGGTTCTGTCCCATGGATGGTGCCATAAATGTGAAAATATTCAGTTTTCTAGGTAGCCAGGAGGCTTCTGAAGGATCTGGAATATATTTTTAGAATTAAATATGCGACAAAATGAATAAACAATAAAATAAAGCTCACGTCTAATGAAAAGTCTACAATCTATACATGTATACGACAAATTCAATACATGATTGCATTTTTCTTTCCTAACAGTACTTATGTGTAAAGGGAAAATATCGCCATACTTTCAAAAGTGTGTGTCGTGAATTTCTTAATTTGATGGATTTACACGTTTTAATCATCTTTCGGCTATTTTTATAATAATGTAGGGTAATCCAGGGTAAGGTCCTCAATTTTTTCGAACGAAACGAATTTTCTTATTTCATTTCACTTCACTTGTAACATTGCATCGTCGCATATCAATCATTTATTTCACTGCATCGTTATTTTGTGAAATTGTTGCGACGCTGTATTGTCACATAACCGCGTGACATTTCTAACTTATTAGCAACGTCTCTGTTGTACAATTTTATGACCTATTTTTATATCATTTTTGTGATATTGTGCAGAGTCACATCGTCACATATCAGCCGACAGAGTCGTCACTTTGTGACAATGTTGTATTGTCAAATAATTGTCACATCACATTGTCTTTACTAAACAACATTGTCTTTCATCATAAAGGAATGTCGCTACTTTTTAATTTTGTGATATGCTTCAATGTCACTTTGGCGATATTATTTCAATTTTGAAGCCTCGAATATCGGTAATAGCACAGTATCATTGTTACTTTATAATATTACCGTCGCTTTACATTGTAACGTTGTAAAGTCAATCTTATGGTGTTTTAAAGTAATTCAAGTCTTGCAGTATACTTATTGTTAGCAATATACTTGAACGCAATTCCATTTAAAAGACGAGAGTTTGAACTTCGATTCCAACCAATTGTTATTTTCAGCTCGAATTATCGCTAATGTAATCTAATGTCAATGCTAATGTCTCAAAGCGATATCAGTTACAAGATCGTAAATCTTCTGACTTGATTTTCCGTCATGTTTATGACGCGTTGGTGCATTGGTCATTTCAAAGTCACTTTTGTGACAATGTTGAAATGCTTCATAGCCGCCACTTCACATTATCGTGACTTTGTCTTGTAAAATCTACATAAATAAAATTGAAAATCTGTCTGTCTTTTTGTCCCGTCATCACGGGAGAACGGCTGAACCGAATTTGATGAAATTTTGTGGGTAGCCTGGAAATAGTCTCACTTAAAATTTAGTTTATGTTTGGAGATTCTACGATCAGTGGTTCTCGAGATATTTGTAAAAAACGAAATTTTTGTTTGTCCCATCATCACGGGAAATTGAATTTGACACGGCTGAACTGAATTTGATGAAATTTTGTAGATAACCTTGAAATAGACCCCCATAAATTTAGTCCAAGTTTCGAGTATCTAAGACCAGTGGTTGTCGAGATATTAATGAAAAACGAAACTTTTTTCTAGGAGTTCTACTCTCTAACTCCTTGGTTTATCCAAACGAAAAGCTTGAAAATCGTTTGAAAGTGAATTTAAACATTGTCTCTGAGTTTGATGGGAGATTTTTTGCGCTAATTAGTCACTTTCTGAAAACATGAATTGTTTAAAACATGATTTAAATGGGAAATCTATTTCCATGGTTTATTTTCACAAGCTTTTACTGAACAATGAAAAGTATAAAGTATATTTACTGAACAATGAAAAGTATAAAAGTATATATAATCAAAATGGCTATTTAATTTCGCAGTTTATGAGGAAGATTCTATCTTATATCATGTTGTTCAGAAACGCAATTAAATTAAATCTGTCTGTTAATTTTAATTATTATTTCTTCGATTTGAATAATAAATAAATGGATGTAAATATATATTTTAGAAAAGAACGATTTGATTTTTCTTTTAGCATTTTTGACTGGATAATATCAATTATGGTCTTCAGATTTAAACGTTATTAATATTGATATTTTCGGGGATTATGGATTATATATTCAGGGATTATGGATATTTTCAAGTTATTATGCAATTGTTTTATATGACAAAAATTGTTGAAACTCATATATTGTACGTTGTACGAGTAATCATCTACAAATACACTGGTATATCTTCTAATCTACGAGAATATAAGTAATACAGGTATATTGGCATATGTTTTGATATATATTGGCATATATTGGAATCAATTACGACTTTCTGGTATAAAGATTAAGGGGTTATTGATATTTTCAATTTATTACGTCATCTCTTTTATTTTGGCAAAGATTTTTGAGACTCATATTGTAATACGGGTAATCTTCTACTAACACACTGGCATATTTTCTAATCTGCGACAATATAAGTAGTACGGGGCTGCATATATTGATTTAATTCCTTCTTTTTTTGTAAATTTGCTTACAAAAGGGGCCAGAATGTTTTATTCTTCAGATCTGCCCGTGAAGATAATTTTGCATAGTGAGAACAGATATTCTTAAACTTCTCATTAGGAGCAATACATTTAATATTTTAACAGAATTTGCACATGATTGCGAATTATAAGTTACTTTATATTATATACTCCGTACGAAGAACGGGTATGCTGCTAGTCTCTATATAAAATAGTCCAAATGCAACACAAATTTTACTTTCTGGCATGCATCTTTCAAATAAAAATATGCTATAATTACATATAATCTAATTTCTGAGTATTAAACACACGATGATATTCACTGATAATAAAAAATAATAAATTTATTTTTTTAATTTGCTTTAGTTGAGATTATAGGAAGTTCTTTAGACAATTCTGAAATATAATTAATTTTTTATTGGTCAATTTTTTCTCTAGTGAATTGTGAACCAAATTTAGGTAAAAATTGACATCCATATCATTTTAAAGATTTAAAGAATGGCTCTCATTGTAAAATATGCTGAAACTATAAGCCCTAAGAACGAAGATGCTAAAATTCCATCTAAAACCCAGCAGTTCTGGAATTTTTTTTTACTGAGTATTCAGCGTACTTCGGCTTCAGAAAAACTGACCCTACTTGATAACAAACATTCGGGGATAATTTCAGAAACACAAGACAGCAAAAAGTAACTTTGGTACCCTTTGTTACTTCCCATGCTTAGAAAAGTTTGCAATAAATTCTGTGTTACTCTTTAGTTGATATCCTTTATTGATAAAGTTTGTCGTGGAAGTTCTAAAGTACAAATCTCAAATTTCTGAATTTTGTTCGCTTTTTGTTAATTTGCCTCGCGGATTAATAAAAGATCCCGACCTTTGTTTTAAATGGTATTAATAGATTGTGTGTATTGGGTTTTGATGATCTTCAGGACGGGTAGCGTAAATACGGTATATTTTATTTCAGAAACTTCTCCATGAAAGTCATCAGTCTTTGAAAGCATATTGTAGTCTTATGGTCATATGATTATCTATATATATAATATGCGCTGAACTCATTGAGTGAGTGAGGGAGGGGCATGGGCGCCTATAGAATTGTTTTCCAGGTGTGTGGGGGGGGGGGAGGGGCGGGGAGACACAACGATCAGTGGAGTAACGGCAAACTTATGAATAAAATGTATAACATCGACTAGTTTAATGCCCATCTTTGTGACCTTTAACGTACAGGGGAGCAAGCCCCCCTCTTGCCCTATGGGCGCCCATGGTGAGGGAAGTGATGTATCAAAATTATTTATCTCTTCTACTATAGCCAGAATCTTGGTTTTGAGGTCATTCGATCCCTTTCAGCTTCGAGACCAAGGGAAAATCTAAAATTTCAAACATTTCAATTAGAGGTGACGACGCAAAGGTATAATAAAAAAATTCAAAACCACTGCGCTTAATTATCAAACACTTCCACTCTAGCTAGAATTTGGTTTTAGTCCCATTCTATCCCTCTCAGCTTCCAGATCAACGAAAAAATCTAATATTTCGAAATTTCGATTTACGGGTGACGATACAAAGGAATGATTAAAAAATTCGAAACCACTTCTCAAAATGATCGAGCAATTCCACTCGCTCTAGAATCTCGGGTTTCATCTCATTCGAACCGTCTCAGCTTTCAGATCATCGAAAAAAATCGAAAATGTCGGAACATTCGAATTAGGAGTGACGATACAAAGGGATTTTCAAAACCTTACATCAATTTGCCTCTGAAAACTAATAAATATTCAGTTTGACATCTTTTCGCTGCCGACAATTAAAACTAGTTATCAACGACTTTTATTAAGTGTGTAGATGTCACATTTAATGACCACCAGCCATTGAGGACGCATGAAGCCAGGGTGAAATGGCTAGTATCTTAATATCCTCCTAATAAATATTCTTCTCGTCCCATGTAACGTAACATTGCATCCTAGAAATCTATATAAATCTGTAGCACTATCTGTTGCTGCACAATGTGAATATAATCTCTTCGGAAATAATCTAATTGTGGAAATAAAAGATTACCTTTGAATATTTGTTTTCTTTGTGATATGTTATCCATTTATTAAAGTTCGTTTTTGTGTGTGTATCACTCTTCTATACAGAGAAAATTATTTCAGTATTGAACGGTAAAAATTATCAAAATATGAATATAAATTTAGTTGAGTAAAATGTTCTTAAAGACCATATATACAGAGTGTCTAGAAAAATCTGTATCAAGGGAAATTTCTCGAGAATGAAGAAAATTATCCCTTTTTTTAATACAGCTGCGTAGGAAACCTGTGGGAGGCTACACGATGAGACAACGTTCGGGAAGGGGGGGGGGGGGGGGGGTAACCCCCAAATTTATGGGAAGCGGGGGCTATCTCGCTCCCTTACAAAAATGTAGAACGTTGCCAAATTATCTTTATACTATGTGTTTGTCACTTTGTCTTACATTTATTTCGATTTTATGAGCCATGTACGCACAGTGTTTCCCAATGCAAGGCATTCCAATCGTCTGAGTACGTTACTGTTGTTTTATTTGTAGGGGATTTAGAGTGTATTCCCTTGTTTTCAGGGTTCTTTTCAGCCTTTCCTGTCGTAGTAAACTATTATTAATATCGAAAATCTATCAATAATATCGATTTATTATTGATATTGGAATAGATCGCTTCATGGGTGAGTTCATAGAAGGGGCAATCATCTGCTTTATAGGTGTCCCAGGGTACACTTTTGGTACACCCCCCTGGTACACCCCTGGTACACCCCTGGTACACCTCTCCCAAAAATGTCTGTTTGGACAATCTGCCACTACAGTTATACGAACGATGTTATGAGCCTTGTGCCATATTTTGTCCTTGTGCCTCGCAACATCAAATGGCAGTGGGAATTCAAAATTTATACATGTTTTTTACGAGTTTCAGATAAGTGTATTTAGATATCTTAGTTATAATGGAAATGTAAAGATTCTGGTTAATGACTCTTTATTATTGTCACCTCATCCCCGTTTACAACATATAAGTAAATGAAATTAAAGAGTTTTAAGCGTAACGCTACTATGGAGCTGCCTATATTTACTAGTATTTAAGCCTGTCGAAGACGGGTAATTTAACAATCTTAAAAAATTATGTTTCAAATTTTATTAAGTTTTATTTTCTTTAACAACTATTGGCATTTAGAGTGTTAGTTTAATCAAAAATTAGCTCAATTAGGTTCAATACCGTTGTGAATTTGTATACAAAGTTTCAGCCTCAGGTGAACTAGGAGGTCGCCTGAGGAGATAGATTTCTGAAGGGTCAGGAAACACTTTTGACCCCCATTTTGTCTGCGCCGGGGGAGAAATTGAAAATCCGTCTCCGTTTAGGTTCTGTCCCGGAGTTGATATTATAAGTGTGCAAATATTCAGCATTCTACTTCTGACTTCTGAAGGGTGTAGGAAGTCTTTTAGAAAAACTCCATTTTCTCCACACCAAGGGAGTCGAAAATCTGGATTCGTTAGATTCTGTACAATGAACAATAAGTGAGCAAATATGCAGACTTCTGAGTCACCAAGGGGCTTCTGGGAGATCTCTTGCACAGTCACATTTTACGTTCATTTTCTTGCTCCCTCTCCCCTCCCCCTTCCCCGAGAGGAATTCGAAAATCAGGTTTTGTCCAGTAGTCGGCACTATAAGTGTTCAAAGATTCAGCCTTCTACCAAGGAGCTTCTTGAAGGGTATGGAAAGCCGCAAACACGTAAAACAATTGTTATATAGATTTAAAAGTAATAATTATTATATTTTCATTTCATGTATTTTACAAAATACTGTTCTAAATTCCGTTCTTAAAAGGAGGTAACAGAGTAAATAAGATAATTATATTCCCTCATAATTGCAGGAAGATAGCACTGCAAAGCGATTTGAAGCATCAGGAAGGTGATTTATTTTCCCATCGTTCCTTTAAACTTGTCCAAATTCTCTAAAACTTGATTTTTTCCTCATACACATTGCTGCAGGGCAGTATATAAGTAGGGTTGCAGAAGAGGGAAAAAAGAGAAACTTCTGCTTCTTCAGCCAGCCTCCAACTCGGGGATAATTTCCACGCCTTTTTCAAGCAGCATTAGATCCCATTGCCATGTGGCTTGACATTATGGAAATTTTACTCTTTAAATTGTTCGGCAATGCAAAATTTGAAAAAGTGTAATTGTTTATCTGTTGTATAGAAAAGAAAATTTCAATGCACGCTTCTTAAATGACTCCAGAACTACGCAATGGATTTTGATTAATTTTTGAGACGATTGTCGCCGTCCAGGGAATGTTCTGATGCAGGTTCTGTCACCGAAAGTGAGAAAATTTCATTTTGATATTATTCCAGGAGACGGCGGGTATTTTTGCTAGTATTATAATAAGCTTAATAAGATCTGAAAATCGATTAAAGGCGCAACGAAAAGATTAAACTTATATAAATTTAGTACTAGTCAAATAAAATGATAAGATCAACGGATTTCTGTATGCCAGAATAACTGCAAAAACGAAAACTCGTTTTTGAATTTTATATATATATATATATATATATATATATATATATATATATAAATTCTAAGTTTGAAATAAAAGTTCATTTTTTCTTTGATTCTTTCATCTGATTGCCCAAACTAAATCTTTGTTAAAATATTGGAAAAATTTCTCTCTTCTTTCTTCTTTTTGCATCCCCCTTCAAATACAAAATGAAAGACTATCATCTCAGTAGCTCGTCATCTGGCCAGCCGAGTTCTGTGTAACTTATTTAAATAATGATTTTATTGGTCACTATATAAAGTTCGGAATGTGCTCTAAAATTCTGATAAATAGCATTTAGAGGATTTGCAAGAACCATTGCTATATTTAATGAAATTATGCCTGAAACACGTACACCTACACATACATCTCTTCTCGGACTTTTTTTCATTTGTGCTGTGTTTTGAACTTCCCCTATCACACACCCTTGCAAATGAAGGGCGCAAATGAAGAGTCCAAGAGCTTAAATTTCCCAAGAAAAGTTAAAACAAGAAAAACCAGAAACTTTTGTACCTTTCCCACTGAAAATATTTTTAAACTTTGGTCGTTGGTTTCACATGCTTGTTGTTTTCACCTGAAGCTACAGTAACATTAAATTTTTACATGTTTGAGAAATTAAATATTTAACTATTCCCCTGTCCCAGTTGGAGTTGATTTTCGCCTGTACTCTGCTTTTAAAATCTTCATTGACTTCTCACTCAGCATGTTGTTCCAATTTACGACTCGTCATATTTAAATTACCCATGAAAGCAATACAATCCCATCATAATCCCATTTTAGCATTTTTTCAGATTCTGTTGGTTTTTCCCATGCACCCTTCAATTATTATCAAGGATATGGTATCTATTACAGTGTTTAAGATTTGCTCAAGTGCTTTTGTATCAGTATAGATGATTATTAACACTGTTTGATCGATCTTGCATCTGTACCACTGTATGATTCCATATCTTCTACTGATATTATATCTACCTGTAGGTTAAAATCCACTCGTTTTCTATTACTTGATAGTATACTAGGTGGTATTTCGAACGTATTTATGAAAAGAAAAAAAAAAATTTTAATATTGTCATTTTCCTAACGATATACATAAGAAAGGCCAATATCCCTGTCTATCTGGCACGCTTGGCGACAAGTATGGAACAATATCACTAACATTTAGGAAATATCACCAAGTTAGGCATAATCGCAGTCGAAAAGGCCTGTTATAAAAATTAAATGAACAGAACAATTATACTTAATTATGCTAATTGAATGCTTGTTTGTAACTAAACGAATAAAACTAATAATAAACTAAACGAATAAAACTACTCCCACTACAGTTGAATCAAATTATTCTCGAGTTATTTGCGTTTTTAGGAATTAACGACTTTGGCATCATTTACAAGTATATATCAAGATCCTGAAATTAAGAAATGAAATTTATTTAAAAATTACAAATCTAGTGATAAGTATTCATTTTAGATACATTTTCTACAATAAAAATTATATATGTCGTAATAAATATAACAAACGAAAGAAGAAAGGAATTAAGTCTGTCATGGCTTTTTCGTTTATTTGCCCTTGACAATGAGCATATGTTCATTGTCTTAAATATGATTATTTTCAACAATCGATTAGGGAGATATTTTCTACAATCAATCAATAAATTCAATAGCACGAACACAAATAAAAATGTGGCAGCTAAATTTTAATTCCGTTGAAGGGTAAAAGGATTTTTGTACTTTAAATATTAAAAACCGAAATCTTTTAGCAGGCCACACAATGTGGGTCAATTATGATGGTCAGTGGGTCATTACCTTGACCAGGCGAAGGCAATGAATAAGGTTTAATTGATTTTTCCTCCTAATCATGTTTTCTCCAATCAGTCACACGGTATTTAAAAACAATATATTATTATTTTTTATATATTTATTTATTTTTAAGTATTTCATTCGCACATTTATTATTCGATAAGTTTGACTCAAATAAAATGGTAACAACTCCATAGATAAACAATGAAACCTGTTTAAAAGATCACCTGTATTCAGCGACCGTTGGTGATAAAAACTAGGAATTACCAAAATCCTGGGATTTTTGGATTTCTCTTACTTATTTTTTTTATTTATTTTTTTTTCTTTTTTTTTTCTTATCCATTTCTTATTTATTTCTTATTTATAAAATAATACATTTTCACGTCTGCAATTATGTCAAAATTGTTCTAGAGTTTGCTCAATATTATCAATTTAATGCCGCAAGAATCCACCAGAGTAGTAATTCGTTTTTCAAAAATTGGCAATCGCATATACAGTTAAAATTAGTTTTAATTTCAATAAGTTATCTTCATGCAACATTAAATTATTTTGATTTTTTTTTAATTTCCAATGGCCTAGGTACTTGAATTAGAACTTTTGCCTATACAGCGGCCGAAGTATGAAGCATTTATTTATTTGAATCCCATGAAAAATATTTGTAATTTATAAAATTTATATCTCACTTGCTTCATACTGAGTCACACGAATAACTAACGTATACAGATCAAATACAGTGAAATTCTGGCTCTAAAGTTCTTTCAAGCTGAAACAATTTTGTGGTGTCATTAATTCACGTTAAACATTAGTATCTCAATATGGTATCATTAATCTGTACAGGTATTTAAAATGTTTTATTCTGTGGAATGATTCTCTCTTAGCTACTTTCAAATTTTGATAATACACTCAAACCTCTATTTTACGAAGTCACGTAAAGTCGTTTAAAAACTTACTGTAGAATCCCGTAGATCCGCTCCCTCAATTGCGACTGAAAACCATGGAAATACAGAAGGGGACTGGAAATTTTCTGCTAAAAAAACAGATAGAATTCCAATGACCCGTCCCCTTAAATGCGACTGAAAATCATGGAAAATATAGAAGGGGACGCTTACTGAGAATTTTTTGCTAAAAAACAGGTAGAATTCCAATGACCCGTCACCTTAAATGCGACTGAAAACCATGGAAAATATAGAAGGGGACGCTTACTGAGAATTTTTTGCTAAAAAACAGGTAGAATTCCAATGACCCGTCGCCTTAAATGCGACTGAAAACCATGAAAAATATAGAAGGGAACGCTTACTGGGAATTTTCTGTTCAAAACACAGGTAGAATTCCAATTAGCCGGCCCCTTAAATGCGACTGAAAACCATGGAAAATATAGAAGGGACGCTTACTGGGAATTTCTGCTAAAAAAACAAGTAGAATTCCAATGACCCGTCCCTTAAATGCGACCGAAAACCATGGAAAATATAGAAGGGGACGCTTAGTGGGAATTTTCTACTAATAAAACACGTAGAATTCCATTCAGCCGTCCCCTTAAATGCGACTGAAAACTATGGAAAATATAGAAGGGGGCGTTTACTGGGAATATTCTGCTAAAAATACAGGTAGAATTCCAATGACCCGTCCCCTTAAATGCGACTGAAAACCATGGAAAATATAGAAGGGGACGCTTACTGAGAATTTTTTGCTAAAAAACAGGTAGAATTCCAATGACCCGTCACCTTAAATGCGACTGAAAGCCATGGAAAATATAGAAGGGAACGCTTACTGAGAATTTTCTGTTCAAAACACAGGTAGAATTCCAATTAGCCGGCCCCTTAAATGCGACTGAAAACCATGGAAAATATAGAAGGGACGCTTACTGGGAATTTCTGCTAAAAAAACAAGTAGAATTCCAATGACCCGTCCCTTAAATGCGACCGAAAACCATGGAAAATATAGAAGGGGACGCTTAGTGGGAATTTTCTACTAATAAAACATGTAGAATTCCATTCAGCCGTCCCCTTAAATGCGACTGAAAACCATGGAAAATATAGAAGGGGGCGTTTACTGGGAATTTTCTGCTAAAAATACAGGTAGAATTCCAATGACCCGTCCCCTTAAATGCGACTGGAAACCATGAAAAATATAGACGGGGGCGTTTACTGGGAATTTTCTGCTAAAAATACAGTTAGAATTCCAATGACCCGTCCCCTTAAATGTAACTGAAAACCATGAAAAATATAGAAGGGGGCGTTTACTGGGAATTTTCTGCTAAAAGTACAGGTAGAATTCCAATGACCCGTCCCCTTAAATGCGACTGAAAACCATGGAAAATATAGACGGGGGCGTTTGCTGGGAATTTTCTGCAAAAAATACAGGTAGAATTCCAATGACCCGTCCCCTTAAATGGGACTGAAAACCATGAAAAATATAGAAGGGGGCGTTTACTGGGAATTTTCTGCTAAAAATACAGGTAGAATTCCAATGACCCGTCCCCTTAAATGCGACTGAAAACCATGGAAAATATAGACGGGGACGCTTACTGGGAATTTTCTGCTTAAAAAACCAGGTAGAATTCCAATAATCCGTCCCCTCAAATGTGACTGAAAACCATGGAAAATATAGATGGGGACGCTTACTGGAAATTTTCTGTAAAATAAACAAGTAGAATTCCAATGACCTCAAATGCAACGGGGAAAAAAACGGAGCATATAGAGAAAGGGGGCTTACTCAAAATTTTCAGTTAAAAGAAAGAGTTAAAGAAAAGTATATTTTTATCAATGAATTTATTTTATTAGACTACGATATTTTTGATTTTTTACAAACGATGTTTAGGGGGAGGAGGGGATCATGAAAATTTTCAGAATTTCAAATTGAAACTGAAAGAGGGCTTTTCTCGGGGAGAGTGGATCGAAGAAATTCTACGGTAGTTAAATTCGCTAAATAGAGATAGGCATTATTACAACATAGTAAGTGTAAAGGGAAAGAATTGTGATGGGGTTAAAAATCCAACTCTTATTTTAATGGAACTACACGTTTTGAGCATCCATGTGTACGAATCAACCATATCTTTAATGACGTCAGCATATTTGTCTGTCTGTAAATTTGAGGAGACGATATCTCTCGACCAAATTGAGCAAATCGAATGGAATTTGATACAACTGTTTCAATAAATAAACGTAACAGACCAGGTAAAGTGCCTCAATTTTTCGAAAACCGAAAAATGTTATAAAAATATCTATGATGAAAAGTGATACAAAAACGTTTATTTTATAGGCATTATTTAATTTGAAAACGAATGGCATTCTTTAGACGCTAATATGTGTCATTCTCGATATGCATTGCACGTTGTGAATCTAAAATATAAAAAGCTATAAAAATTAATAAATATACTGACTACAAACGAATGGCTGCTTTGTAGATAATTCTAACCAGAAATAAATTAAAACTATTTAACGAGTTTTCACTGGTCATTCTCGAGACATTAGACATTTTACTTTCTCCACAGGTAAGTTTGGTATCACTCGAAAAAATAAACCAAGCGATTTCCATGAAATTTAATATGTTTAAGTTAATCAATAGCGATATAACTTTGCGCATAGGGTGCATGTGAGGCCTACCTTGTCTATATAAGATATGAACAATATGTAAAACGATAAATACTTCATGCGCATTACATTTGTAGATATCCTCATAATATTTTTTATACAATAAATACATCGTGATAAACAAATGCTAGTGTGGATTTTAAACTTGAACAGTTAGTTAACAAGGAAAATAATCAAAATCCCTATTTTTTTAAATTATATATATATATATATTATTTTTATTATTACTTCTTTCTAATATATATATATATATATATATATATATATATATATATATATATATATATATATATAAAGAATTTATTCAAAATGTACAATTTTTTAGACCTAGTGCTTATCCACGTGTATAGCTTTAATATTTGGTTATTTTGTTTTTCAGCTTTATGCATGTTATTCTCCTCTTGATTGATGAATCTCTATTTTTTACTTCTTTTTAAGTTGTTGGCATATTTTAAATTAGAGTTTTTGAATTACAACTTCTCTCTATTCTATCATTGGATTATATATATATACACACTCGTGTTCAAACGTTAAGCATAATTCGTAAAATGTGAAAAATTCAGAGTTAATATGGATATGATTCACAATCAGTTGTGGAGAATCGTGGGACGAAGGTAAATCATTGTGCATATGCAAAACAGTTCAGTCGACATGCGCAAAGCACCGGAGCACGTCGGAACGAGTATAAAACGGCCTCGAGAGGCATGGCCAGTTGAGGCACAATTTCGCAATTGCTGTGGTACGGGGCGTTGTTAACAATCAAAAAGGACGAAAAATGTCACAAAGATGCCAACTGGACATGTTTTTGAAGTGACGAATTATTGGAATGTTGGAATCCGGTCGATCCCAAACAGAAGCGTCTCGAATTCTGAATGTGCCTCAGTGTGTGATCTCCAGACTGTGGCAGAGGTTCCAAACCACTGGAGATGTTATCTGACTACCAATACCAGGTCGGTCAAGAGTAATAACACCTCGGCAAGACCGATATTTGGTGATAACTGTGCGACGTCGGAAGAACCGTTCTGTCAGAAAACTGGGTTCAGCCCTGACAGCCGCCACAAGAGTCATTGTTTCGAGACAAACTGTTTACAGGAGACTCAGACACGTTGGTCTCTATGCCAGGCGACCAGCAGTTTGCATCCCCCGACGTCTGCACAGAAACGCGCGTTTTTATAGTGGAGTTTAGAACATCGGCAGTGGAATGAACAACAGTGTGGCAATGTTATGTTCAGTGACGAGTCCAGGTTTAGCCTGCACACTGATTCTCGTCGTACCACGATCTGGAGAGAACATGGAGCGCGTTTTCACCCGGGAAACATCACGAAAAGACTTCGTTTTCCGTTTGGAGCAGTCATGGTCTGAGCTGGCATCATGATGGACGGCGGCACAAACCTCTACATCTGTGACACGGAGTCGGTTACCGGTCAAAGATACAGAGACGAAGTCCTTGAGCCTATTTCATATTCATGGATTATAACGCTCCTCCTCACCGTGTGACCTTGGTCGACGACTTTCTTCAAACTGAAGATATCCAGCACATGTAGTGGCCTGCCAACTCTCCTGATCTGAATCCAATAGAGCGGAATGAATCCAATAGATGTGGGATATGCTCGGGAGATATCTTACAGCCCTCCGCTACCCATCAAGCTCCGTTCCGGGATTGGAAACTGCTCTCCGTGAGGCTTGGAACTCTTTGGGCACATAACTCATCCAAACCCTCATCGAAAGTATGGGAAATCGTTGTGCAGCATGCATGGCTACACGAGGATCCCACACACCGTATTAAACTGCAGCATCACATTGTTTTAATCATTCTGTTTCACTGAGGTTGACACTCGTATTGTGACCCTTTTTCTTTCAACCCGTTTCTTTGGATAATAAAAGTTGTTATTATCCTTGTTTTACATTGTTTTCTTCTTCTATAACCCTATTACACACGTATTCCGCATTTTCTTCTATTTAGCCTTCCAAGTATCTTCCAAGTGCTTGCAGCGCTGCACAATCCCTCTCTGGAACTCCCTCTTCCCCCCTCTTCACTGCAAAAATTATCCAGTCTAATCTAATTGAAAGCTGCAAACTTTGATGGAAGTCATTAAACTAATTTTAAATATACAGTGTATTTCAATTTAAATCGTAGACAATATTTGGAGTCAGCAATAAATGCAGTCATTTGCTCTTAATTTACACCAGAAGAACGATAAAAGAACAAGATTGACTGCGAGTTTATTTCCGCATATTTAAGCGTTTTATCGTTTAGGGGTATCAAAAATAGAACTTTCTTACAGGAAGTTTGCTTAGGTAGAGAATATTTTGAACGTGTAAAATAAAATAAAAGTATAATTCATTAGTATTCTTAATTTGCCATTTCTTTCTTCATCTTACTCTTTCAAACGCTTGACGGATTTCCTTACGTTATAAGTCGGAAACTAACAGACCATTTTAAAGAGCCATAAGTTACAAGTAAGCATTTGACTTCTTATACTTTATACTTTATGTTAAGCACGTCAGGTGACGGAATGCATGAAATTATGCATAGGATTACCTCTTCTTCTAGCATAATGTAATGATAAAGCATCGAAAGGTTCTCATCCCGTTTCCTTCTCAGAGGATTGAAAATATTAAAACAAATCTCAGTTTTATCTTAATATCAATCGATGTAACTTTGCAATAACAGCATAACTCATTTTCAGATTATTATCTTCAATGGCAAAATTATATTTAGTTCATATTCGGTATATGCCCTGTCGTCAATATTATAGTTGTCAAACATTTTATATATATTTAATTATTTTGTAGCAGCGTCGTTGATGAGATGCAAAGATGTCACAGAGGCAGCAGGCTCTGCAGCAGGCTTTGTGTTTTATATATATAAGATGTGCAAGAAAAAAAGTATGGAACGGGCTTTATTTTCTTAAATACTATCCTAAACATATATTTGAAATTATATTCTTAAAATGGGGAGCAGGATTGTATAAAAACAGTCTCAACTCTATGGGTGGTATTTCTGTAAAATTTAAAGATCTAATTTCTCACGCGTGACCCGTAGAATTAAAGTTCAAATTGATGGAATTTTCCGTACGCCATCATTAGTTAAAGCCAAAAGTTCGAAATTCCTAAAACGGAAATTCATGAAAATATTAAAAACAGATTTTCTGACTTAGGTCACTTTACCATACCTCTTACAGACTTAAATTCACGACTTTTGAAAACAAATTTAAATACCAGAGACAAAAATAACAATTTTTAAATCTGGGATAAGAAATTTTGTATTAAAAAATGCGAATAGAAACACAATAATTCAATTTGTAGCTATTCCCTTTATTTTTAGTGAAATGTTTTCTTAAACAGAGCTCTTTTGCAGGTAAAGGGATGGAACTTTTTTTATTTTAATTAATAATGGTGTCTGAAATATGCTACTAATTGGAGCTTTTACTCTCTCATGTAAAATGTTATATTTCTTATTTTTTCGAAATCAACAGAGTTGAGACTGTTTTCATGAAACTCTGCTCCTATTTCTAAGAAACTTTGTAATTATAAATATATGTCTAGAATAAATATTTAAGAAAATTAAGCTCATTATCAATAGCGCTGTATACATTATGGAAGGAAAAAGTTAATTAATAATTACATTTAAACTAAATATCGAGCGGAAGACCTGCTCAAAGCTTGAGTTTCATGAGAAAGACCCATTCAAAAGTTTAGGAACCTTTTACATTCTATGCTGATAACCGTTTATGAAGGTAACTTGACAGTCTTTTTTAAAGCTTAAGTAATGCCCTACCGTGACTTGTGAATCTCTATCTATCTACATCTCTATTAGCCCAGGGCAGTAGCCAGGCAAGGGCTAGAGGGGGGCTAAGCCTCCTCAAGAGGTATACTCAGCCCCCCCTAATAAAAATATTAAAGTTTTAGTAGTGATAAGAAATTTCAACCAGCATGTCATCCAAATTCTACTTTAAAAAATTATTTATAACATTTTTTTTATAAATTACTTTGTTTTAAAGATTTTTTAATTTAGCTGAATTTATGGCTATACTGATGATCAATTTATTTACATAGTTAATTCAAAAAAATTTAAAAATTAAAAAGTTAAGACAATAGTACTTGGATACTTTTGTATTATTGCGGGGTTCATTGTTTTGCATTATTGTGTCAAAATCAACTGATAGGTAGTTAACAGTTGATATTAAGCGTTAACTTGTATTAACTTTCAGATATTTTTTCGATTAATTAACAGCTTTGCCACTAGTTAATGCTTATATTAAAATGCATTGTAATTATTATATATTATAATAATTGATGAATAGTAACTATATGGAATTTCCTAATCAACTAACTCTTCAAAGAAATTCAATGAAATTTTATGGGTATCCTTGGTATGGTCCCACTTAAAATTTAGGCGTCCACCTGTCTTTATGACTTTCTGTTTTCCTACTTTAAGTGTGACCCAATTATTATACGAGAACGGATGTACTGAGTTTCATGAAATTCTATCGGTAGCCTTGGTATGGTACCACTCAAAATTTAGGCATACATTTGTCCATCTGTCTGCATGTCTTTGTGACTGTTTCCTCGCTTTAAGCGTGACCTAATCATTATTTGAGAACGGCTGTACCAAATTGCATAACATTTTATAAGCAGCCTTGATATGATTCCACTCAAAATTTAGGCGTCCGTTTATCTATATTCATATCCTTATGACTGTCATCTCACTTTGACCGTGACCCAATTGTTACAAGAGCCTCCAAACAAACGAGACCCAATCGTTATTTGAGTCTCCAAACTAACGTCGAAAACCCAGACCACTCGACTAACCCGAGGACTTACAGTAGCAGTTTGAGTGGCCGGGAGTCCAAACTAATATGACCTAATCGTCTTTGGAGCCTCTCTAGATTAAATGAAATTCAAAATCCGATAACGTGATCCCTATCGTTGTTCGGGCCTCTATCGTTAAAATTATGGAAATTTTAAAATTTAACGAAATAAAAAAAATAAACCTTTTGATCTCAAGGACCCTACATGAAAGATCTCTATTTCTGCCCCTGTAATAATAATAAGACCAGAAACGTAATCTGCAAAGGAGCTAAATTGTAAAATTTTTATTATACATATAGATAAATTTGTAAGTTGTGCTTCTATATGTCTGTTTATTATCTCAACGCGGGAAACTTACTTCCTTTTTGTGATAATTATTGGAAAATTTCAAAAAGAAAGACTCCACATTCTAAAAGTTAGCTGCAAATTGTGAAATAAATGTCTTTACATTATATATTCCGTACGAAGAATGGATATACTGCTAGTATCAAATAAATATTAGTAAAAATAAGCGGCATGGAGAAAAATTGTGGATTAGTTGAAGCCAAGGCTTCTTGATCTCAAATTAAGGGGAAGAGATTGTGATGTTCTTAGACGATAGAGCGTAGATCCAGTCCTTTCTTGGCCAAGACTTCATACACCTTTTAAAGGAAACTGGGTCAAATTCACGTTTGATTAAAAAAACGCAAGGTTAGAAGACGTACAGAAATGTTGTTTCTGTGTGAACTATTACCAACAATATTAGTATCCTCGCCATTTTGTTACGCATTTGAAACACTAATTAACTAGCATCTCCACAGTAAAAGTCTAGATTAAAATAGATATTAATGACTCGTTCATATGAATAACCCAGTTTTAGAAATGGATTGTCAATTAATCATATCTAATGAGATAATGATGCATATCTTTAAATAGTACATTTCTAGCATAATTCACACAGGCGTGTAAAATGTGTGGTGCTGATTTTATCAAAGAAACTGTTAAATTATCTGTATGTGTGGGCTGCCTTAACGTAGTTCCATTTATTTTTTTTAAGAGAATAACATTATGAAATTATTTATATCTTTTCAATTTTTTTCCCCCACTTACTTTGTCAAACTTTAAATATTCTAGAAACATTTCTACACAAAAAAAATTTCGGAAAGTTTCCTCACGAATGACATCAACTAGTTGTTTATCAAAAAATTCCGGAACTACAGTGGCAAACAAAAAATAAACTGCATCACTTATTAATTTTGCAAAAAATATGTTTTACTTTGTATAGTGGGGTTGCAAAAATGGTCGAAATGCGTTTGCTAGATGGGATATTAGTATATATCTCCGATAAAAACACTGCACCTGATATTGCTAATTACCAAAATAATGAAATTAAATTGTATTTCAAATCAAATTAGTTTTTCACTTTAAACATTGACATTAGTTTTTCACTTTAGCCAGAAATTATATCACTAAGAATCTATCACTGATTAGTCCCGCATTTTTATCACAATTTTCTCACATAAGAATATATATATATATATATATATATATATATATATATATATATATATATATATATATATATATATATATATATATATATATATATTCCCCGTATACTCATAAAAAATTAGGTTGCAACTTTCTCTAATAAGTTTTTATTATTATTATTATTATTATTGTTATTATTATATATGGGGTTTAACAGTATATAGCGTTTAGCGTTGAAAATAGTCGTCTAAATCAAAATTTGGCACAATTGGTTTCTGTTCCATGGTCAATACTATTAGTATGCAAAGTTTACGCCTTCTAAGGTCACCAAGGGAGCAAGGTCAAGACTTTTCGCCCGTCTCACTTCTGCAGCCAACAAAAAAAAAATTAAAAAACCGGTTCCGTTAGGTTCCGTCCCGTAATCCAGTATTTTTCAACTGTTTTGACCCTTTTGAAATTCAATTTGATGGCGGAACCCCAAATGAGAAAAAGTTAATTTTGATTCAAATTATGAATTTAAATTGTAAGCGTTTGTTTAATTTTTGTGCACGAAATTATCATGTCTAGGAACCTCAGGAATCCGCGCAACACACTTGCTAACTCTGCCGCAATCGATACTATAGAAACACAAAGATGCAGCCTTCTAAGTCCCCTAGGGTCTTCCACCGATGTCTCTTCACCGATGCCACACCAGTGGAGTTTTCTGAGGCGGGGGAGGGTCCATAAATATTTTTCGAAAATTTTGTAATTTCTCTACCCCCCTCCGAAGCAGAAATCGAAATTCCAATTCCTTTTGTTCTGCCCCATAATCGATACTATAAATGTGCAATGATTTAAATCTAGATCACGGGGGAGGGGGGGAGGTCGAGATTCTGCTAAGACTTTGGAACATCCCTCATTTTTTGCACCGAGCGGGAATTAAAATTCCGGTTCCGTTAGGTTCCGACTCGTGGTTGATACTATACTGATGCAGTTTTCTGTGTCCTCGGTTAGGTTAATTTAGATAGAAAGACACAGACACGTTAGACAATTATTATACGTATGTCTTTGTTAAACGCTAGTTTCATTAGAAACCATGCCGTTTTTAAGAATTGAACATTTAGCGTACTTCTACTCTAGATAACCAGGTCATCGCTTCACATCAACCTTGACGATTTCCGCCAAGTTCAGGGATAACAATTTCATTACATTTGCAACAATGTCTCTAAGGACCGTGGTTGTATAACGTTCTTTTTCCTCATTTCAGCAGTTAAATATCCCTCTACGGTAAAAAAGATTCTTTTCATAAATAAAGTTCTTTACTCGGCGGTTTGTTTGAGTACAATTTATACGGGCAGCATTGGTATCATATATCGTGTTCGTGTTTTGTGTCTATTTTAGTTTCTTCTCTTTACGGAACTCGCACGCAAAACGCATGGCTGAGGATTTCTATGAGATTTGTTGGTGATTTTAATGCATGCACTGCACGCTCATATATTTGAATCTATTTTTATCACGGAAGAAAAGGAATTGTGTGTCCATACAAATCATTTCCGTTATCCATGTTTTCTGAGTGAATGAGTAGACAGGTTCACGACCCGCAAAGGGAATAAATAAATTCTAATGAAATCAATCAAGTACTTCATCACGATTGCATGTCTTCGCACGTCATAAGGGATCACAGGCGGAAATCGGTGTTGGTCAGTATTCAGGAGTGACAAAGAAGAGGCAGAGGCAGATCTGGAACAGGACCGGAAGATCCGGAACTTAACGGTTTTAACATTTGTGGCGCAAAAATAACTTTAGAGTCTTTTCATATATTTATTTTCAATAGAAATTTAACGGAGAAAGAAAGATCAGCTAAGATCTTGATAGAGCTTTTTCTTGCTTAATGTTTAAATTAAATATTTAAACATTTTTGACAGGTCTTACATAAATTATTATTACATAAATTACATGAATTACGACATAAATTATTATTATTATATTATTGCATAAATTCCTGTTTTAAAGGAGCGTGGAAATGGGGTGTTGTGAAATTGAACTTTAGGAGCCTTACTTTTTTTTAACACTTTACAACAAAGTTGAAAAGTGTTTATGACTTTGTTCATTCTGTCTGTCTGTCTGTCTGTCTGTCTGTCTGTCCGTTAGCACGATAACTGCCGTAAAAATGAGTTTATCAAAATGAAATTTTAGTATGTTGTTCAGACGGTCTGTAGGACCTATGGGAATATAAATAAATAATATCACCCAATTAGTTTTTTATTGAACCCGGGTTGAAAAAATGAAATACATTGAACCCTATGGGACCTAATTTTTCAAACATTTTTTAAGTAAATTTAAAATTCACGAATTGCTTCGAAATTTTTAGGAAATATTCATATTATCCCATAGAATATATAAAAAAAAATTCAGTAAAATATGTTAAGTAGTTTTTTAATTAAAAAAATTATTTAATATAGTGAAAAAAACAAATTCAATTAAATTCTGACTTTGGGATATCTTCCAGAAAGAAAAGAGAGAGATATTATATAATAAATATCTCTCCATTTGTTTAAACGTTTTGCATATGGGAGTGGCTTCATATTTTAAGATAAATTTGGTAGATAACAATTTTTCATTTTTTTTAAATTTTATATAACTCTTCATGATAAATTTAATTGATGGCATTTTAAATGCACTTTCCTACGTCCTAGAGAGTTAAAATTTGGTACACAGCTTAAATTTGTTGAACATTTTATTCGACAAAAATTTGATGGATCTTTAAATATAGATTATACATTTTTTTCGAAATGGCCTGAAAATAATCCCCGTTCACTTCTATAAATCATTGGTGTAATATTGTTAAAAATTCTGATGTGGACAGCACATGTCTTTCTCTGCAGACTCATATTCGTTCTCTTTATTTATTCAATGATAATTTGAGTTTATCTGCACAACATAAGTATTTTAAATGACATTGAATTTACACGTTAAACTTAAATTTGGTTCTCATTTGATAGCTGGACTTATTGTCAAAGGTGGCGTAGCGAAAACGCGAAAAAACTAGAATATCTCAAGAACGGCTAGTCCTAGAGTAATGGGGTTAGTCTTATTCTTTTTGTTGTCAAAAATCACATATAAAATAGGAATTTAATTGATATAATTGAGCACACGTAGTCTTTTATTTTTATATATAACGATTTTTGCTGGCCATTTCGCAAAAATAGCCCGTTCCTTTTTCCCGAATCGTAGTAGAATAACCTACAAATGATTTATATACAAAATTTTGTTAAATTTGGTATATAAATCACTTGTAGGTTATTGAAATATTATACTCTAAATTTTGTTAAATTTGGTTCATTAGTTTTTAGCTAGAGTGGATAAAGGCAATTTCTGCGGCCATTTCGCAAAGAAGGCAGATTCTTTTATTACGAATCGTACTATAATCTAATGAACATCAGGATTTCCCACAAAAAACATACCTACCAAATTGTATGAAATTCGGTCCATTAGTTTTTCAATTAGAGTGGATGTAATATCCACACAGACACACAGAAACATACACAGATACACCCTTACACACACAGACGTCTTCCTAAAAGTAGTTTTTTCGTGTTCTAGAAGTCCCAAAACGTGTAGATACTTTGAAAATTCGAGTTCCGATCCTCGGCACGATTCCAATACTTTGAGTACATACACATACACATATATATTATCTGTGTATTATCTGTGTATCTAAATTCCGTGCCTATGCAATTACAATAGTTGTGATTTTAAATGATCCCTAAACTTTTATTATTTCTTCAAGGAAGCCTAATTTTAACATATGCAGAATGCAAATATCTCAAGCGATTGTAAGATGAATTACATAAGAATTGCTGAATTTTTTTCACACAAAATTATTTAGCTCTGGAGTCTGGAATACAAGTTATATGAATGAAATATTCATTGATTTTGCATAAAGAATCAGATGATTTATATTTCGATACAGTTTTAAATATTTAAGTATAATAAATTACTGTAGTTCTGTGATAATGTAAAAGATATTACCACTGAATGAATCACATTTTAGAAATTTTTAAATGAAATTACATTTCAGTTGGAAAGTGTTTCATAATCAATGCTTATGCATGATTGATCTTTCTTGTTTATTCAAAGAACGGGATAAAAGGAGCGTGAAAACATGACATTAGAAACGTAATTTTGAACTACTGCTTTTTCTAAAAAAAGAGCTTAAAGCGGAAACGCAACCCCTTTTTTTTTTTTTTTTACTTTCTATTATTTTACCATTCTTTTCATCTTGTTAATTCAAGGCGTAAAGGATATTATCATTTATTACCTCGATCATTTATTTCGCCGAAGTATCTTATTGCTCCCGAACGCATTTTTCAGAGTAATAAACACGGACTTTAATGAGTTTGTTAAATATTAATAGAACTGATTTTACTAATATATTCCTCATAGCATTCACTTGATAGTCCAATGATAGAAAAGTGAGAAGCTGCAACTCGAAAAACCTAACTTTATAATAAACCTACAAAATAAAAGTATTTAACGGCAAATCTTCATTCAAATGGAAAAAATACAAATTTCGAGTCATCAAGTTAAAGAAAATCAACAAATATCAATGGAATGGAAACCATAATAGAAAAACATATAAAATCCAAGCATTAATGCTAGACACGTGGACAAGGACTAGACCTAAATAATGGAATTGTTCACTTCGCCAAAACTCTTCATCGGGTCCAAGTATTTTGTAAAAGCAAACACAAAATATGTATGTTTCTGAAAAGATAGATAAATTATATCTATAAACTATTTCTACTTGGACAACATACATAAAGAAGGAAAAATAAAGGAAACAAGAATACCTGGAAGAAACACTGTATATGCCCGAACCAGTCGAACCCTGGAACCCAGAATGAAGAAACCAGTGTTGCTACAAAAAAGTGGGGCTTATAATAGTAAGGCTTATGTTTAAGTGGATGTAAAAATGAAAGTATTATTAATACAAGAGAATGGTGATGTCTGGCTAATATAAGATACTATGAATAGAATTCATGAATATATATATATATATATATATATATATATATATATATATATATATATATATATATATATATATATATATATATATATATATATATATATATATATATATATATATATAAAGATATACAAATGGGAAGTATAGAACGGGGGTGACCATATGTCTTTCATAAAATGGTAGGGGTGGATTGCGACACCCCTTTCCCGTTTAAGGCAGCTTTACCGGGCAACGCTCACGGAACCTATGTAATACAATGGTCAGTCCTCCATATGTGCAAAGACAAAAGCACTTCAACAGTAACAAAATCAAAAAAAGGAGACCAGGATTAGATAAAAGACGCCACAGAATACCGTTCCCAGATTCCACTGTATTAGTAAGTCAATTCGCGCATGCGTTTTGAGATAACTTTATAGCAGTATCGCAGATACGTTTAACTACGCACAAAATCTCATATGAATAAATCAATGACTTTGTCTTCCTTGAAAAAGGAATTATAATAATTTTTTAAGAAGTAGACTGGATAATGTTTTTCTATAGCTTCCCTTACTATTTTTTGGCTGTTATTTATGCAGTCCTTCTTGAATGTGTTATATATAAGGTTTCTTTTGAAATGTCCGATAATGATATTTCTAAAAACATTTTTGATGATATTTCTAAATGCATTTAAATTCATTAATGATATTTCTAAAAACATATATATATATATATATATATATATATATATATAGAGAGAGAGAGAGAGAGATAGAGAGAGAGAGAGAGGCCATAATTAAAGTAGAGGTGTTTAGAGCACGATAGTGGTGAAAAAACTGTGGGGGCCAAACTCATCCAAATTTACAGTATATAGACCATGGACTATTTAGACTATGGGTTTTGATTTTTAATAGAAAAAAATAGTTCAGATCTTTGCCACCGCGGGCCAAAGTGACGCTGTAAGGTCCATTTTTGGAGTAAAATAGTTTCTAGTGGGCCCCTCCTTCAAGACTGTTGAGCCACCTTTGCATTTCACTTCAGCCCCTCTCAGATCTCGTTTCTGTCTACTGCCCTGTAAGCAAACGTGACCTAATGTGTCTTCACAAACTCCATTTCATTTCCATTCCCTTATAAACACAAAACCATACTGAAATAGAAAAAGTCAAAGAATTTTAGAACGCACAGAAATACTTTCAACAAGTTTCCGAGAAAAGAGAAGAAAAAAAAATATGAAAGAAGAGATCGGTCAACTGTCCTGTCACGACACACATTTGCCGTTTGTATTTTGTCAAGATAAGGAAGTTAAGTTATTTTATTCTTTGTTGCGTGACATTGTCCAAACAAAGAAAGAATTGTAAATACACTTTTCATTCACCTGAAACATTGTACTGTAAAGAAAAGGTAAGAAAACATGTATGAAAGAGGTGTTATGTAAAAAATATATAAATAATACCAAGTAATTTTCTGGTTACCTATATAGTAATTGTATAACGTGTTTTTGTCTTTCCAGACCCTCTAGAAGTTCCCCAGTGACCTAGAAGACTAAATCTTTGCACCTTTATAGTATCAACCATGGAACAGAACCCAATGGAGCCAAATTTTCAATTTCGCCCACTCGGGAGCGGAGGAAATAGGTTTTTTAAAAGACTTTCAAGACCTTCCAGAGGCCTCTTGGTGACATAGAAGGCCCTTTGCACGCCAATATGAACATGCCTGGTTTTCGATTTGTACTCCCGGGTCAGATAGAACGGAGTTTTCTCGAAATAAATTTCCAGATCCTTCAAAGCACTTCCCCTCCCCCCTTACTTAGAAGGCTGAATCTTTAAAGACATAGTATCATTCCCTAACAATCAGAGTGGGATTTTCGATTTCTGGCCCCGGGCGCGTGAAAAATAAGGGGTCGTGTTGAAAAGTCTCTCCAGGCCAAGAAACAAAATCAAACTTATTAAAAAAATGTTGTAACTTAATTTTTTATTAATTTTCCTCCGATCGGTTTCCTCGCACCAGGCACCGTATCGATGCGGAGTCAATACTGTTATGTAATACTGTAATTTGAGTAATAGTGTGAATCAGCAGTTTTAACGGGTGAAAAACAAATTGAATAATTCTATACCATTGAAGAAATACCCTCCATAAAGGCAGAGTCAAAATTACTTCACACCGGAATCCAATGTCCGTAAAATATTATAAAATGGATATTTCTTCAATGGTATAGAACAATTCAATTTGTTTTTTACCCGTTAAAACTGCTGATTCACGCCATTATTCAAATTGCACTATTACATAACAGTATTAATGAAATTGTAATAAATTGTTGAACAGTCTTGGGGTGTGCGAATCCGAATAATCCGAAACAAGCTAACGCTGGCATGACGTTAATTGTGCAGAATATATTCATTTTATCCAGTTTAAAAATGCTATTGTCTATAGGCATCTCTAGAGCTCCAAAATTCGTAGAAGATTAGTAATGGTTTATTATTATCAAAATTTATGCAGCTAAAATGAAACCTAATACAGTGAGATATTCACTTTTTTATAAAGAGGGAGAATCCCCAACGAGTAAAAAAGCTCGCCCGAGGTTCATTCGTCAGAATGCAGTCGTCATTTTTCCTTTTTACTTTCCCTGCAATACATGGTGATGTATAGGGAAAGTATTGGAATCATGCCGAAAATCGCAACTCGAGTTTTCGACGGATCTACACGTTTCGAGACCTCTAAAATAAGAAAAAACTATTTTTAGCGTGACGTCTGTGTGTGTATCTGTGTGTCTGTGCAGATTTTGTATCCACTCTAACTAAAAACTAATGGACCGAATTTCATAAAATTTGGTAGGTAAGTCACTTGTGGGCGGCGAATCTAGTGCTGATTAGTTTTGGATACGATTCGAGATAAAAGAACCCGCCTTTTTTTTGCGAAATGGCCCGCAAAAGCGTGTATCCACTCTAGTTGGAAAACTAATGGACCGAATTTCACAAATTCGGTAGATAAGTCACTTGTGGGACACCCTGGCGCTGAATAGATTTTGGTACGATTCGGAAAAAAATAACTTGTCTTTTTTTTCAGAATAGCCCTCAAAAATCGTCAAAATGTAAAATAAAAAACTTCATATGCTCAAATATATCCATTAAATGCTTGTTTTATACGTAATGTTTAACGAAGTAAATAATAAAACCAACCCCATTACACTAGGACCAGCCGTTCTCGAGATATTTAAGTTTTTTTTTCATATTTTCTTTACGCCATCTTTGAAAATAACTCCAGTTACCAAATGAGAACGAAAATTGAATTAAAACTGAATTGAATTTAATTAAAATAAAGAGAACGTGAATATAAATAATTCTGCAGGGAAAGTCATGTGCTGCCCACATCGGATTTTTTCATTTTAGGATCCTCAAAATCATTTTTAACTCTTAAAAATTCGTAGAATAGTTTTTAAAAATATGTTATTAGCAACACAATCTAATTCAGCGAAATATGCAGTTTTGATGAATTCCCCACCAGTAAACACGGGCACATAATTCATTTTACAGAACTATAGCATTTCAAAATTCGGCATTAATATTATTTCACCAACAACCTAATACAGTGATATATACATTTTCTGTGCAATCGAAAAATCCCTAGCCAGTTAACGCTGGCACAGGATTCATTATCTAGATTGCTGTCATTTTTTTCACTTAATTTCATAGCCAATTTGATAAATTCAGCAGTTCAAAATTCGTAATTAAGAATACTTATAATTAAGATTATTTAAATATTTATTATTAGCAAAACATATGTCAGAACATATGCCTAATACAGTGAGATATACACTTTTTGTGAAGCCGAAGAATCACCAACCAGTTAAGGCGACGCTTCAGTTAGCTTTCATGCCCATGTTAACCTATGGGGAAAGTTCTCCGCAAATTATACATTAGCAAATGAATAATTTAAGATTATGTTTTCTGCACATGATTATAGACAGTTTAATGGATTGATCTCGTTCATCAATTTTTTAAATTTTATTTTAAATATATCTTGAAATGGAGTTAATTTGTCAAAATTTCTTAGATAAAACATCACCTTCTTAATTGCTCTATAAAAATATATTCAGAATGCGGCCATTTTGTCTGGTTTAGAACTATCACAGTCGCTAAGAGCCATATCTAACGCTCAAAATTAATCTCTTTTGCAAGTTTGTCCGCCTCGTGAACTTTTGCGGCAATTATACAGATTGCTGGTATTAAACCAAAATAATCAAATAATCAAATAAAGATCTTTTGGATTTTCTAATGCATGCAACATACAAATAACTGTCCACAGAACTATGCTAATGAAAATCAATAACATAGGTTGGTTGATTAAGGATTTTTGGCACAAGATCCAAAGAGGATATGCTGCGCCAGACATATGGTACTAAAATACAGATAAATGTAAAGAATAAAAACAAGTGCATAATCTAAAAGGGTGTATGACTAAAACAAGACAATGCAAGAAGGATAATGATGGAAACAAGATGAAAAATGTCTAAAAGGTGATAGGAAGTGAATTTAAATATGACGATAAAAACCGATGTCTAATAAGAATGGAAAAATCCCTGAATGAGGATTTTCTCCGATCAATTCCGTCCAAGTTATAGTATACGTTTTAAAATGTTTAAAACGAAACTGTTTATATTTAGGACAAGTAATTAGAATATGTTTGACACTCGCTGTGGTTTGACAAACATTACAAAGGGGTTCAATTTCTCCTAAAAGTAAATGCCTGTGAGTAAAACGAGTGTGACCAATGCGCAAACGAGTTAAAATTACATCCAGTTTCCTACATTGGAAACTAGTCCATTTTTGTACTAAGGGCTTTATCTCGTGCAACTTATTATCAGCTTGCTGATTCCAGGAATACTGCCATTTGTCATGAATATTTTTTAGAACAAATTGTTTGATGTCAGTTAAAGGGATAGTCAGAATCAAAGTTTGAATAGCTGATTTAGCAGCAATGTCTGCTAACTCATTTCCTTTGATGCCAACATGTCCTGGAACCCAACAGAATTTAGTATGGTATCCTTGCCCCTTCAGACGATGCTCATACTTAAGGATATCAGGGGCAATGTGGTAATTCATAGCTCTCTTCGATGATAAAAGCTGTAATGAACTCAATGAGTCAGTATATATAAAGTGCTTTTTGGACTTTTGATAAGAGATGAAGATTAGGGACTGGTAAATAGCCATAATCTCAGCTGTAAAAATAGAGCATGATGCATGTAGTTTATAAGACTTTATAGTATTGTTGCAAACATAAGCTAAACCAACGTAATCTCCTGCTTTGGAACCATCTGTAAAAACAGGAGTAAACTCCTTAACATAGAAAACGATGCCATAGATTCAAATTTCTTTAACCCCAAACTAATGGCTTTGAAGCGTTTCAAATATACGTCATAATGTCGTAATTGAAAAATCGTTTTTGCCATTTCAAGTTCAGTTTTCTCAATGTGCTTTAGCAATATTTTCTTCATATAATGACAGATAATGAGATACAGAGACACAAATGCGTTTGCAAATAAAGTAAAATCGATATATCTCATTGATAGATAAGAGTACATAATGATTTTCCGCACGCTTGAAGTTACATTATATGAATTTGTCAAATGAACTGAATACCATTTTTGAGAAAATTCTTCCGTATAAAAATATAGATCAAGAATCACAGAGAGAAAAGAAAGCAGCTTAATACCAACGGTACAAATTTTAATAAGTCTATCATCCAGATAAACATGAGGTTTTTTTCCTAATTTAAGTACGTCTATGATAGTTTCAGAAAATTTATTTTGAAAACGATTTAGACTACACCAAAATAAAATTCAAATAAAACACTTAATTTTACTTGTCAAAGACAAAAAGTATTCACTGTTTGTCTTTGTTTTCGTTAGATTTTTGAAACTCATTAAAGCTAGAGTAGTAGATACCGTTATAAATATGAAGCTGAACAGCGTAATTTTAAGAGCTATCCATAGACATACAGTTTTTTCCACGTTTATCTAAAATCTAATCCATAAGTGTAGAGCGCTAAACATAAGAGAACTAATAATCTTGACAAATACTTATCTTCTGCTTTCATAACTTTTAATTTTAAAAATCCTAACGGGCAATAATTGAAACCTCTGAAAAACGAAGAGTTTTGAAAATCCAAATATTTCGTTCCCTATTTAAAAATGTCCGTGATTTAAAAAATGCAATTATTTCAAAATGACTTTTTGTAAATTAAATTAGATATATAATAATTACTCAAATCCTTCTTAGTCTGAATTAAAACTTTTTAAATTATTTTACTTTTCTGTTTGGTATTTATAAAAAAAATATTATTTTATATTAATTTTAAAATTTTATATTATTTTATATTAATTTTAAAAATTTATATATAATAAAAAAATATATTAATTTAAATTATATGGATATGTATATATATATTTTTTTTACAAAGGAAATAACACAGTTATGAATAAGTAACGATTACTATTATCAAATTTAAAGATATTTTAAGTAACAATACACGCATATAAATGAAATAAAACTGCCTACTAAAGCACTGCCAGATTTGTATTTTTCACTGTCACAATTTTTATAACCGTGACGAATTTCTTTTGTATTTTCAATTTCCAAATTCATATGCTTTATAATTTTTTTTAACTTGAAGTATTCCATACACATTATAAAGTACTATTCAACTTTCTACCCAAGATCGTGACTCTTGTATGAACCATTACAATTTACTTCACTCTAAATTGAATTTGCAATAACCTAATGACTAAAGTTCAATGAAGGAATCACGACATTTAACAAATAAACAACTTTATTTACAGCTAGGAACTCAAAACACACACACACACACACACATATATATATATATATATATATTACAAATCTATATACTAATTATTTACAACGCTAGCATTATAAATTCTACCCGAGACATACTAATCTACAATGAAGTTCAACCCTAACTTATTACTAAACTGACCTTCAATGTGAACCTATGATGACCAAACTACGACACAATATATATATATACTCACAAGATTGCAGGCTATAACTCTCGATGTTACCGTCCATGAACGATCAGAACACACACACGCGCGAACTCGGCAGAATGGCAGATCCGTAATTCTAAAGTCTGCCCTTCTTATAGATCTGGCCAATCATGAGTATGCGATTCTTCGGAATAAAATTGAGAAGTTTGGGACATAAATTAAAATCAGGAAAAGGTAGAATTAGAATAAAATAATAAATAATAGAATCCTCACAACATATTTGATATCGAACAAGTATTTATCAGTATCAAAAATGTTGTCTTTGCACTCTTATTTCAGAATTGGATGGTACAATACCGTTTTACAACACCTGAGAAATAAAAGTTCATATTATGAAGCATAGAAATATTTTGTTTAATGTTTATGATAATATCTTGCCGTGAAGGTGTTTTTCAAAAATTGAATCAGCCACTTTAATGTGACATACAAACTACTCACACTAAAATCATTCAAGTAAGCAAATTTCTTAAACACATTCAAGTGACAATTCAATATGTAATTCGCTTTGTTTATTTATGTCTGAATGTATTTTTGTTTTATAATAACTTTGTAGTGTCCCAACTTAGACTTTATTCAGTAGTATGTGATTTTATATATCTCCGCTTTTAACTTAAGTATATATCAAAATAATAATGAATCTAAACCAGTAGATACAGAATGCTCTAGAAATAAAAAATAAGAGAAATTACATATAGATTATACTTAGTTTTTGACTAAATTATTATTTTCCCTTTAAAATATGTCTGTAATATCTAAATGCAACTTTTCAATAAAATGAATTTTATACCATATGCTTCTTCAGATTAATCTGAATTTGCTATATGCTTCTTCAGATTTATCTGAATTTGTCATATGCTTCTTCAGATTTATCTGAATTTGCCATATGCTTCTTAATATTTATCTATTATTTAAATTTTGATAATAGGTATATATTATCCATTTTTTACTAAGATTGAATTTGTTACACGTTGCTTCAATAGCGGCGTATGTATCCCATAATAATATAAATTATACATTCTTCATTGTACTTCATGAGTTCCTGGCTGATGCTTCTTCCTGTTTCAATAATTAATTAGTATATTTTTAATTTTCTGCTCTAAATTTATTTTTAATTCTACTTACTTCTTTACCCTGGTATTACTGCAAATAGTCAAATAATAAATGCAGTAATAAATATTCTTGTAGTAACAAATTGTAAATCAAAACAATCAAATATTAAACGGAAAGCGCTGAAATGTATTCCGATATGAAATATGCCCGTTACACAAAAACTATTTCAATAGTTAACTTTTGCAGACAGTTTCTGGACTTAATATAATCCAATAAGTAATAAATCTTGCAGTATCAAGTAGCATGTAAGTCAAAACTGGCAGATATCGGTTAAAACACACACACAAATATGTTTTCAAAAAGCGAGACTGTTTCAAATAATTATCTTCTAGATGTCTGTGTTACCTATGTTTCAATAGTTATCTATGTTTCAAATAGTGTGCTATGCTGTATGCCACCTATTTGGCATACAGCATATCTATTACAGCATAGCATTATCTATTTGTCAGAATTCATATCACAATATCTCAGTCTGTGTACATAGCAATGAAATTTACTTGTCAGTTTTAACTTGTCATATAATATATCTACTTACCAATAAGTTTATTTTGCATATATTTTAATGCAATTTTATTATAAAAAGGTTTAAAATAAAAGCCCTTTAAATTCCTATCTCCATACCTATGCCGAAAACAGACTAAATTATATTTTATTTTCTATTTCACATTTTGCTTGCAGTGAGAATGGATATACAATATTCTATTCAAAGAATCCATTTCAGAAATTACACATAAAGAAGAAGATCTAAAATAACGAAAACAATTCAAAATAATTTTATACATCAAATGATATTACTTTCGCAGCATATTAAAAATTTGTTTAGTGATGTGTAGATATTGTATCAGTTGTTGTTGTTGTTGTTGAGACCCAGACCGTCCAACCTACCAGAAAGGTGTAAGGTAACTGTTTGGACGGCCGGAAAGTGTCACCCAATTTAGACCGGAACCCAGTGGGGAAGGCATCCACAGGGACCGTACCCTCCTTCCCCTACCACCAACCTCTCAGAAGGACTTACGGACCCACATGTTTAACGTGATCGTACTCCGCATGAACACGGCGGCAGTTGTGGCAGCGTGCAAATCCAGCGCGCAAACCACCGGGCTACCGCGCCCGAAATGTGCCAACAGCACGCAGATATTGTATCAGTGTCGCATCTCATTACATCGATATTATATCTCATCGATGTCTTCAATAATCATGCCTAGAAAATTAAATGTTCTGAATCTTGCGTATTACTATTTAAAAGATGGAAAATGTGCGAAACTTGAATTACAAATTAATTTATAATTTGTATTTTAAAAACATAAATGAAAATTATATAATCGTATATTCTAATTCCTAAGTGTTCGTTTGTCTGTCCGTCTTTCTGCCCGTCTGGTTTTCATGCTTTTTAGACACTTCCCGACTATATACAGATTTGGAATCTGGTCATTAGTTTAATAAAACTTCCGAAAAATCAAATTTTTCAAAATTGTTCATTTGTTGGGATGTTCCACATCAAATTGTTCGAAATGTAAAATGATAAAAAAATATACTTCGCGATGAGATAAAAACTATAAATCTGGTAAAAGAGTAAATCGTTCTGTTCAAAAATGGCATACAATTTAACTTTCAAATATTTGTTATTTTAGGGGGCCACACAACAAAATTTTCAATTAAACGAATAAAAGAGAAACGCCTGAGATAGAAACTTGAAATTTGGTACATAGGTGAACATTTCGAATCCACTGAGGGATTCTAATTATTTTAAAATTTATTTTTGAGATGGATGCCCTAAATTAAAACGTTCGAAATCTAGTCTGTTTGGAAAAAGGGTTCAAAAGTTAAATACAAACTTGAATTTCGGTAAGAAGATACGTCCTATAATGAAAACAGGGTACAAAATTATTGTGTTGCAATATTTGGTATTTTAGGGGTGGCGCACACCGAAATATTTAATTGGTTGAACAAATGAAAAACACCCACTCTTAAGTAAGATAGGTATTTTAAATTTGATACACCGTTTAACAGACGCGTTGGAAAAATCGCATTATTTAAAAATGCATGCTGTTCCGGGCTTACTTATTGTGAGACCGTTGATTTTCAACGAGTATCCAGCTAGTTATACATTAAATATTGATAATTTAGTCTATCGCCCCCACACAGCCAGATATGCAGAAATGAAATATATCCCCCTGCAACCGCTCTTTAGGACTTCTACTGTGTTTTAAATCACAAACAACGCCGGCATATCTGCAAGTATTATAGCAAATATTAATCGAATATACCGGAAAAAATAAAATAAGTGCAATTTTAACTGCGTAAGTAGGATTTTAAAATTTCCCAATAGAAACACTTGAAACCTAAAAACTATTTCCAAAAAGTAAGCATGAGAAAAACCGTTCAACTGAGTCAGTGAGAATTTCCTTTTCGAAACGAAACTTCCACCTGTTTCTTCACGACTTAGCCAATGCTTGACTATGGAGCCGACTTTCCTTTAAAACACTTTTGATTGATTTCAAAATATCAACCAGGATATTTCAGGAATTTTCCTTAAGCTTCTTGCCTCACTGCAGAAAGAGGAAGCTATAAAAAATAAAAGAGAAAAGCAATCGGTAAACGAACCAGAGTTGCAGTTAGATAAACTTTTACTTTCAAACGATATTTTTAATTCAAATTTATTCTTTCGCAATGTCTAAATTGGATTCCAAAGTAAGATTTTTCCTGGTACTCATACCGCACGGATGTGCAGCAATTAGACACAGTTTTCTTTTCTTTATTTTAGAATATTGAAACACGATTCAAGTTCTAAAAAATACTATTTTGAGCTGTGACATATACCGCAGAACTAAATCATACTATATTGCATATGTATACATCAAATATATAATAATTAATCTAAAGCTAATTATTTAAGCATTCACTTTAATTTATTTCATAATAACAATCAATCCTATTTTACTCCTATTTCATTTTAACATGCTATTTGTTATTCAATTCACTTTAATGATTAATTTAATAATTATAAAGTTATGAAATATTTTTAAAAATTTGAAAATCATTAGTGTAGGTATAATCCGGAACTAAATGTTACATTACAGTAAAATTTATTTAACAACTCCATTATTTCAAGGAGATAATCAATGTTATCGAATAAATCCTTGATATCAAAAGTTGAAAGCTTGTATACTTGCTCACTCTCTCTCTTTTTTTTTTTTTTTTTTTTTTTTTTAAGAATATTATAACTATTCTTAATAATATAACAGGTTGACGCTTAAACTAATTTGAAACTGATTTTATTAAGAATCGACAAAAGAGATTACTATTTGAACCGCCCACAGTGGACGCATTGTTTTCTTAAAAAAATTGTTTGTTAAAAAAATGTATATAGATCTCTTAAACCTGTAAATAAATGTAAATAGAAAGTTACAGTTCGCTTACTTAATCTCATAATTCTGACTGAATCTATACGCCCTAAAAATTGTTCAATATCTCGAGTTCATGCTAGCGTTCTAACGCTTGTATCATTCGTTTTCTAATAAAAAATTACAATATGATTATTTACGATTATGATTATCAATTAATATAATTATTTATCTATCATTATTAAAGGTCTTGCCTTTTAATGATTCTTCAAAAATTCATTCGAAAATTGGAGAGGGGGTTCTTTCTAACATTCGATTACGCTTGAAATCAATAGAGTTCCAATATTCACTAATACATGACTGAATCGTATCACATTATTTTCGAACCGCTTCATTCGTTTGTGAGATATCTCGTCCACAGACTCATGAACACATATACTAACATGCATATACAGACACGAACATGCATACACAGACACGAACATGCATACACAGACACGAACATGCATACACAGACACGAACATGCATACACGAACACACAAACACACATACACACATATATATACACACACACGGACATACACATTACCACACAAACACATATACACACATGTATATACACACACACGGACATACACATTATCACACATCCACACTAACACTAACACACACACATACAAACAGACAACACACACACTAACATTAAATCATCTCAAAAACTTTGGATTTGAGTTCAGGGACGGTTAGTGTTCTTCCGTCTAAAACTTGAATTCGAACTTTCGACCCCGCCACAATACGTTCCCTATACGTTATTATATGTATGTAGGGAAAGTAATATATAGAAATCTCGCAGTTTCTACAGGAACCTAACAGCCAACTAAATTGAAATCGCATTCAAAATTAGAAAGCAATGAACAATTTAAATTTCGCAATGTTCGTTACGTAAAGTTTCATCCAATATTTAAATATTTTTGAGGTAAAAATAGTTTTCAGAATATAAGTTCAATGAGGACAGGTGAAAGTTTCTGACATCTTTATCACAAATCCTTCCCATAGGCAATATAAATGCGTAATCCAAAATCACTTGTAAATCGGATCAACCACTCTCCCATGAAAAGTGCACAGAAAGCGGACACATTATTTTTTTTAATATCCTGAGATTCTTTTAATGATTACAAATCGACAACGGCGGTTACCAGTAGAATGCATCTCGTTAAAAATATATATTTTTTAAAATCACCCTATTTATCAACTTGAATATAATTGAGATATCAGTCCTTATGGGAATAGACAATCATATGTAGATCGCACTCATTAATTTTCCAGCATATTTTAGAAACGAGGCAACGTTGCGTTCTATTCTACCAAGTCGTCATGTCCGAATTTGTAGCTGGTACGTGTGTATTACACTTTACGTGACAAACCCTGATTTTCAAGGGTCTTTAGATCAGCCCAGAATATAGCAAAGATGAATATAGTTAAAGATTTTATTATTTTTCTCTGTAATACGCTCACGAAGCTGAGAAAAACTAAATTAAAAATATACAATTGGTGCGATAGCACCTGGAAAATAAGAACTTTATAATGGTATTTTTTATAGTTCACACTCCGGTCTTTTTTTTTTTTCCCCCTTCAATCTTGACGGTCCTACAACCTTAACTACTGAACCAATTTTAATGAATGATGACTTATTTTATGTGCTCTGGTAGGATATATATATACAGGGTGATTCAAAAAAGATGAGGCAAACTTTACAAGGTACGCACCAAACCAAGCATTTTTCGTCATTGTTTACCGGGTCGGAAATGGAATGTAAAGGCGCCAGTGGGTACTTAATGATGCAACCGACGAGGTGAGACAAAAACAAAAGAATGACGTAGAAGTTCTAAAATGACATTTAATAAACAATAATTACAGTAATGGCTTAAAAGAGCTACCGCCAACCTAAATGCACGTCTCACAGCGGCGATGGAGGGATTGGCGAACTCTCTCGAACAGACCAGGCATGCCGCGCACTTCAGCAGCAGCTGCCGAAATTCTGGCGACGAGTTCCTCTTCAGATGCAAGGGAAGTGTCATGGACGAGACTCCTGAGATATACCCATAAAAAGATCCATAGATGAAATGCATATATCGGCTTTATCCCTAATTGTAAATACCTCCATCATCTCAAAAGTTGGAGCTGCGAATAACTGCTGCAAACTGATAAGGCCGTACATTCGGTGTTACGAAAATTTACATAAGGGTTCGTCTTCCCCAGATGAAATTTTCATACATGTTTTTCTTCTTCAACCGGAAAATAACAACCAGAATGACCCTTTTAAGTTTGCGGAGTGGCAGCTTCCATACGAGTAAGCGCCCTGTAACGCCTTTACATTTTATTTCCGACCCGATAAACTATGACGAAGAATGCTTGGCTTGGCGTGTACTACCACCTCGTAAAGTGTGGCGCATCTTCTTTTAATCACCCTGTATATTTTTTAAGCTTGGAGATAAATTTGATTTAGAATTTCACAATTTGAAAAAACATTATTTTTCGGTTATTTTTATTAATGTTGATGAACCTACAGCCTAAAATACTGAACCGATTTTAATCAATAATGACCCATTTTGTGGTGTTCTGGTTGGAGACACATATTTTTCTTTTAAAACTTAAAAGATAAATTTTATTTAAAATTTCAAAAATTTTAAAAATACATGATTTTTCGCCATTTACTTCAGTGTTGACGGACCTACAGCCTAAACTACTGAACTGATTTTAATCAACTGATTTCAATCAACTGATTTTAATCACACAAAATGATGGCACATTTTATGTGTTCTGGTGAGGGTACATACTTTTCTTTTAAAAAAATTAATTTCTTTTAAATTGGATTAAAGAATTGGAAAAAAACATGAATATATCATTGTTGTATAATGATATTGATAAATTTTTTTACAAATTTTTTTTAAATCTCTTGAAACACCACTTCATCTTAAAAAGTTGTCCACCAAATATCCAAACAAAAACATCCTTCCAAAAAATTTATGAAATATCTTTAGCTAACCTTAAAATTGAAGTTATCTGTATAAAATACTGTATAAAATTCTATAGAAATATACTTCTACAAATCTTCATTTGCTATTTCTGTAAGGTTTTATGTAAAATTCTTGGATAGCTATTCGGCCACATTAAATTTTTTATAAGGGTAGTATAGCTTTTAAAATGCACATGGTTACTGCTTTTTATGTCTACATGGCTGAGTAAAAACAAAAATTTCAAATGTCTACAAAGTAAATAGCATACCATTTTGCGTCACTCATTTATATCCTATTGTAATTATTTCGTGCCCCTAATTTATGCATCTAAATGGAATATCGAAATGCCACATCTCATCAAGCCAAAGTTTCCGAATCTATGATCTAGTGAACAACTAGAAATTGTGGTATCATTGTCATAGTAACGTTATCTGTGTGGTATCGACTTTTGGAACACCTTCTCAAGCATTTCTATTTCCGAGCCATTTTGCGGAAATAATTATCGTTTTCCATTTGATTACATGCATATCTCTGTGTTTGTTCGGAGACCGTTATGAGCTGGCACAATTGCTGTCTGGAGATGACGTAGACTGCAGGTGTTAATTACGGTACGTCACGAATGCAGAGGTTGGTTAACCAATGGGGGCTCAATTAATGAGTGACGTCTGAGCGGTTCGAAGAGCGCTCGCGGCTTTTTGTTCTTGACCTTGGAGGTGTGAGGAAGGCCGGTATGCACGGCAGAGAATTCTTTTAAGTCCGATTTATTGATATTAGTATATCAGAATATCAGATATTAGTATATCAGAATAATAATTACGGAACGGTGGAGCCAGATAGCTAATGGTGTTTAGGGTACTTGCTCACCTTTGTCAAAATATATTACCATCGAATCTCGAAGTTATTCAAGTTTTGAATCTGTGGTTCGTGTGTTTGCGTAGAGTGCAGAATTCAAAATGGTACGCGCTGCACGAGTTTATATATACCTGCCTTATGAACTCAAAATCGTCGATGGAAATTTACTTATGCCGCAGTGGCGGCTCGTGAGCGACATGTAGAGGGAGGCGCTCACCTATGTATTTATGTATATATTATATATCCCTCAGTTTGTGCCAACTACGCCGTTTAGACTTCGAGTTCGTCGTTTGTCTGTCTGGCACTGATAAATTGGTTCCCGCATTACCTCGAAGCAGCCGTATGCCAAATTATTATTTTACTTGAGCTGATATGCGTTGTGCAAGTTTCCTTGAAATGAATAAGAGCCTATTGCAACCATGGAAGTTATTTGAATACATTTCTAAATAAATTTGTAAAAATTAAATACTCTCAGTCGTATGCATGTGCAGTATATTTTTTATGATTAGCGCAAATGTTTTTACACCCAAAATGCACACAATTTTTCTCATATATACTCTATGGCTAATAGTTTTGTACCTGATCGTCCTTGTAACTCAAACAGTAACATAATTAGAGAGCGAAAACCAACTAAATCTACCGCCGTTTATATGCAGAAACAAAGGAACTATTTTTAATACAAGAATTAATTTGGAATTTATAGAAAATTCTTATGCTTTATGCTTATCTCTATTCGTCTTTAAAATGATACTAGCGAGTTCTGCCTGCTAGCAGTCACTATATATAGCAATCGGTTTTTATAACAATAAGTAGTTAGGTCGTTGCGCGGGTGCAACAAAGTGTATCAAAGTTTAGAGTGAGCAGATCGAGTGGGTCCATTGCAGAGTAAAAAATACAGTGTGAAAATTGCATCATAATCGGAGCAAGAGTCACTAAGATAGATAAAAATGTATGAAAATAATATGAAAAAGAGGAGGGTCTCCCCTCTTGCACCACGGTTGTTTCATATTACATAATAACAGACGATATTTGTGTGTCGATGTGTGTGTAAGGTCTGTAGCGGAAAATGTAAACATCGTACGGCCTTGAAATGTCATACACGGATATTTCAGGAGCCAAGGCGATGCATTTTTCGTAAAACCGAAATATGAAATTGAGGCTACTTAAAGTAAAAGTTACGCCCAGGGGGTTGAAATAATAAGGTTGTATATCTAAGTGATTGCCACCAGCAAAATCTAAATCGCTCAATTAGAATGAGAAATAAGAAATTTGGGGGAGGGGGGACTAACCGAACTGAAAGTTGCGCCCAGGAAGATGACACAATAAATATGTATATCCAGTTCACATATACAAATGGTGCCGGGACTATAGCCACCAGCGGAATCAAAATCGCTCAATTAAGAACCGAGATGTGGAATTAGAGGGGGACTACTTAAAGTAAATGTTGCGCCCAGGGGATTGATACGAAAGAGATTTATATTCAAATGGCATAAAGACTGTAGTTACCAGAAGATTCAAAATCGCTCAATTTGGGAACCAAGATGTAAAACCGTGAGGGCTAGTTAAACTAACAGTTACGCTCAGGGGATTTGAATAAAAAAATATGCATGTCCAGGTGATACACGTATTGATAGTGCAGAGACTATAGCCACCAGTAGATTCAAAATCGTTTAATTAGGAAGCGAGATGAGAAATTTTAGGACTACCTCAAGTAAAATTCACGCCCAGGGAGTATCGAAGCAATATTGGTCTTCAATGAAATTAGAAGCAAAACCAGGGGGATTGAGTAGTGGCCGGTGAAGGGGGGAGATTTTATGGAGAACGACGTCAGATCAAAGAATCAAGTATCTGGTTGAAAATTGTTTTTTTAATATTCTTTAACAAATATTTATAATTTTTTCAATCTTTAATGTTAAATAGCTGAAAAAGTAAGACAGCTGAGTAAGTCAAGAGGCCCATGCCCTCAGACAACACATTTCTGAAAGTGTTACTAAATATATCCAAGGGGTATGCCACAAATACAATTCTCGTGGCTTTTAAACAATTAAGAGGTCAAACGCATTGAAATTCGTCACAAACAAAGCATAGAACTACCCTAAATCAGAAATGATCCCCTTTCCGAAGGACAGAACCACCCTACATCAGAAATGACCCCCCCCCCTCCCCACCGGACCTTTACGGAGCGAAACAGTTTCATCAGTAATACGGATGGGTGGGTCAAAACTAAACTGAGTGCCCCAAACAATGCATTTTTCTACCGAAGGCGAAGAACAGAAACCCCCAAAATACCACAAATAACCACCACTTATTCAATTAAGTAAAAAGCACAAAATATATATCGAAATTTTTTTGAATTTCTATTTTCTGTATCTAATACTAAACTATTTCGCCATGAGCCAAAACTGAAAGAACTAGGTCAATAGAATCAATAAAATAAATCAGAGTTACATAAATACAGTAATTTATTTTCAAATATTTATTTAAACATCTAAATTTATTATTTTAAAAAGAAGCGACAGAGAAAACACACATTTATCAAGAAAAATTCGAGGCCAAATTAGCGAAACTTAGCCAATTCGAGTCTGTCGCTCACAGGATTCGTTTCTTTTTGGCGACGAGCCACGGTAAGTGCCGCGGCTCACATCGGATTGAATATTGCAATGTCTGTTTTTTTAACTCTTAATTTCTATTGCCGTTATATTAACATACCGTTCATTCTATCAGCCAGAGGCGATAAAGGGACGCGGCCTCATTAATAATCCCTCATATTTCCCTGTAATGCAGTATTTTCCCCTATAGACTTAATATAGTATAGAAAGATCATAAGAGACTCTTTCAAAGTTTTAGTGCTGTCATCTAGTGACAATTTCATCACTTATTTCCAATTATGCGAATTTTAGTTGAAATAAAATTCAGATAATTTCCTTAAAAATTGTAATTAACCTATATAACTAAAATAATTTAAAGTGCTTGATCAAGGGGGTCCGCGCGGTCCCTCTGAATAGCCGCCCCTGTTATGCCGAAATATTGATTGCCAGTCTACTTGCCTTTGGCCATCCAGGTGTTCGACTGTTCCGGTGTTCGACTGTTTGTGTGTGTTATAATGGATCCTCCCCTCTCCTTGGTATGGAGTGAATTATTGCAGATGAGTTCTTCATTAATTTGTAGGTACAGTTTCCTATTCTTTGTGAGCTGATAATGTTCTTAATCTCAAACAAGGTTCTCGAAAGTTCAATGGAAATAGAACATTTGTATTTTCGAAAGATATTTAATTTCGATGTTCTAATAAATATGTTTATATTTAAGTAACTTGACTTGTATTGCTTTCCACTAGTTGAATTAATGTATGCTCTTACCTTTACCTAACGAGTCATGGCTGGCCAACCGGTTCTTGGAATCGGTCGGGGGAATAGAACCTGGACACAACGCTCATACGATCACTACTAATAATCCTAAACCGATATCGAATTTGATACGGTGTTCATTTCATACTTTATCTCTTAACAAATCTAAAACCTGTTTCACAATTTGGTACCGTGAAAACACATATACTGTTTCACATCTGCAAGAGAAAAAAATTACCTGTTTCTCTTAAACGTTTCTCTAATTGGTATAACTTTATTTGAATTTTCCCCCGTAACAGTGATAGAAAGTTTATAGAAATATGTAAATACATAATGAGCATAAGCAATACTTATTTTCGAACTAATATTTCCATTTCTTTTACAGAGAAGAGGCAAGTCACTTATCAAGCAGATGAAGGAAACGGAGCAGATCAAGAACCTGATGTTCATCTCGTTCGTCCAGTTACAAAGAAACCATTACCTGCTCAAGTTGTGTACCCAGGAGATTTAACAAGTTTTTATACAACTGTAACTCCAGATGACGAAAATAATGCAAAAACGGAGCACTCAAAGTCCAATTCGTCAGCTGAAAATAACAGATCGAAACGCAGTTTTTATAATAAAGACGCAAAAGAAAATAATCCTGTGCTATTAAAATTAGAAAAACCGCTGAAATCATCACAATTCAAATATAGGATGTCAGAAAGTCGACTCCATTCGTCCTATCACAAACCATCGGTATCAGTTATGAATGACATACCAGCCGAAATGTATTTTGATGGAGCAGGCTTTCTTAGATATGAAGATGACTCTGAAGAAGAAAAAGCTCCACATTTTAGATCTCCAAATTATGATAGATCCCATTCAAGATCTCCCCAAGATAACAATAAAGCACTTTCAGATTTCCGTGAAGCGTTTAATATATCACACGAACGGATGGCAAGTAACGTAAAATTTGATGATGATGTAAGTTTCCCCAATGGTGTTATGTATTCAGGAGCAACTGAAGGTAAAAACTTTGATTACGGTGCTCAAGAAACTGAAAGTGGTTCACCTCTTAGTGTAGATTTCCTAAACGCGTATCAAAAAGAAATGTTCCAAAATATACATAATAATTATGCTCAAATGGCGCAAAACCAAAATTCTTTTCAACAAGATCCATTTTCTTTTACATATCCAAACTTTTACAATCCTCAACCTAGTTTTGATCAAACATCGTCGCCAGTTATTCAACAACAACCATTATTACAAAATCATAGGATGACATCATCACCCAATGTAGCTGCAGTTAATTCTCCCACAGTCTATGCATCATCACCAATCCAACCCATCCATGCCAACTCTGGATATGCACAGAATCTAAAATATCCACACTATCCTAAAAGCCAAAGAAAAAGACGTTCTGCAATTATTCATAAACGTTCGGATGAAAAAATAGCCTCAGCTTCAGAGCCTAATGAAGACCACTATCCATATTCTCGACTTCAAGACCAACAAGATTCAAGTTCTGGATTTATACCAATTACGGGAAGTTTCAACGGAGGAACCATACAATTAAATTTCCCTATCTTTGGTGGAAATCCAATTAGCACAAGCAGTTATCCATCAAGACCCCCAGTCCAATCATATCATTCTTATTCTGTTCCTATGCAACCCGAGGGCCGACAGTACCGAAGTTCTATGGAACGTTTCTATCATCCATCTGAAGCTAGACGATATTCTTATGGCATATTAGGCAGTGGAAATTTTGAAGTGATTCAAGGTGGCGTGTTTCCTGGTGAAAGACATCAAGGATTCAGTGGAGGTTACCAGGATGGAAGGATTCCATATGGAAGCAATGACTATGGAAATTATGGTACGACAGAGATAATACTAGACGGTCCGATACAAGGCTTCCAAGGTTTTGACAACTTTCCAGCGCACTTAATCAATGCTTTGTCAAAGCATTCAGAATTAACTATTCACCCCGATCGTCGTGCAACGAAAGATTTAGCTTCGTAACTTCAGATATTTTAAAGTTATTTTAGGTATACATATTTTTTCCAACGGAAGTACAGGTACTTCAAAAGCGAGTTATCTGAAATGGAAAAGCTATTGTATATAACAAATACGCTGTCGTGAATTTTAAACTGAAACTATACATTTTTATATTGACATCTGTGTAATGTTATCAAATTTAAGGATACATTATATTGAACGATTTAAAATCTATTGCAAATGTATTAACTGCTTCCATTGATTATAAAGCAATTTTTAAAATTTTAAATCACATATATGAATGCAATCGCGTATATAAGTAATACCACCTTTCATATAACCCAATGAAAGTAAAACTCACGCAATTTTATTATTATTATTATTATTTTCCAAAAGCACTGTTAAAGCATTTTAAAAAAGAAAAAACGTTGACAAATGTTCAAATTCAGTCTTTAATCTTACAAATGAGCAAAATTAACAAAGTAAACTACAACTAGATTTTCAATTATAATTCAGAATTGTATTGAACAGTCTATGAGTTCTTGATTTTATATTATTTTGCGTGCTCAAAATTTATTAATACGACTATGATTTAGATATTATTTTCTGAACAGGAACAATTATTTTTGTAATTCCTGATACTTATTTGTTGCACTTTTTGTTGTTCATTTATTGCTTATCATTTTGGGTTTCTTCACATCTGATGCCGCATTCAGTCATCCTCGTTCCTCCAATCCAGAAAAAGATGTGACTTATACTTTTTCATCAGATGAAAATGTAAAGAAATTTTTATTTTCTCGAGCTCAACATTTGGCTCAAAACTCCAAGGATAAGAGTAAGAGTCATTTACAATGCTGCAATAAGAGTAGTCATGTGTTTAAATTTGAAAGAGAACAAACACCTCAGTTTCATGTTATCATCTCAAAACGAATCATGTCATCTAATTCATCCTAAATTCATCTTAGAGAAGACAACGTGCACCTCTGTCCATGTTATGTCACACATGTTTTTGTTAACTGAAAGGAAATCACTACAAAAATAGTATAATAAATTTTTTACAAAAAAATATGTTGCCTTTATTTATGTATTGGTCATTTATAAACAATAGCTTACTAATACATTGGAATAAAAAGTCAGATTGCAAAAGAAATTTTGGAAGGCAAGGAATTAAAAAGATATTGTATGCTATTGAATCCGGCATTTAAAGAGAAAAAATCTTATGTGTGCAGCACATGACTACATAATACACTGAATTCTTTCACAACAAATTAATGATTTTCAAGATCCATGACAATTTTCTTTAACGTTGAATTGTACATGCACATTAGTAGCTTCTCTGGAGGACAATGCATAAAACTATTTCGAAGTACCCAATTAACTTATATTTCGAGCTAATTTAACTTGATAAGTATAAATATTATTAGCATCCGCTTTGCTACTCAACTTTCCCAATCAATATTATTAATTTCTATACGACTTCCTATCGAAACATAATTACTATATAGCCTCTTGCAAAACGCAATTAATTTACGGCACCTTTGACACACACACACCCCTCATTAAACGTACCTGCCCCACAAACGCACTATATTTTGAATTAAAAATGTTAATTTCTTCAAAGCGACAGGATTTATTAAAGAAACTGAGCTTTATTTTCCAAGATATTGAACTTTCACCAATTTTAACGTCATTTTTGTTGCTAAGCATCATTTTTGCCAATATGGCAACCATTTTCATCCATTTGGCAGCATTTTCAAAAAATCGCCAAGTTGGTAATATTTCGCCAAATTTATAGCCAATGCCAACCTATTTATGGATAATTTCTCCTCATTTTAATTTCCTGTAACTTTTCCGATAAATGCACCCGAAAAACGCGCTATATCTCGAGAACGGTTCCTGCTAGCGTGCTATCTTTCGCTTTCTAGTGATAATTTAGGCAAAAAATAATTGTTTATTTAACATTATTAAAAGTTGTGATTTTTAATGATATTTTAAAAATTCATACGAAAATTTTAACATTTTTTTTATATTTTTCTTTTGATTTTTGAAATAAAATGTACAGAAAACTAAGGGCCTTTCCCTGGTCCTATCATAAAAATCTGATGTGGGCAGCACATGACTTTCCCTGCAGACTTATATCCACGTTCTATTTATTTGAATTAAATGTAATTCACTTTTAATTCAATTTTCGTTCTCATTCAGTAACCGGGCTTATTTTCAAAGGTGGCGTAGGCAGAGTACGAAAAACTAAAATATCTCGAGAACGGCTAGTCCTAGTGTAATGGGGTTGGTCTTATTCTTTTCGTCGTTAAACATTATGTATTAAACGGGCATTTAATGGATATATCTAAGTATACCAAGTTCTTTAGTTTAGATTTTGAAGATTTTAGCGGGCCGTTTTGCAAAAAAAAGCAGGTTATTTTTTTCCGAATCGTACCAAAATCCAATCAGCACCAGAGTGACCTATACGTGACTTATCTACCGAATTTTGTGAAATTCGGTTCATTAGTTTTTCAGCTAGCGTGGATACAAGCTTTTGCGGGCCATTTCGCAAAAAAAGGCGGGTTCTTTTATTCCGAATCGTACCCAAAACTAATCAGCACTAGCCCCGCCCACAAGTGACTTACCTACCAAATTTTGTGAAATTCGGTCCATTAGTTTTTTAGTTACAGTGGATACAAAATCTGCACAGACAGACAGACACACAGACACACAGACAGACAGACAGACAGACAGACAGACAGACAGACACACAGACACACGCACAGACGTCACGCTAAAAATGGTTTTTTCGTATTCTAGAGGTCTCGAAACGTGTAGATCCGTCGAAAACTCGAGTTGCGATTTTCGGTATGATTCCAATACTTTCCCTATACATTACCATGTATTGCAGGGAAAGTAAAAATCTGATGTGGGCAGCACCTGACTTTCCCTGAAGTCTTATATTTACGTTCTCTTTATTTTAATTAAATGTATTTCACTTTTATTCAATTTTCGTTCTCATTCGGTAATCGGACTTATTTTCAAAGGTGGTGTAGGGAAAGTACAAAAAACTAAAATATCTCGAGAACGGCTAGACCTAGTGTAATGGGGTTGGTCTTATTCTTTTCTTCGTTAAAAATTACGTATTAAATCAGCATTTAATGGATATATTTGAGTATACCCAGTTTTTTATTTTAGATTTTGGCAATTTTTGCGGGTAATTTTGCAAAAAAAGGCAGGTTGTTTTTTTCTGAATCGTACCAAAATCTAATCAGCACCAGGGTGACCTATACGTGACTCATCTACCGAATTTTGTGTAATTCACTTTTAATTCAATTTTTTGTAATTCACTTTTAATTCAATTTTCGTTCTCATTCGGTAACCGGGCTTATTTTCAAAGGTGGCGTAGGGAAAGTACGAAAAACTAAAATATCTCGAGAACGGCTAGTCCTAGTGTAATGGGGTTGGTCTTATTCTTTTCGTCGTTAAACATTACGTATTAAACGGGCATTTAATGGATATATCTAAGTATACCAAGTTCTTTAGTTTAGATTTTGAAGATTTTTGCGGGCCGTTTTGCAAAAAAAGGCAGGTTATTTTTTTCCGAATCGTACCAAAATCTAATCAGCACCAGAGTGACCTATACGTGACTCATCTACCGAATTTTGTGAAATTCGGTTCATTAGTTTTTCAGCTAGAGTGGATACAAGCTTTTGCGGGCCATTTCGCAAAAAAAGGCGGGTTCTTTTATTCCGAATCGTACCCAAAACTAATCAGCACTAGCCCCGCCCACAAGTGACTTACCTACCAAATTTTGTGAAATTCGGTCCATTAGTTTTTTAGTTACAGTGGATACAAAATCTGCACAGACAGACAGACACACAGACAGACACACAGACAGACAGACAGACACACAGACAGACAGACAGACAGACACACGCACAGACGTCACGCTAAAAATGGTTTTTTCGTATTCTAGGGGTCTCGAAACGTGTAGATCCGTCGAAAACTCGAGTTGTGATTTTCGGTATGATTCCAATACTTTCCCTATACATTACCATGTATTGCAGGGAAAGTAAAAAAAATCAATAGGCTTATATTATTTCAATTTGTTCGAGAGATATGGTATCCAATGTCTCACAGGCACACACATACGCAAACACACACACGAACACACATACATAACACGCTCACACACACATACACACACGCTCACACACACATACACACACGCTCACACACACACACACATATACACACGCTCTCATACACATACACACACGCTCACACACACATATACATACACGCTCACACACACACATACACACACACACGCTCAAACACACACACACAGAAAGAGAGAGAGAGAGAATTGATAAAATATTTTATTCGCATTCAGGGGTGCTCGAAACATCGATATAAAAACATCCAAATCCTAGAGTGGGATTTTTGACCTTATCACATATACTATGCTTTTACATAAACAGTGGCCGCCGCTTAATTGGATCACGTTCGTGTCATCGATGTTTGATCCAATAAAGCGGCTGATTCGAAAAAGCGGCCGCGATGCAGTTTCGTTTTTTTTTTACTCAGCATAGTAATACATACACGAGCGTTGAGGGGGGAGGGGCAGAGGGACAAATTTTCCCCGGGCCCGAGTATCAGCCACACCAGGTAGAAAATTATGTAAAAACATATAGGGGAGGGGTCCGGGACCCAGGTTCAATGTCTGTCCTAGGGCCAGAGACCAGCTCTCGATGGCCTTGCACATACATGAAACATACATAGTCGTACATATATGAAAAAGTTTTGAATGTTCTTACTTTTTCATACATAAAATTAAGAATTTAAAGAAAGGATTAAATTTTTTTTGCAATAAAATTTAACATTGAAAAGATAAGGTAAATGTCTAAGATAAGGTATATTATATGCAGCCCTGAGTATATTATATGCAGTATATACAGTACATATGTAGCAATAAATACACTATATAAGAATAAACACTTTATGTACTTACTGTACTTTATTGGAAAAACATTTGTATTGTAGATTGCTTCGTAGTGGCAGTAATTAGCTTTGATACTCTCTTTTCAATATCATAAAAAGAATTATAGTCATCGCAAGATGCACCTCGTTGTTCTATTGTCCTTCTAAGAATTTGAAGAGCCTGACGCGATTCCCTAGCCGTTGGTGGTGGCAGTTCATTGTTTTCTACTTCTTCCTCATCTGCTTCTCCAGTTGTTTCTTTGGATTGTTGAATTGTTAAAACAATATCTTCTTCCGTTTTTTCAGCTGATGTCGGTACGTTACCATCGATATTGACCCAGTTCCAAAATTCTTCTGTAAGCTCCTCGTCGTTGAGTGGAACTTTTTGCTCCTGTGGAATGTTGTTCGCTACTTCAACTATGACTCCCGATTTTTTTAAACAATTGAAAATTGTTATTGGAGTAACATTTTTCCATGCATTTATTATCATGTGAAAGGCGCCAAGAAGACTGACTGATTTCGCTATACTATCACTAGCAGTAGGCTTCGTTGGATCGTCTATTGCCTGAACAATTTTCATTATTATATCCTTGCGATAATAGGTTTTAAAAGTTTTTATGATTCCTTGATCCAATGGTTGAATAACTTATGTGGTATTTGGTGGAAAATAAAACAGTTCTATGTTGTTTAACTTCAACTCCGGATGGGCAGTGCAGTTGTCGAGCAAAACTGCAATAGAGCTGTTTCAACCACGTGGCACTCTCTTAGTAACGAGCCTTAGCAACGGTTGCTGGTGGTCAAACAACTCATAGATAGGCCATTGCTATACACGTTGTACTGTTGCTTCAAAAATATTAATTTAAACTTTAAGTAATAATTATGTCATAATTATGTCATGTATGTTATTTTCAGGATATGGATGATCGAGCTAAAGCTCGATATTCTTTATTTGTCATGATATTAATAATTTTAAAATGTTTTATATTTGCGAAAATGTAATGTAATTCGAATCCAAATTGTGAGTTGGATTTTCATATGCTTACACCTCATAAAGAGCTGAGACAATATTAGAAAGTCTTGAAAAGTATGTGTGTGTGGGGGGGGGGGCAACTGTTTAACATTTGCTTATGCCAGGGTTATTTTAAATGTAAAATACGCATAGCATTAAAATGTCTTGAAAAGTGTGTGTGTGGGGGGGGGGGGGGGCAACTGCTTAACATTTGCTTATGTCAGGGTTATTTTAAATGAAAAATACGCATAACATTAAAAAGTCTTGAAAAGTGTATGTGGGGGGTGGGGGGTGCAACTGTTTAACATTTGCTTATGCCAGGGTTATTTTAAATGAAAAATACGCATAGCATTAAAAAGTCTTGAAAAATGTGTGTGGGGGAGGGGGGCAACTGTTTAACATTCGCTTATGCCAGGGTTATTTTAAATGAAAAATACGCATAACATTAAAAAGTCTTGAAAAGTGTGTGTGTGGGGGGGGGGGCAACTGTTTAACATTTGCTTATGCCAGGGTTATTTTAAATGAAAAATACGCATAACATTAAAAAGTCTTGAAAAGTGTGTGTGTGTGGGGGGGGGGGGGGCAACTGTTTAACATTTGCTTATGCCAGGGTTATTTTAAATGAAAAATACGCATAACATTAAAAAGTCTTGAAAAGTGTGTGTGGGGGGGGGGGCAGCTGTTTAACATTTGCTTATGCCAGGGTTATTTTAAATGAAAAATACGCATAACATTAAAAAGTCTTGAAAAGTGTGTGTGTGGGTGGGGGGGGGGCAACTGTTTAACATTTGCTTATGCCAGGGTTATTTTAAATGAAAAATACGCATAACATTAAAAAGTCTTGAAAAGTGTGTGTGTTGGGGGGGGGGGGGCAACTGTTTAACATTTGCTTATGCCAGGGTTATTTTAAATGAAAAATACGCATAACATTAAACAGTCTTGAAAAGTGTGTGTGTGGGGGGGGGGGGGCAACTGTTTAACATTTGCTTATGCCAGGGTTATTTTAAATGAAAAATACGCATAACATTAAAAATCTTGAAAAGTGTATGTGGGGGGGGGGGGGGGGCAACTGTTTAACATTTGCTTATGCCAGGGTTATTTTAAATGAAAAATACGCATAGCATTAAAAAGTCTTGAAAAATGTGTGTGGGGGAGGGGGGCAACTGTTTAACATTCGCTTATGCCAGAGTTATTTTAAATGAAAAATACGCATAACATTAAAAAGTCTTGAAAAGTGTATGTGGGGGGGGGGGGGCAACTGTTTAACATTTGCTTATGCCAGGGTTATTTTAAATGAAAAATACGCATAGCATTAAAAAGTCTTGAAAAATGTGTGTGGGGGAGGGGGGGCAACTGTTTAACATTCGCTTATGCCAGGGTTATTTTAAATGAAAAATACGCATAACATTAAAAAGTCTTGAAAAGTGTGTGTGTGGGGGGGGGGGCAACTGTTTAACATTCGCTTATGCCAGAGTTATTTTAAATGAAAAATACGCATAACATTAAAAAGTCTTGAAAAATGTATGTGGGGGGGGGGCAACTGTTTAACATTTGCTTATGCCAGGGTTATTTTAAATGAAAAATACGCATAACATTAAAAAGTCTTGAAAAGTGTATGTGGGGGGGGGGGGGGCAACTGTTTAACATTTGCTTATGCCAGGGTTATTTTAAATGAAAAATACGCATAGCATTAAAAAGTCTTGAAAAATGTGTGTGGGGGAGGGGGGCAACTGTTTAACATTCGCTTATGCCAGGGTTATTTTAAATGAAAAATACGCATAACATTAAAAAGTCTTGAAAAGTGTGTGTGTGTGGGGGGGGGGGGCAACTGTTAACATTCGCTTATGCCAGAGTTATTTTAAATGAAAAATACGCATAACATTAAAAAGTCTTGAAAAGTGTATGTGGGGGGGGGGGCAACTGTTTAACATTTGCTTATGCCAGGGTTATTTTAAATGAAAAATACGCATAGCATTAAAAAGTCTTGAAAAATGTGTGTGGGGGGAGGGGGGCAACTGTTTAACATTCGCTTATGTCAGGGTTATTTTAAATGAAAAATACGCATAACATTAAAAAGTCTTGAAAAGTGTGTGTGTGTGTGGGGGGGGGGGGTTCACTGCAAACTTTCCTGTGCTTCAAATTTTCAGTATTCCAATCTTTTCTGTTGATTCTTAACCCTTTGGCTCCCGAAACGGCCCAAACGGCCCCTACAAGCAAAGTACCGCAGACGGCCCAACGGCCCAGAGATATCGCGACCCCCTTTTCAAGGTGGGAGGTTGGACTTCAAAACGCCGACAAAGGGGAAGAGGCTATCTGTCATTCATTCTACTCCTAAGTACTTTGGCGACAGGTTTTACTTTTGGCTAATTACCTGGCGAAAACACGGGGACTGAAGTCAAGTGTCAGGTGTCGTAATATTTATGAGTTTGATAGATTTTCTTAAGAACTATGTTTCTACTTCTGCTTCTTAACTTTTATTCGTTTGTTTTTCGAATTCAGTTTGAAATGAGCGCTTTGTAAAATGTTAACACAGGATGAGTTAGAATGCAATCTTATTTAATGATACTGATAAATCGGATTGCACTGAATCGGAAGATGATGACTGGTATGAGGGTAATGCAGATAAAAACAATCTTGAATTTTTAACACTTTACAACATAGTTGAAAAGTGTTTATGACTTTGTTCATTCAGTCTGTCTGTTTGTCTGCCCATTCGCATGATAATTGCCGTATAAATGACTTTATCAAAATGAAATTTTAGTATGTTGTTTAGGCGGTCTGTAGGGGAATGTAAATAAATAATATCACTCAATTAATTTTGGATTGAACCTGGTTTGAAAAAATGAAATGCATTTAATCCTATGGGACCTAATTTTTCAAACATTTTTTAAGGGAATTTAAAATTCACAAATTGCTTTGAAAGTTTTAGGAAATATTCAAATTATCACATAAAATATATAAAAAATATTTCATAAAAATGTATTCAGTAGTTTTTTAAATAAAAGTTAAAATATTAATTTCACCCATTATATGAAGAGATTATGTGGCAATTATATAAAAAAATCACGTAACTCACTTCAAAATAAAATATGGTATCCATCTTGTGTCAAAATCCTGATTTTTAAAGTTCCTTTTAATTTATATTTGGTGTTGTATCCGTTCTAAAACCACTTTATTTTTGCTTAATTCTTGTGCATCATTGTTCTGAAACAACGCAATTATAATATATTTCAGTTTAAATGATCATCAAACTTTGATTATTTCTACAACGAAGTATAATTTTCACTTATGGAGATTGTAAACACATCAAGCTGTAAGATGAGTTGTACAAGAATTCCTGAATTTCTTTAACGCAAAGTTATGTAGCGCTGGAGTCTGCAATATAATTGATATGAATGAAACAGTCATTGATTTTACATAGAGAACAGACGATTTTATTGTAGACTTTTCCGGTGAAGTTTTAAACACAGAGTTAAATTACTTTTATCTCCATGGTTTTAAGTTTTTATGTAAAATAAATTATTGTAGTATTGAAAGGAATAGAATAAATATTTATGAATGGAATTTTTACTGCTTTTTCATAGAGAGCCAGGCAATTTATATTTCAATGACGTCATTTGAATGAAGTTCATTTTTCTCGATGAAGTTTACAAATATAATAAATTATTGTAGCATTGTGATAATTTAAAAAATATTAACGCTGAATGTTTCGCATCTTAGAGATGTTCAAATAAAATTGCATTGCAGTTGGAAAGTGTTTCATAATCAATGCTTTATGCATGATTGATCTTTTTTGTTAAATAATGAATAAAGAGAAATTGAGACTGTTATGATGGATAAAAATGAAGAACTTAATTGAACAATGGATATAGATAATACAAAAATGTATTTTCTTGCAAATACATTTCCTGCATTTGCTTGCCGTTCTGGACCTGTCAATGATTTACCACCTGGTGCTAGTCCATTGCTATTTTTTAAATTATTTTACACCGACGAAGCTGTAGAAACAATTCGGTTAAATACGAACAATTATGCATATTTTTGTGCAACAGAGCAAGGAAATGAAGATATTTCAATTCAAAGTCCCTGATCAGAAATTTATTAAACTCCAATTTTATACATTTCCTGTTATATTTTATATCCACTCAAAATATATCAGGAAAGATAATGATCGCAGTAGCTCAAAGCGTTGTCAAGCGAGCCAAAATTTGATGTTTTGGTTCTCACCTAAAACACGAGTTCTTTACAGAACACTATATAACATATAAAAAATAATTATTTACTTTAACCCACTAATTTTACCTGCAAGGTCGATTTTTACTGATGTAGGTAAATGGAATTTGGGTCATACCCCCCCCCCCCCTCTCTATTTGGAGGAAAAGTTATGTTAATTGAAAAACAAAATTTAGTGATGTCATTCTTTCGATCGTAATCCCCCTTTTCGAAATCTGGGCTACATCTATAATTTTAATACTATTTATACGTATAGCGCAGTTAACACAATTATTTTTCTGTATAGACCATATTATTGCATGTTTGTTCCACTTTAGAAACATATACAGTAACACATTCTACATAGAAAAATAATTTCAAGAAAACCTTAAATTTTGGACTACGGGTATTATATATATATATATATATTACTTTTCGTTCATTGGATTTTCAAACTTCTATTATTATATATATATATATATATATATACCAATCCTTACATAACCTTAGCATATATAAAATTTCATGGTGGCACCAATATTTTGTTCTAATCATAAAACCTACTGTATATTCAGATAACTTAGTTATCTGAATTTTAATTATATTTATTTCATGATAAGTTAGTTATATGAATAACAGATGCTGGTTGCTAGTGGGGATTTTACGTAACGTTTACCCTTCATATACCGTTTACACCTCATAGAAGTACAGATATGAACTGCTTTACAAAAGTGTTGAAATATGCTCTGGAAGTTTCTCCTTCAAAATCTAAAATTTAAAATGTTTTTTAAAAAATTCTATAAGAACAAACATTTTGAAGGAGACTTAAAAAAGCCAAGACTTATTCCTCAACAAATCGTAGGTTTTCAGACACTTTTAAGAGGGGGGGGGGGGGTATTCCTTTATATTTTTACCCTGTAAAGCAAACCACCGATTGAACCGTTTTATAATTTGGTTCCCTTTTCTTTGCCAAAGTTCAGTGGAGCCGTGAGAAAACTATTTTTACAGTCACAGACATCGTACAAGAGTATTATTATTCAGCCTCAGGTTTGGACCTCATTTTACAAGATGCCCCAAAATAAATGACTGCATTTCCGACAAAGCATGACACCCTTTTGAAATATATAACAGACTCATAAAAGCAACTGACTCCTTGAAGCAACCCTGGGTTATATATTACTTCCATAGCCCTGAAAGCAACCTGCCTAGCCTACAGATATACAACAATGCATATTGTTCTCCAGCTTTCTTTATATAGCCATCATGTACAAAGACATACAGCAACTTATTCAGAGATAAAATACACAGCTGTTTTTAAGTCATTTCAGCCGATATCTGGGGTGCTGGATGCAGTTAGTTAAATTGCCGACACCGTAAATCAGGTAAGTAAAGATGACCAAATTTATTTTTCTAAAAATAAGCTTGTCAAAGCACAGACTTGAGGGCACAGACGGTTTAGAATTTGTTTGTTTGGTAGGAGGAGAGGTACTGTTGGCTGCTGAAATCCCACAAGTCCGGGTGTTACATCCCTTTTATCTCTATAGAGATAAAGGGGATTATAATTTCAGTCCATTTGATGGAAACTTTTCCGATTGAGGAAAATTACGACTTTAGAACGGAATTAATTTCGCCTTTCACAAATCTTAAAAATATGAAACGATATATACGAATGTTTATTACTTTATTTCCAAAGATTATAGTTTTCCGAAGACTGTATTTTAAGCATTCATATTTTAAGCATAAATATTTGAAAATTTGAATCAATAAAACATCTTTAAAATCTAAGTTCAGAGAAAATAAACATACAGGCAAATAAAGATATTACAAGATCAGGTGGTTTGTGAAATTTTCAAAAAATGGGAATTGCGGAATGTAAAATGTTAGATAAAAAATTAATGAACATTTCTATGAAAATTAAAATGTGTATTTCTTAATCTATAGTATTGACACCACACTCCTTCCACAATCGTAAGTAAATATCAATATACAATCACAACACATGGACATCAAAGAATATAGTATAAAAATTCTGATTATGAATGATCTTAACAACAGTGTTTGTATTACATAAAAGCATCCATGAACCGGTTTCGTATTTATTACGCGTCCCATGAAATAACTGATATTTACAATGACAATAATAAAAACTTATTATGCGCAGAATTTGGGAACCGACAAATTCAATTCTGCCACGTAATCATCTTCAGTTTCTTCAGCATTTAAGTCAGGCTAGACGAGGCTGCAACGGCTAAGTTCATAGTGAACCCATCAATAGAGCATCCCCAAGGATTACGCATTCATATTTGTTTCTTTTTTGTGTGAATAATAACAACTTAAAACTCATAAATTTCGAAACATTCTTGTTTTAATAATGCGAATTATTATATTTATTTCTAGTTTTTTTTTTTGTTTTTTTTTTTATTTTGCATAATGTACGAATGCAAAACTTTTCATAGCGATACGCGCATTCTTCCTTGAGTTATTTTGTCCACATCACATACATAGAGAGGGAGAGTTTGAGGGTGGAACAAAAGTATCGGAAATATGGGCGAAAAATTTTAACACATAATTTCTTGTCAAAAATCAAGAAAACAACATATTTGTAATATTATAAAGTAAAAATGTAGAAAGTATTTTTGATTAAAATGAAAAATTATAGATAAGATCTGAGTATACTTCTCTAAAATTAATGGTATTGTAACAACGGGTAGTTAAGTGTCTAAAGCCCAGGCCAACCGACTCGTCCGAAGACATCGAGTAGCAAAATGGATGGCCGGGGGTGGTTACCCTTCACATAGAGAGAGTAATTTCATTGGTTTATTAGCATACATTGTCTGAAGGATGTTTAGCCTGATAATTGCCATTAAATCGGGAGGTCCCACGCTTAGCTAACAAATAAGTTTAAAAATACTATAATGCACTTTGAAAAAGAAGTAATTTTTTGTGTACAAAATGTGCAAAAATCCAAACAAACATTTAATATATATACATATATATATATATATATATATATATATATATATATATATATACATATATATATATATATATATATATATATATATATATATTTTCTGCTACACAACTTCAGAAATTAGTTTATTTTAATCCAACCTACTAAGTAAAATATATTGTCTAACGAAGTAAAATGTTTACTAATTATTCGCCAAACAAGTGATTTTTTAAAAATATGTCACTCAAAAGAATCATTGACAGCAAACAACCCTTTTCTGAAACCTATTAACCCTCCCCTCTCCTTTGAGGGTATTCGCGTAGAAGAGGAAAGGCGTGTGTTTACTCAAGCGTCATTATCTTCCAAGGGGGTTGGAAATGGCCATTCCCTGTTCGGCCGTCTTAGGGGTTCTGGGGTAGTACTGGAAAAATGAGCTCGGGACTCAAAGGGTTAAAGGCCATTCTTTGCTTCTTTTAACTGACAAGTCCTTGATTTTATTCCCTTTATTTTCAATTATTCTAGGGAATGAAAAAAATGATACAATTAATTACGGCACAAATCGCCATTATCAAATTCAATTACTTTATCTTAAAGAAATTATGATTATATATGATATCGGCCGGATATAGTTTTAATAAAACGACTTTTTAAAAAAAAATTCACACCAAAACGTATCCCGGCGCTCTTCACTAAGACGTCTTTTTGACTCATTTCCTCTAATTAATAGAGCAGGGAGTCTAAAAAAAGATTTGCTGTCTCGATCAGGACGATTTCCGCATTTGAAAACACCACAAGCGGTAGGCATAATGACAAATATAAAATTTTGTAACACTATACACGGCAGTATATCTACAATTGACTCAAACGCAAAGCCAGCAATATTTGACCACCAGCAACGGTTGCTAGGTGGTAGCTTGGCGATGTGACGTCAGGTGAAAAAGCTCTATTTTTTCTGTTCCAAGCTCTGTATCCCATTTCCTCATGTATTTTGTGAAAATCTCGCTCGTCATCCATGCCTTTGTATTGCTTGTGTATTCTACGGGAAGCTGTTTCACACCTTTTAAACAACGTGGTTTCTTGCTCGTGCCTATGACGAATGGTCTTTTCTTTACTGTTCCAGTCATATTACATGTCAGGAGAACTGTTATCCGAGCCTTTATTTTTTTACCTCCCGACCGATTCTCATCTTTTGAACATCAGAGTATGGTCTGGTAATGCACGATAATACAGCCCAGTCTCATCAATATTTTAGAGCTGATTTGCAAAATATCTTGACAATAGTTCTGGCAGAATCTCTTGTACCCATTTTTCTGCAGCGCTAATATCCATTCAAGCTTAATATTGCACGTGAAAGTGGGGCATTTTTAAGTCGTGCGGCCTTGAACCATTCCAAGAGAGCTGCTTCGACATCTTCTGCTTTTCCAACTCGTTGCCGTTTACGATTCGTGTTTCTATTCAATGCATGATCATCTAAGATTTTACTCCTTTGTTTCAAAAGGCGACATAAAGTTGACTGAGGTATGCCCAATTTCAAAGATGCTTCTGTCTGATTGCATTTCGGCAGAACATCAAATTTTTTAAGAAGTTCATATTTTTCAGACAAGCTAAAATCCTTACGTTTTGCCATCGAATTCACAAATAAAGGCTTTCTGTAACACGACCGACACACTAATAATGAACAAAGTGACAACGTTCTTAGCCCTTCCCCTTTCACCTCCCTTTCTTTTCTCAATCCTTCTGCCACACGTGTGTGGGAGTGGCGTCTTATCACAGGCGCCCAGGGGATTCACGTTTCTAAGAAATCTGGGTCTGACTTTGTTGCGCGCCGCTTGGCACCCTGTTTGTCAGGCTTTTAAAAAGAACTCCAGAAAAAGCTGACATTGGGAAGAACACAATGGAAAGTTCAAACAATGAAAAACGAGCATCAAATCGCGAAAATTTTTGATCCATTTATCTGGAGGTTTTGATCCAAATAGCCGGCGGAGTTTCAATGTAAAAGAGTGATTCCGTTCCGTTTTCCGTAATTTGATTCGATAAAGCGGCTGATCCAATTAACCAGTGATCCAATTAAGCGGCGGCCACTGTACTATGGGAAAATAAAAAGTGAAAAACTACAAGTACACAAAACACCCAAAATTGTACAATAAATAGTAATTACAGAAATTCGTTCAAATTGCTGCAAAGAACACCTGTGAATAAAAACTTCGTTCGAAAGTAGCATAAAAGAATTATATCATGGTGAGAAATTTCGTAAATAAGTAGAAAAAATTGAGTGTGTCCAACTCATGTTCTTACCTATCGCTAAATTCCAATATTATGGTAAAAGCAAAACAATAATGTAAATAAATGCTTTCTTATTACTAAATCTCACTGAAAAAATCAATAGGTTTATTACTGTTACCAATTAAAATAAACACAACAAAATTTCATGTAATTCGCTTGACTATTTCAAGAAATATATTTTTCCCTGTGGAAAAGTAAATTTCCTAATATCTTTCAAACGGGCTTCTGATAATTACTAAACAACGTTTATTTGTATTTGGTTAAAAGTACTTGCAAAAATTTCATCATTTGATAAAAGTGAGCACATTTCTTCATTTTAAATCATAAACTTACATCATAAGAAGTTCCCAAAAAGTTATTTCTCTATAAGTTATGTAATTCGCTTTTAAATTAAAAAAATTACACATAAAATGTTTGTTTTACCAACAAATTTTTGCATAATTCTGTTTTCATAATTATTTTTCGCTTTTTGAAAAAAAAATGTTTAAATTATTGAAGTATTTCCCCTGTTTCAAGCTCTCAATAGGCTTCTGGCATTTATTGATTGGAAAAGTCGTGCCAAATTTAAGCTAATCGAGTTGAGACTAAGCTAATTCCAGCTAATTCGATAATCTAAGCTAATTCGGTTTAAGCTAATTCGAGTGTCTCAATTTGTTTGAGACACTCGAATTCTGTTTTCATAATTATTTTTCGCTTTTTGAAAAAAAAATGTTTAAATTATTGAAGTATTTCCCCTGTTTCAAGCTCTCAATAGGCTTCTGACATTTATTGATTGGAAAAGTCGTGCCAAATTTAAGCTAATCGAGTTGAGACTAAGCTAATTCCAGCTAATTCGATAATCTAAGCTAATTCGGTTTAAGCTAATTCGAGTGTCTCAATTTGTTTGATAGATATAGGAAATATGCGAAATATATACGAAAAATATACGAAAAATAAAACGAAATTTCAGATATCTCGAGAATCACTTACAATTTGTCGTTACCAAACAACAATAATGCCCATTTATTATGGGTTCAAAGTATCTGCTAATAAGTCACTCATTTGATCAAGTTGCGCTCATTTTTTTAATGATACTTTTTTATTTTAGATCATAAACATGAACATCTTAAGTTCAGTGCATGTTATCGTTCTGCAAGTTGTGCCATACACTTTGCAAAGTCCCCTATGATGATGATAAGAGCATGCAATTTCGTCCCAGTAGCTCAACGGTAAAGCCTCGGCTGGCCAGTTCGGAGATCCAGGGTTCGATTCCCGGTCGGGGCAGTAAGGCTCTTTACAATAACGCCTGAACAAATCAACCCTGTATGTTAGTGCAAAGATGTCGAAGGTCTGAAAATGACCCTAGTACGACTAGTACGGATTCAGTGGCCTCTGGAAGAATGAGCGCCGGTTTCAAATTGGGAGGATAACGTCCACGCAAGATACTTACCTGGGTAAAAAGAGTAATAGCAGGAGGCTAATCTGAGGTAATAATTGCAGGGGGTGGTTAGTCAGATTATCCGCCAATCTGACATTAGAGGGTGGAGAATGCAGAGTCCACTATGACGATAACAGCTTGGAATTTTGTCTCAATAGCTCAACGGTAGAGCGTCGGCTGGCCAGTTCGGAGATCCAGGGTTCGATTCCCGGTTGGGACAGCAAGGCTCTTTATAACTCCTACATAAAAGATTACATATAAAATGTCTATTTTTGCATCAAATTGAAAGATAATCATCTTATTATTATTTCCTTCCTATTTCTGAAAAAGAATGTTTGATAAATTGAGGGTGTTCCCGTGGTCCGATCTCTTCGAAAATCTATAGGCCTCAAAAGTAAATCTGTTGAAAGAATTATGCCAAATTTCAGTTGACTCAATTTATTCGATCTAGGTGGTAACACATAAAATTTCCAATATCCCGAAAACACGGGGGGAGGGGACAGCCTAGTGGGCAAGTAAGGAGATTGCACTCGGACGACTCGAATTCGATTCCCGGATCTTCCCAGACTATTCCCGTGTTCACACGGAGTGCGGGCACGTTAAGGGTGAGCGTCAGTAAATCCTTTGCCCTATCCGCACTTTGTTAACTTTCGCAGATCACGTTTTTCGCCAAAATTCTGCTCAAACCAGTTGCGAAATATTTTCTGAAAGATAAAATGCAATGGTTGGATTATATTAAACTAAATTTAATACTCAATAAAATATAGAATATATTTTTTATTTTAATCCAAAATATTTTTGGTGCTGTCATCTGTTATCGCGATTTAATTCATACCGACTATTTTTATTTTTTAATGAACATTTTTAAATGTCTATTCCATCTAATATGATATTAAATACAACAGCAGATCATATATAATAATACCACAATCACGGAAAGGTAATTGAACTTGGACTTGAAGACAAAGGAACTTGAAGACAAAGCTTCAGTCCTCAGTGATGTGCATTCAGATCCCCTTATCAAATTTATAGAATGAGAAATTACCTTTCCGTGAATGTGGCATTATTATATATGATCTGTTGCTGTATTTAATATTATATTATAGTCCGACTCCCGTGAGTTGGCAGATGACCTTGGATGAGTCCACTTCGCTTAAGGGAAGAAGGCTGGCAAACAGACGACTTGTGCATTACAGGGAAAGGGCTGCTGAACGCAGAAACCTGTTTGGCGACCGCGTATTTCGCCAAGAATTTGGAATTTAGAATTGTTGGAATGCATTTAGAATCGTTGCGTTGGACTAGCATTGCGCTTGCGACTAAAAGTCTGTCTAACCTCTGTTCCAACTTCTAACATCAGTTTATTTAGTTAATCAGAATCTGATATTTGTGAACCTTGCTTCTGTCGACAAAATGTCTGTAAAAGGAAAAGTAATTCATTCCAAGGAAAGAAATGTGCTCTACAAAGTTCTCAATGTTTTTGAGGCCAAAGCAACTTCAGGAAAGTTATGCATTCCCATCCAACAGGCCCAGAAGAGAACAGCCACTGCAACTGGTGTGTCAATGCGAACAATTGCACGCATCAAGAAAGAATCAAGTAAATCACCGATTCTAGTGTCGCCACGTAAAAGAAAGAGACCCGAGAAATATCGAAATACAGTTTCAAGTGTGGATGACAACACAAATTGAGAAATTGACAATTTAGTGGAAGAAACCATAGAAGAAATAAGTTTTGTGGTAGGCGCCGACTCCTCTTCAGAACATGACTCAGAGTCAACTGAAAGTGCAGAATCAGATTTCGAGAATGGCGACAATGATACAATTTATTAAATATTTTATATATAAAATAATATAAAATAAATAAATAAATATCAAGTATAAATATTTTATGTATTTTTTAAATGTTTTAAATATTTTTATAATTTCCCAAATGTTGTATCTCGGGGGGGGGGGGGGAGAGGAGGGTTATAGATTCCTTAGATAACATGGCCATGCAGAGCTAAGCTCTAATGCAGAACTGTCTAAATAGTGGCACACAAACAAGGATAATGTTTAGATAACATATTTAAAATTAATTAAATTACAAAAATTTATTTCAAAATGAACAAATATTAATACTTTATGAAATATGTAACTGTATAAAATGTGATGCATAGATATTACTGAAATGATTTTCAACGGCAGCAAAAGTATTTGCATTGAAAAATTTTCTCTGTGTTTGATAGAAGTTAAACGCGTTATATAAAGAGTAAAATATATAATGATAAAAATATAGAGATGTGCGTATGTCACGTTGTGCATTCCTCACTAAATAAAAGAGTTTAAGTTAGAAGAAAAGTATTACAACACGAACTCTTCAATTTTAATAAAACATTTACAACCATTATTGTAATAAATAGTTTTAATCATTGTGAAGAAAACAATTCCACCATATCCCAACACTTACACTGAATGTACTTATACATATAAAGCTCTTTATCGTACTGCACAAATTATAAATTAATTCGCACTAAAGGAGCCAATTCTGGAAACCCGTTCTTCTTAAGTCGTTTCTACCTGTCATTGAATTTAACTAATGGACTCGTCCAAAATCACGTGACCCAAATGCCTTCTCGCTGGAGTCGTACTATAGAAGGAATACATATTTATAAAAATTCATTCGCGACAACAGATGGCAGCACCAAAAATATTTTGGATTAAAATAAAAATTATATTCTATACTTTATTGATTATTAAATTTAGTTTTAATATAATCTGAGTATTGCATTTTATCTTTCAGAAAATATTTCGTAACTGTTTGAGCAGAATTTCGACGGAAAACGTGATCTGCGAAAGTTAACAAAGCACGGATAGGGACGAAGTTTTACTGACGCTCACCCGTGGGTTCGTAAGTCATCCCGAGAGGTTGATGGTAGTGGAAGGAGATTATGGTCCCTATGGATGCTGCCCCATTGGGTTTCGGTCTAAATTGAGTGGCACTACCCCGGCCGTCCAAACAAAAAACTTACACCTTCTAGTGGGTCGGGCAGTCTGTGTCGAACAAACAAACAATATCCCGAAAACGGTTCGTATTAACTCAGAATTTCGGAGTATGAACGTATTAAAATCTTTATAACAATATCTATAACCTTTCCTTTGATTTTATGTTTTTGGTTGATATTCTCCTGCCATGAAGTTCTTATCTATAACTTTTATATTACAAAAATAATGAGAATATACATATTGATAAAGTTCCACATTTACAATTTATTTTATGACCCTAAAAAAGTTATAGACGGCAATCATGATTATTTTTTGTTAAATTATTTTATCACATTTTTTCTTTTTCATTTGTTGACAACCAGTTGTATGTTTGTTAGATGATTCAAACATTTATGAGCTTAGTTCCCACCCTCCAAAAAGTATCAATATTTGGAAGTCAATATAATTTTTTGTTCAGAATATCAAGCTTAAAATGCTTTAAAATATTAAAATGGATTTCAATGAACCATTGAAATGTTTACAGGATTGCCCATAGGTAGTGATGAACACCACTCGATTGAAAGGGGTATCTGGAAAAGATCCGGGACCCTACCACCAACTGCCCGGAATTATTTTCTCACCGGTAGGAAATCCATATTATCCCACCTTGTCGTTTACGAACGGCTGAGATAACCGTACTATGAAGTCGTCGAAATTGGGTTTCGTTATTCTTTGATGGACAGAGGGTGGAGTTAAGGCGGAACCTCACTGGACCAATCGAAATCAATAGTGAGAGTCTTTAATACGAAGGAAGTGAGGGAGTAATATTGAGCAGTAAATAAAAAGGGAATCAATTAAAATGCGTTCAGGGCCGCCCATAAGGAGGGGCGAACACCAGTCGAGTCAGAGAACAGGACCTTGAAAAGGTCAGGACTATTACCATCTATGCTCGGACCCCAAAATTTATTTTAGGGAGGAGAAGATATGGAATTTTTTCCAAAAGAGAAAAAAAAACATGGTGGGTGGGGGGAGTGATAAAGGTTTGCAAGGAATCGCAATTTGCATGGGCGGCCCTGATTATCTTTTCAGCCACTGGCATGCACTGACTTACAATCAGGAACACAGCAGGTATCAAAAACCATATTTCAAGAAAATAGAGGTACTGATAAAAAAATTAAAATTATATAAGCATCTGATCAATCTAATGCTATTTGAATGGAACAAAACATGAACAACACCGAGTGTACAAACTACAGCGCCACTAAATAGGAACCTTTCTGTCCAGAATATATTTTCTTTGGCACTCTAATGAACTACACTGGTTTTCGGGAGCATGCGCACAATGAAGTTGGTGATGTGCTCTAGCGATAGACGTCTGTGGTATTTAAAAAGAATTATTTTATTTATTTATTAGGGTGTTTGGCAGATTTTAATCACTTACAGCAACGTAGAATTACTTGAAGGAACGTAGGATTTTTTTTATCAATTTCTAAATAAAATGCTTAACACCGGGTAAGTTTAATTTTAGAATTAAAAGCTTTTGCTACTCTGAAGAATGTGCTTATTTTTCCTATTATTGTATTCGGTAATAATAGATGATGATTGTTTTTTCAAGATTAAAAAAAAATACATTGAAACGCCGTATCTTTAAATTTCTGATAAAGACTTAACCTCATAGAACTTCAAATTGTCAACAATAATATTTAACTAGTGCATTGAATTTTTCATTAATTTCTATTCATGAAGTATACTTTATTGATTACATTTTAAAATTGTTGAGAGCCTTCACAAGAAAGATTCAAAAGATAAGAAGCATGACACCGCTCACAACTTTCAAAGGTTAACGTAAGAGTTCTGTCTTGTTTTGTTTTAGAAATTTTCCTAGAAGTTTTATTCTTAAGGATACCATATTAGGCTTTGAAATCTTGGAAGCTGTTTTTGAACATTTGAAATAGTTACTCAAATATTTTAAATGCCCAGTACAGCTATTTAGCTTTTAAACACTTTATAAAAAAGCAAGACTAATATTTTTTGCCATTTACACAGATCTATGTTCAATTTTAAACCTATTCTTACTTTTAGTTTTAAGTAATATATTCATTAACTTCTGTTATGTTTGCTGCTTTGGAACAGATATAGTATAATCCCTTTTTCATTCTTGGCGATTTTAGGTGAGATTCTGGCAATCCCTGCTATGATTTGGGGAACATTCCATTCTGGCAACCCTTTTCATGTCTTTTGTCACCAAGGTAAAAATCGCAATTTGTGCAACAGTTGATCTGTAGCAATTCAAATATGGGCCTACACCCACTGCGTAGGCTTAACTTACTACGCTCACCCACTAAAACATTACAGAATTCGATCCCTCTGGCTGTCTATTCTGTGTCTCATAGAGCACAATACGAAAATCAGAAAATTTTTAGATTTTTACATTGGTGACAAAATACGACAAAAGAGGTGATAAAAGATGCGGGGAACCATTGCCAGAATGGAATGGTGTGATTTTTACCTCGGCAACAAAAGACACAGAAAGGGTTACCAGAAATGGAATGTTCTCCAGATCACAGCAGAGATTGCCAGAATCTCACCTAAAATTGCCAAGAATGAAAAACGGATTATACTACATCTGTACCGCTGCTTTCACCAACATTTAAATAATACTTACTCATTGTGTTCTGAATTCACAGTGGTGCATTTAAGAATGTCAACCACACAAGAATGACAGATTTCAAACAAATATACCTCAGACATTGTATTGTAAATCTGTCTTTTTGATTAATTTTAGAATATCTCTCCACAAATCCCTCCTAAACATTGGTTCAACATATGTCACTGATTGGTCACATAATGAAGTAATTGTATTTTAGGTTTTTCAGGTTATCTGAGGTAGCTACACCAGAAGTTGAATATATTTTGTTTTTACGAATGCTTCAGATTTGATAGCCAAATATCAAAATATGAGATAAAACAACTGAGATTTTAAGCTGAGATAGCTGTAGATATTATGCAAATAATATGTAATAAATGCCATTATAAGGAAAACTTGAACAATGTATTTAAGCACAAATAAAATAATAATGCTGCATTATTATTTTATAAGTGAGTCCTAAGTGCATTGCTCAAATTTTCCTTAGCTTTGCACAAAGTGTTTTTTACTTATTGAAATGCTTGTATATTTGTCTGTCACATTTGACAACAGATTTATGACAAATTAGTGACATTAAATTTTGCACAGTTTCGCTTACCCAGACAACATGATCCCTTTCCACCCCCTTCCCTCCTCCCCCCAAAAAACTTTTGCATAACCCACTACACACACACACACCACCACCACCAGGGTTGGACTGGCTTATCGAATGCTATTTTGGTTCAAGAGCTACAGGTCAGCACGAGCTCGGGCCTGAATCCATGGGCTTAATCCCAGGCTGATCTGAGTTTTCTAACAGTGTTTCTGGCTGAGCCGGGCTTGGGTTTAGTTTCTAAAACATTGAGTCGAACATATTTAATTTTGAAAAAAAATTAAATGAATTTTAATAGAATAAATACATTGAATTATTGTGTTGATTTGAGATGAGATGTGTAAGATAATTGTATAAAAGAAACCAACTTTTATTTTAATTCTTACAAAAATTTCACACATTCACATTTCTAAAACATTTAAATACAAATCTTTTCGGGCTGGACCAAGCTGAGACTCCATTGTTTTTGGGTTTACATTTAAACTATCAAAATGTCTTTTGGTAGATTATAAACGGAGACTCGGTTACTAAGCATTTGTTCCAGTTAATCAAATCAACACTATTTTCATCTTCAAAGTTTAACTTCATCAAGAAGAGCCCCCTTTGTATTTTGCTGTTTCCTTTTTAATATGAGTCTCATAACGGTTTTTCTCATTTAAATCCAAAAACCATTAAACTATTCAAATATTGTTTGGATGTAATGTATTTTTGGAAATTGATTTCTCTAAAATCATCTTAAAGCCATTATACAGTTATCTTGCATCATATATTATAACTCCTTCTTAGCATGATGGGTTTGCTTGCCCTTAAAATCACATGAGAGCACAATTTTATAATGAATTCTGCCAATGTAAAGTTTTTTCCTCTTTGGCATCAAAGCAGGGTGTAAAAAATGAGGAGTTAGAAAAATAGATAAATAAAAAGGAAATTAGATTTTTTTATTTAAATTGAGTTTATTTTTGTATTTTTTCAAATATTAAATTACTGAAAACCTACTAAGCATTGTAAGTATTAAAAATGATTGAACCTCCAATTTTGTCCTATTAAGGTGCATAATATATATATTTTTTATGTATAAATTAATATAATTATAATTAATAATTACAAAAAACACTGAAATAACAAAAGACTTGCATTTAAACAATTTTATTAATTACTAGCATAAATATTAAAACTAACAAATCAAACAATAAAAAATCTTGGCAGCTTTTGACACCAGGAGATTGCAATCACTTTAATGACTTAAATATTAATTTATATACACACACACATATATATATGTGTTGAAAACCCAGACCATCCGACTCATCCAGTGGACTTGAGCAACTATCGGAATATTAGTGGAAATAGTCCAGGGAAGATATGTATTACGTTATCAAAAATCTACTTTATTAGGTGCCACTAGAAATAGATATAGTTACATATCCTGGACTCCTGATCATTGACCAGCTCTCATCAAATCTCAGTGCAGTCTACATTGGTTCACACATAAGTACAAATTACATTTACATCGGAGGGGAGGGATATGAGGCATGGAGCACATGCTGTCTTCGCATTTTCGGTTTTAGAAATGTGATTGGGAAAGCAGTTTCGTATGAGAAAGTTTACACAGAGGTTAAAATTAGTGACCATGTATAGTATGGTCTAGGAAAAGAGGAAGTGTTGGCAGACTTTGTTAATATTAGTGGCGTGGGATAGAATTTAATGTAGTTGCAATATGTGCTGGACATGAAATAGATATTTGGAATAATTATGAAAGAAAAGGGCGTGTTATTGGGAAAGGCTTAAAATTTCTGTATCATATATATATATACACACATACACACACACAAACAGATGAGTCAAAACATCACCTACCTAATATAATGGGGGCCCTCTTCAGTCTTCTTGTCACCAAAAGAGCCTTTACAAGATGAAGCATAGATGCAACAAGATTTTGGTTGGTATTTGTTGACATTTTATACATATCTTCAAGAGAAGATCCTACAGTTCCTGTAAATTACGGGGATGGGCTGATTCAGCTCGTAAATGTTTCTCCAAGTCATCCCGCAAATGTTCGTTAGGATTCATGGCTAGTGAATTTGGGGACCATGTCATTAAAAATAAGTCTGCATCATGTTCTTGGAACTAACTATTCCTGCACCTTGTTCGTAGTATGGCAGTGTATGTTGTTTTGTTGAAAGGTGCCATCTCCAGCAGGAAACACAGTCGCCATAAAGAGGGGGCACTTAGTCTGCAATGATGTTCAGGTAAGTATCAGCTTTCAGAGTTCTTACTATAGGGTTGAGGGGTTCAAGTGTTCCCCAAGAAAATATTCCCCAGATAATCAAACTCCCACGACAAGTATGGGTGTGTCCCAAAGTGCATCTAGATGCTAAGATTTCTGTGGGTAAACGGTGCACATAAGTGCTCCCGTCCACTTGGTGCAATAGCAATCGAATTCGTCGGACCATGCAATAATCTTCTAATCATCGATGAATCAATATTGGTGACTGTTTGCCCACTGCAAGCACAATGATGAATTTTGGTGAGCATAGGCACACGAATGGGTCTGTGGATACAGAGACCCATATTCAACAGTGTACGATGAACTGTGTGTACAGGCACATTGGCCCCATCGCCATGATTGAAATTGTGGGTGATATCCCTCACAGTATCTCTCCTGCCTCAGTGGACAAGACAAGTAAACTTCTACTGATCTCTGGTATCATTGAGGAATGACTGTCCTATACCTTGTCAATGCCTTGAAGTGTCACGTGTTTCGGAAATCTTTAATACATACTAACTACTGCATAATGTGAATAGCCTACCAACATTGCTGTTTCTGAAATGCTCTTACCTAGGTGTTGTACCATGATGATCTGCCTTTTGTCAAAATCTCCTGTTTAATACTAGTTTGAGCCTCATAGTACTAGGCAAAATATCTAACGTTCTAGATGAATTTTGTTTTTCATATTGTAATAGGTCTATAAATAAAGTTCTCTGCACAATCCAAAATTCAGTTTTTTTTTTCCTGCTAAATTTTTGCTTCAATCAAAGTTTTAAAAATTTATTTAAAACTTCAATGTCCAGTCTTCAGAAAATTGTTTTGACTATTTATGTTTCAGCAGCTTTTTTGCACTAGCGATAAATGAAATTAGAAACAAGTTTTTTCAACTGTGCCTAATATACCCCTAAACCTTGATTTATCTAGCAGATTGGTTCTAAAAAAGTTCAATGTAAATAGAAACTAATATCTGTATGAAAACAGATCCAGTTTTAATTTTTCCTTCAATCACAGTTTTAAAAAATTATTCAAAACACCAGTGTCCAGGGGCTTCATAAATTTTTGACTATTTTGATAAAAAAATTTATTCGACATATGGTGCTTAAGGCAGCTTTTCCACACTAGCGGTAATTGAAATTAGAAAAAATGTTATTTTCGACTCAGCCTAATATACACTTAAACCTCGATTTATCTGGCAGATTGGGTAAAAAAAAAGCACCGTGTAAATGGGATCTAACATGTGTATAGAAACAGATCCAGTTTAAAAATTTGGCTACCTTGTGCGGTGCAACTGCACAAGGTAGCCAAATTTTTAATTTCTTCGGACTGCTAATAAAATGATATAATAGTAAGATTGACTTTTGGCTGAGCGAAACTCTCCAGTAAACAATAAAATCTGCTAAAGTAATTATTCTCTTTTAGAATTGTGAAAGACTAAAGTTGAACTTTTCAGACCTTCAGTACTTTGCAATTTGTAATCTATAATTTATTAAGCAAGAGTATTTTGCAAACTACCAGAAAGCTCCTAAATGGAGTTTGGTAGTTTTGCAATTGACACTTTTCAGCAAGAGTTTTTCAACACTCTCTAATGTAATGAATGCATTCCAAAGTGTGGTCTGTATACCCCAGTAGATCTGCAGCTATGCCCTTACCACTAAGCAGTCACAGAAAATTTAAGCAATTATTTTTTAATTGATTATGGCAAAAAGGTTGCAATGTTCTATCAATAGAAAATTTAAGCAATTTTTTTAGTTAATTGTGTCAAAAAGGTTGGAATGTTCTATCAATAGGTTGAATGGTTTGGGGGGGGGGGGGTTGTATCAAATCTGTCTTAATTTGTAAAGAACAAAGTATTAAATAAATGTCTATATCTATTTTAAGTGTATGAAAGTGAGGCTCAAAGAAACAGGACTGACTTCCCCTTGTGAAACCCCCCTCCCCATCTAACTAAAAAACTATGTAAAATGTAATGAATCAACTATGCAAAATCAAAATTGTGCAAATCAAGTGTTAAGTACACTTTTGATTTTCCTCTAACTATAGCTTTAAGTGTAAGATGGTAAAAGTGGAAAAGAAATCATTTCTACTTTGTTCACAATATTTAAATCTCTGTTATAACTTCATGTTATGTGCTTTTATAATAAAACTTATGACTGACCTAAAATAATAAATATTAGGCTATAACAAATTATGTATCAGCTGCTGGGAAAATAAAAATTTTAAAGCAGTTAATTTTATTTTCTCAGCAAAATAGAGCACTTATGTTTGTAGTTTTATTCCCTAGTAAAGTATTTTGAATCTTACTGTTTTTTTCCCTTTCCTCTTAGATTTTTCCCTTTCATTTTTTTTTTTTTTTTTTTTTTTTTAAATATTTGTTTGACAACGATTTCCTTCTTGTGTCACAGAATGCAACTATTTATTGACAGATGTATTCTTGCCTTTGCAGGCTTAGTGCTCTGTCTTTTTATCTTAAAATAGTCTGTTCTTTGCTTCTGAAACTAGTTAACCTTTAATGCTCTTGAACTCTAAAATTTTTATTTTTGCAAATTGTTCCAGACTATAGTTAGAGCAGACTTTTATATTATACTAGAAACTGTACTCGACATTGCCCAGCATTTAAAGCAGGGATTGATTGAATTCATTCATTAAGGTTTACGAAATGCTTAGTTGTCCCCTGTGCAAGCACATACTTAAATTACAAAACACACATGAGCACATGCTCACCTTTAATAAGCACCTAATCACACCTTAGACCTGCTCAGGTGCATAAAACGCCTTGGTCCCAGCATTAGGCACGTTGAACACTGCGTCCTAACATGACTGTGTATTACACTCTAAATACGCCTTTTGCCTTCGGAACGGGTGTATAAGCTTTTTTGATATTCCCTAAGTAAGCTCTTTTGATATATATTAAATAATCTCTATTAATGCACCCTAAATATGCTCATTTGATACTCTAAATAAGTTTTATTGATACATCCTAAATAAGCACCTTTGATTTGCCTCAAATACACCTTTCACCATCTGTGTGGACATAATGTGCTTTAAATATGCTCTTTTAATACACCCTATATAAGCTGACTTTCGATTCACTACATAAGCTACATAATCCTCTTTGATTAAAATCAACAGCACGTTTTCTAAATAAAAATTCTTGCAAACTCTAATAATATTTTCGATTCTAATACCAACTCACAATCCAAATAAATTTCAAAGTAGATGACGTCACATCAAATTACCAACTCTTGACCCCGTCGCAAGGTGCATTCAAGCATAGGAGAAAAACCTGTTTTATCTCTTGTCTCTTGTGCTGTTGGAATTCTTTTGAAAATTTAAATTTTACATAAAATTCATAATTAATAAATGGAATACAGCAGAAACCGAATATTTCAATTGGAGCAGTGTGTGATATTCATAGAAACATCAGGTAAGTTATGAAGATGGGATTATCAGTCAATTATTTTATTTCACAATATAAAAATAAGATGTTTTAAACACAGGAAAAGTATATATATTTTTCAAATTCATAAAAATTTGCCTATTAATGGCAGGGACGTAAGTAGGCAATCTTGTCTGGGGGGGTGTGAAGGAAATTTTTCCGACTAATATTGAAAATTTCCGACTTTACAAACAAGTGAGTTAACTTTTGTTTTTGGGCGAGTGCATTGCTGTTCTAGTGACCTTTATGCAGTTCAAAGTCTACACAGCAATTATTTGTTTTCATTTTCGAATGTTTGATGTATATGTCCAAATCATACCCCAATTTAAAAAAAGAAAAAGTCTCAAAACCAAATTTTTGGTTTTGAGGGTTTTGTTTTATAAATAATTGTACATTTGTTTAATTATCGGATGTGTTATGCAAATGCCCAGATCTTTAGCTACCAGTTGAAACAAGGCAAGATTCTAGGGCAAAAATTAGTAGAATTTTAAATATATTTGGAAAAGTATTAAATTTTGTACATTTTGGGATTTTTCTTCGAATGCACTTGACACATTCCCAGATGATTGCCTGGTACTTAAAAACCCGTGAGTTTCTATACCAATAATTGGTTGTGTAAATTTCGGAACATGCATCTTTCTTTTGATAAAATTGGGTCTTTTGTTAGGTTTTTATATATTATTAAAACGTTATTACTTTTTTCTAATTTCCGAATGCACTTTGCACATTTCCAAACAATTTCCTCAAAAAAGAAGAAAAAACGCGTTTCTAGGCCAAGAATTAGCTTTGTAAAACACGGGATGTGTATAATAGCATGCATATATACACTGTTCAAAGGAAATTAATATGACATGATTTGCAGTGCTCATAAGGGGTTGCCGTTGTTTCATTTCCTCGATATTTGTTTTCAAAAAATTGTCCAGACACGGACGTAAAAAAAAAAAGAAATTTCAAATAGTCCACCAGAAAACTTACCTACATGTGGCTATACACATATTCTTAAATACATTGAAGTTGCATTTTTTTAGGTTATCTGATACTTATTTCGCCGCATCTAAAACAGGAAGTTTAGCTTAATTCTGCAGTTTGAATTCTACAGAAAGTTGTATTTATCTTCGCATTCTAACATTTTTTTTAATTACTACATTTTTTTTTAAGAAAACGCATCAAAGCAACAAATGCATCACCCTTAATGAGATGCATAAGACTGCGGTTTCTCCCCGGTAGATTGCACATGCCTGAACATTCTTCTAGAGAAAGGAACCCGTGCGTTATGTTACGAGTTGGTATAATATATATGTTTTTATAGAGAGATATTATCCTATAAGAGATAGTAATATTGAATAGGGAGGTGTATGACTCGTTTGTGACTGTGGATATTAGGAGCGGGTGGGAGGATCGGTGACAGTTGATGTCTGCCGGTTCCTGTTTCTGATGTATGGCCGTGGTGTACTTAGCGGAGCTTAGCGCTCGAAGTGCGCAGAACTTTGCTGGTTTATATAAAAATTTCAACTTCGATCAAAGTCTTTGATCGAAGCGCTTATTTAGATATAAATAATTCGAAAGAACGTAAAATTAAATAAACCAATTGCAGAGATGGGAAGTCCACAAAATATAAAAACATTTTTTTTTTTAATTGAACACCAAAATTTTCAGTATAAGTAATTTATTACTGGAAACAAGTGCATATTAAGTGGCGCAAACAGAATCAGAAATGAATGAAGTAATATAAAGCATAGCATCACCATATTTTATGGACAGCTGACTTTCAAAAGCAAAAAATTATGTTATTCATTATTTTGATCTATTTTACTGGCTTCTTCATCGATATTTAATATGCAAGATCATTTCATTACTTTTTTGTTTCCTACTTATAGTGGCAGCTCTAGTATAAAGGTTGTGACTATTAAAATACCAAATAATGACCACAAAATATCTGAATACAATATTTCGCAACTATCAACTTTAGTTTATTATTTTGAAATAACGCTGTTTAATTTTAAATGATATTTTGGGGGATTTTTATTTGAACAAGAAAGAAATATTTTAATTTAAAAATAAAGTAATAGTAATTATAAATAAATTAATGATTATTTATTAAAAAAAATATAATATATAAAATGTGTCTACAAAATGTACAGCAGTAAAATTGTAACTAATGGAAATTTTTATTTATTGGACGCTCAACTATTTAACATATTTTTTCGATTAATAAAAGGTTTATAAAAACATTTCGACATTGTCACCATTTTAGTGTAACATTCTAATTTATACACAATTTAATATCGAACGGTCGAGTAAATGTTGCATTATTATTATTTAGTATTTTTCAAAAAGATGTCTGTTTCTATGTGTGTGTAACGCGTAGCAGAAAATTCAAGCTTTCAACAGTTTTGAAGATCTGTATAGAGTTAGTTGGCATCTTAGCTTATGCAATCTTAGCTTATGCAAATACGCACCTCGCCGGGATTATTTTTCTTTTAAATTTCAATTAGTTTAAAGGTTATGAATATTTAAAATCGAAATTTCGTTGTTTCTAAATCCATTCCTTTAAATATTTAGAACATAAAGTTGCCAACAGATTATTGTTTGAAGAATAGCAGATGTTTATAGACAATTAGCGCTACACAATATGGGTGATAAAATAAAAAATTCTAAGTTCCAGAATTTTACAGATATCATTTTGATTTTTTTAAATGAGCAATTATTTTATTTTTATAAGAATTCGCTCGATAAATATCTTCTATAGCACGAAAATATTCGGAGATAGTATTTAATTATCTAATTTTACTTTTCGGCATTTATTTCACGAAAGTGCAGCAGACGAAAGACATAAAGTGATTTAAATTGAGAAATTTTCTTATTTCTTGAATTTTAAAGATATTATTTATATTTTTCAAAATACAATTATTTGCCATTAAAAGCATTGTGAAAAAATCATTTAAACGGGATAACTACAATCATAATCCCGATTTTTACCTCCTTGCTTTTTGTTCAATCCTAAAGGTGTCGCAGCGCAACGAGAAAAAGCGTGTTTAAGCGTTTATTTAAGGCGTACGGTTTGTACATGCAGATTAAATGCGCGCCCACATATGCAAACCGACATCGCAATGAATCGTTTAGGTGTTTATAAAGGGCATATTACGCCCGTGTAGCATGTGCGGCCCCACAGTAGACTATCACTGTTATTTGCAATAGAAGCTGAATTCTATTTTCGTCTAGATTAGTCTTACTATAATGGAATTATCAAACAATAGTCTCGGCTAACAATAGGAAAACCAATAAATTGGTTGCTTTTACAGTATAAAAGAATGCATTTTAAAGAAAAACTTGCATGACTTAATGCTCTATCACTAAAACCGTTTATGTTTGCTAGTTCAATTTTGCTACAATATATTTTGGTGCTAGTCATTATAGTATTATAAGACAAGCATGTAACCTAAAATGTTATCTATTTTCTTTTAGAAATTTCTCTGGAAAGACATTTTTCCCGAGAGCTTATCTGACATAATTCTATTTTTTTCTTTTACTTATTGTATTTGAAAACTCTTGAAATTAACTTTAAATTTCTTAACTTTCTAGTAAAAATTTGTAGAATGTAATAGATTTTAAATCGTATATTTAATAAAAGAAACTTTAAAAGAAATGCAAAGCACAAGTGCTTTTTCTGTGGTGATTTTGACGGGAGAAAATTTTCTAATATGATAATTATTGTTCTAAAAAGGTTTAATTACAGTAATTTAAGAAAGGGAAACACCTTAACTTTAAAAATTAAGGAAATGTATTAATTTTGAAAAAATACATTGAAATTTAAATACGGTAGAAATAAAAGTTGTAAAATACTTTCTTTCGGAATTAAATATTTTTATAAATAAATTTCATCGCAATTTGTACTATAATAGATTCCTTAAAAAGATTATAAAGAACATTTTTGGGGGGAAGGAGATGAAAAAGATTTTATAAGGCAAAGATAGCATAACAGAGTCCTGCTGCTAAGAGAAAGTTATGTTTCGTGAAGGATTTTATAATGGAAATTGTACTTGATTTGTTTTACTGATCAGATAGTCAAAAAAGAACCTAATACACGCAACATGTCAAGACTATGCGAGCTGGGATAAAACTGAATTTTGATTTTCGACACTATTATAATATTTATTCAATTTTCTACATACATATTACCATGCATTTGATTTATACGACGGAATTAATAAAACATTTTTATTTCAAATCAGAAGATATAAAATTTCATACGAATGACGACCGCATTTAAATATGTTTGTAAATACTTGAAGTTCCTTAATCACAAATAGTTTAAATACAAACATGTAAATATTGTTCATTTTTTCTGAAAATATATCAACCAATTATATTCTATAAGGATTGCGTCCCCATTGAAAATCTGTAGATCTTTTTTGCACTTTTTACTTTCCCTGCAATACATGGTAATGTATAGGGAAAGTATTGGAATCATGCCGAAAATCGCAACTCGAGTTTTCGACGGATCTACACGTTTCGAGACCTCTAGAATGCGTAAAAACTATTTTTAGCATAACGTCTGTGTGTCTGTCTGTGCAGATTTTGTATCCACTCTAACTAAAAAACTAATTGACCGAATTTCATAAAATTTGGTAGGTAAGTAAGTCTCTTGCGGGCGAATCTGGTGCTGATTAGTTTTGGGTACGATTCGGGATAAAAGAACCCGCCTTTTTTTGCGAAATGGCCCTGCAAAAGTTTGTATCCACCCTAGCTGAAAATCTATTGGACCGAATTTCACACAAGTTGGTAGATAAGTCGCTTGTGGGTTACCCTGATGCTGATTAGATTTTGGCATGATTCGGAAAAAATAACCTGCCTTTTTTTGCAAAATGGCCCGCAAAAACGACTAAATCTAAAATAAAAAACTACGTATGCTGAAATATATCCATTAAATGCTTGTTTTATACGTAATTTTTAACGAAGACGAGAATAAGACCAACCCAATTACACTAGGACTAGCCGTTCTCGAGATATTTTCTTTTTTTCTCTACATCACCTTTGAAAATGAGTCCAGTTACCAAATGAGAACGAAAATTGAATTATAAGTGAATTAAATTTAATTAAAATAAAGAGAATGTGTATATAAGTCTGCAGCGAAATTCATGTGCTGTCCACATCAGATTTTTACTTTCCCTGCAATACATGGTAATGTATAGGAAAAGTATTGGAATCATGTCGAAAATCGCAAATCGAGTTTTCGACGGATCTACACGTTTCAAGACCTCTAGAATACGAAAAAACCATTTTTAGCGTGATGTCTGTGTGTGTGTCTGTCTGTGCAGATTTTGTATCCACTTTAACTAAAAAAGTAATTGACCAAATTTCATAAAATTTGGTAGGTAAGTCACTTGTGGGCGAATCTGGTGCTGATTAGCTTTAGGTACGATTCAGGATAAAAGAACCCGCCTTTTTTTTTGCGAAATGGCCCGCAAAAGCTTGTATCCACTTTAACTGAAAAACTAATGGACCAAATTTCACAAAATTCGCTAAATAAGTCACTTGTGGGTTACTCTGGTGCTGATTAGATTTTGGTACGATTCGGAAATAAATAACCTGCCTTTTTTGCAAAATGGCCCGCAGAAATCGTCAAAATTTAAACTAAAGAACTAGATATACTCAAATATATCCATTAAATGCTTCTTTAATACGTAATTTTTAACGACGAAAAGAATAAGACCAACCCCATTACTCTAGGACTAGCCGTTCTCGAGATATTTTAGGTTTTCGTACTTTCTCTAGGCCACCTTTGAAAATAAGTCCGGTTACCGAATGAGAAAGAAAATTGAATTAAAAGTTAAATAAATTTAATTAAAATAAAGAGAACGTTAATATAAGTCTGCAGGGAAAGTCATGTGCTGCCCACATCAGATTTTTAGTTCTCTGCAAGTAATACCTAATGCGGAATGGCAACACGAAAACTTGCTATATTCTACAAATTTGTGAACTTTTTAGAGACAGATAAATTCAGTCTTATCACGCAGTCGGCATTAAATTTCACAAAAATTGAGGCCATACTACAGAATTTATCTGTGGACTATGACCAAAACCAAGCGTTAATGGTTACAGAACTCGCCTATAGGGGACGTTCCCCAAACTAGGATAACTTTAGCATCTAGTTAGGATAACTTTAGCATCTAGTCGGAATCTGCAATGGGACTATCCTATGTTTTGGAACGCCTCTCTTTGGTGGTTTCTGTTAGTATTTATAACTTAAAAATTTACTGCAATTTAAGAGTAACTTTATTTAAGTTATAAAATTAATAACATTTTAAGTTAATTAATCAAACTTCCAATTTTTCAAATTTTTCCAATTTTAATTTTTGCCGCATATGCAGCCATAAGTCAAACACAATGTTATTCAATACTTATATTTGTAGAAATAATTTGTTGATATCATCCCTAGAATTTTTTTCTCCCGAGTTCTGCGTTTTATACATTCGTAGCATCTTTCAGGGTTACGAAGCCTAACTTTTTTATTTAATGAATTGGTTTAAATAATTAGTTGCAAATATGTATTAATATATTAAACCTGTTTTCACACAGAAGTTTAGGCAAATTATTTTTCTTTTAATTTGAAAAAGGAAATACATCATCATAAAGAAAAACAAGCAAAAATAAAAAGCATTAAATTTTTTCGCCCTCATCAATTTGATATATAATATTCTCCCGAAAAATAATCACAGTATGAAAGGACAAATTGCATAGATTTTATAGATTTTAATATGAATAACATGTATGGTTGGGGAGTCTCTAGCAGACATCCGGGCGTTACGAAAAATATAAACACTTTGGGCGCTTATATCTCCGAACCTAACAGATAAAAATATCACCAACTTTTACTTGTTTTGTTGGAAATATAGTACCTTTTATGTATATATATAGAGATAATTTCAATATTTTAGAATATTGGCATTTTTTTTCGAAAAACTAAAAAGTTTTTGTCGTAGAGAATTTTAGTCTCCTTGCTTTCACTCGAACTATTTTCTAAATTATGAAAGATAAACCATAAGCGATAAGAATGTTTAGTAGGAAATCCAAGTTCTAGCTTAGTAATGGGTTTTTATAGATCTAATGCAATTTTCGAGGAATCGTCTTATCAAGTTTAAAAAGATTGAAATTTTCCTGTTTTTTAAGTTTATAAATGCTTATTTCTCGAAAACGAAAAGTGGCAGCTATGAACAATATTAGGTAATTTTTAGCCCTTTGAAAACCATATAGGAGTGTACAATTGGATTTTGGATAGGTTCTTAGTTTTTGAAATATAGTAGCAACAATTTTGTATTTTAATATTTTGTAAATGTGGTCCTAATTTCGATATTTTAATAATTTAAAAAAATTGAAAAAGTGGTTCTAATTTCGATGTCTTAATATTTTGAACCATTTTGAAAAAATGGCTCTAATTTTGCTATTTAATTATTTAAAATTATTTTAAAATTGTTAAAAAAGATATAATATCTACATAGAAAAATGTTATTCAGGCGAAATCATTTCGACTCAGGCCGTGCCGAAATTTTATAACGCTGTTTCGGGCCGGGCTCGAACTTTGCTTTTAAAAAAGGCCGAACATATTTTGAAAATTTTTCTGGGGCCGAATATATTTATTTCGCCAGGCCGAACATATTTAATGTTAAAAAATTTTCAAATGAATTTTAATTGAATACGTGAAATAATAGTCTTTATTTCACCTATATATAGATAAATGTTTAAAAAAAAATTACCTCAATTCTTCGTAGAAAAATTTCACTCTTTCCCGGCCGTCCAAATAGTTGCTCAAGTCCTCAGGATGAGTCGGACGGTCTGGGTCTTCAACACATTCATGTTTTTAACATATATGAATATAAATTATTTCGGGCCGGATCAAGCCGAGACTCAATGGTCTTTGGGCAGGGTTTAAGCACTGGTACAGTCGTGCCAGATAGGGAAAAAAATCTAAATTTTCAGCCCGTTCTGACCCGTATTGGAACCACTGCTGATCTTTTTGTATAGTTTAGTGTTTCATTCACAATTTGTGATTTTATTTTATCGCAGAAAATTTATTTAAATGACGTATGAATTGTTAAATGATACCTTTAAAAGCACAAAAATATTATAACAAAATTTAAAAAAGGAATAAAAATAAATAATAATCATTATGAGAAACGTATATAAACAATTCTTATGCATGCCTTTAAATAATTTATAAATACTACCTTACTTTACGCGATCCCAACCCAGCTCTGTGAAAAATTGAAGCAATCTGGGCTGAATGAAGATTCCATGCTTTTCAGAATTATACAGGAAATACATTCACATTTTCTGAGCGTCATAAATTACTTGCCCAATTAAAGACACTTTTAAGGGAATGCATACTGGGTTTGCTTTCCAAATCCCTGGACAATGTGTTTTAGTATTTTTCTCCTGCTGTTTTGCCGATTGCACAGCGAAGAAAAGTGATTTTTTCCGAAGAACTCTTACCAAACCTAATTGTTCTTGCATGGTTTTGTCCCCACATATGTGTACTACAAATGATCTGCACCCTCCGGGTGCAAGGTCTGCTTCTCCGAATTTCCTCAAGTAAAAGGCCGAAAAAGATTGGGGACTTCCTGCCCTCCTTGTCATCGCCCTTCCAGGTGGTTCAAATGTATTTAAATGAGATTTATGACACCGCAAAGAAACCATTTGCCCGACGTTCATCAGATGGCTTTACTTCAACATGGACCTCAAGGATTTTGTTTCACAAGAGAATCGGTGATTTTGTAGTGAACATTTAGAAATTAAAGTAAAATATAAGTAGTTTTTGAAGTGAAATTTATGGTGAACAAAACTCACTTCGAACAAAACTTATTCCGATTTCTTTTCCGAGTGATTGCCAAATTTTCCGACTTTTTTGAGTCAGGGGGGGTGTGACACCCCCCCGGTACTTACGTCCCTGATTAATGGTATGGATTCCATTCAGAGATTTTAAAAAAGTAAAATTCTTGATCTTTTGGATAATGTTAAGATAGAAACATTGCTATAAAATTTTCGGTTGCTAAGAATCTGATTTATGTTAAAATTGCTCAAAATTATACTACTAAAACATAAAATAACTCGCAAATTAATTCGAATTTAAAAAAACTCACCAAGATGTATCACCTGAAGTACCTGTGTACCAAATTTCATGGCAGTGCGACGTTTAAATTTTCTGCTACAAACAACTTATCTATTCCTTCAGTTCAGCCAAAGTACCTGATAGACCGCATTTTATTCAGGACAAATCAATCTCATGTTAATTGTTCACTATCTGCCTGCCTGTTGGACAGCCTGCAGTGCCTGCACTTTTTAATGTTGTGGTCTACTGATCTAGTAGTTTGTGGGCCAATGCAATATTCCCCGTGCAAAAATTGAAATCTTGAACCACTAACTTAATAAAATTCATAAAAATAAAAAAAATTGGAGCCAGTACTCTGAAGAAATCCAATGAAAGAATTCATTACTTCAAAGGGATGAGTGATCAACAGAAATAAATTGCATAGAGTCATATAACTATCTAACAACAAAATGGTTTCGAGATAAACACATGAGGTCTGGTAACACTAACTTATAAATATGTATTTATTTAATTATTATTAGATTCATTAAAGGTGAAGTGTTATAAGATGATTTACAAAATTTAACATTGCTTTAATTAAAATACCAATTTAAGTTACAACCCATTGGTTATTTGTGTTTATTGAATTTATATGCTTAATTTAATAAAAAAGTTAGTATTAGCCAGTAGAATTAAATTTAATTATGTAATGCTTTCAGCTTAACTAAAATTTAAGTATCAAGTATTTCATGATAACTACAATTAAAGTATCAAGTGTTTCATGATAACTACACTTGTTTGGCCATCGCATCTAATTCTATATCACTTAGAAGTCTTCAAGGTTAAATGAGGTGCACAAAACCCATGCTGCAGATGGCATGTGCCCACAACCTTTACCATGTAACCTTTTAAAATATTATTTAAGTTTTATTTAAATTTGTTTATAACTCTGCTGTTGTTTTTTATAGACGACTTGCTGGGAGAACTATTTTTATAACAGGTGCCAGTAGAGGTATTGGAAAAGCAATTGCTTTGAAAGCTGCTCGAGATGGTGCAAATATTGTCATTGCAGCAAAAACTGCTGAACCACATCCGAAACTTCCAGGAACGATATACACAGCTGCTAAAGAAAGTAAAAAACAGTCTATACTTTTATGTTCTGATTTCTTTTATTATTATTTTTAGAGTTGAGGTTAATAGTATACAGAAAGTCCTGAAACAACCTTTATTTCCTGAACCATTAGTCATAGATATATACTTACAAAAATATTTCAAATAAGGTTACAATTTATCTTATAATAATTTTAAATCAAGAAATGCATTTGTCTTTGAAAAATATAAAATCTAATATGGTTCTTCAATCCAAAATTTTTCTATTACTAAAAACCTCTTCATGCATTAACATGTAAAACTAAAAATAGTTTGATTCTTTTAAGAGAAAGATGCTGAGATATGAAATATTAAATTTTGACTTAAATCACTTTCCCACTTCTGTGAATCCATTTCGGGCTAACATTAAGGGGCCATATAAAATAAAAATAAGACATTTCAGGATATTTGTTTTACATTTCATTTAATGGTACATCTACACTGGTGTCCTAGAAAATTATTTTAACACCTAATATTTTAGTTTAAAAAGGGACTATAAGTATGCATAATATTGGATATTGCTAGTAAATTGACATGACTCACAATTCAATTTGTGTACAACCCCCAATTTCTCAATAAAAAGCTGCTGCAAATTTCAGCTGTAATATCTATGTAAATTTTGTCCGTAACAGGGTTGAACTGTTTTAGTTTTACATGTTAATATATGAAGAAATTTTTGAATTGAGGTACCTTGTAAAATGTTAGACTTCAAATTTTTCAGACAAATATGTTTCTTGATTTTAAATTAGTATAAGACAAATTATTACTTTATTTGAAACATTTTTGTTATTGAAAGTATACTTAACTAATGGTTCAAGAAATCAAGATTGTTTCGAGATTTTCTGGCACACCCTGTATATAGGTATATATAGAGAGAGAAAGAGAAATAATATAATGTATACATATGCAACCCAGAAAACACCACATACCTGCTTGATGAATTCACAATCTGGCAAATGTTTAATTTTATCTTAGTTGTTGTTGTACATATTATATATATTTTTTCTATTTACATTATATTATTTATTTGCAACTGTCCTAATATTACATTTGTGTATGTTGTTCTGCATTTAAAGTTGCATTATCTTATAATCAAAATTAAATTACAGTCAAACCCCATTAATGCAAAATTGCTTATCACAAAATGAAAGTGGGTTCCTATTGCATAAGACTGAAAAGTAGTGTTAATTTATTCATTTTATATAAAATGTAATATGCAAAATCCCACTTAAGACGAAAAAGTAATTGGGTACTTCGAAATAGTTTTACATGCTGTCATCCGAAAAAGTGTCAAATGTACAATTCAACATTAAAATCATTGTGTTATAGATCTTATACATCATATCTACTTTCCCTACAATACATGGTAATGTATAGGGAAAGTATTGGAATTGTCGAAAATTGCAACTCCAGTTTTTGATGGATCTACATGTTTTGGGACATCTAGAACACAAAAAAGCATGACTGACGTGTGTGTCTGTTTGTGCAATGTATGTATCCACTCTAACTCAAAAACTAATTTACCAAATTTCATAAAATTTTATAGATAAATCATTCTGGGTTACCCTAGTGTAAATTCGATTTTGGTACGATTCGGGATAAAAGAACCTACCTTTGTTTTGCAAAATGACATGTATCCACTCCAGCTAAAAAACTAATAAGGGTAACCTACAAGTGACTTATCAACCAAATGTTGTGAAATCTAGTAAATAAGTCACTTATAGATTACTCTGGTGCTTATTAGATTTTGACTCAATTCGGGAAAATAGAATCTGCCTTTTTTAGGAAGTGGCCCACAAAATTCGTCAAAATCTAAAATAAGAATATGTATGCTCAAATGTATCAATTAAATGCTTCGTCTATACATAATTTTTGACAAAAAAAAAACGACCAATCCCATCACTCTAGGACTAACCGTTCTCAAAATATTTTAGTTTTTCGCATTTTTGCTACGCCGCCTTTGAAAATACGTCCAGTTACCAAATGAAAACAAAATTGAATTAAGAGGGCAAATTCAGTGTAATTTCAATTAATTATGCATGCTACTTTAGGCCATTAAACTTAATTTAATGAATTATTAAAGAAATACAGAGAAAATGAATTTAAGTCTGTAGGGAAAATCATGTTCTGCCTTCATCAGATTTTTGTATTTACCATCCATGGAGCCTTGGTTTTTGATTAGAAAAATTTGGGTGAGGTATTTTGACAGTAAATAAAAAGTTCTTAAAATTCTTTATTTTTTAATTATAGAAAATGCCTTTTAAGGGGAATTACATCAAAGAAATGTATAATGCAGTTACATGACTTATAATGAATTAATAGAATCTTCATGTATCATGAAGCATCTGATGTATTGTACCTTTTATGGTATTCATGAACTACTATTGCCAACAAGCTGTTATGGATATTTCCTTTTTTTTTTAATTTGATGTTTTTCATGATTATATTTTGGTTTTAGAAAAATATTTTTCTTTTTTTACTAAAAGAAGTTTTATAGGCACTTATTTAAAAGTGGCTTTATTGTATAGTTTTTTTTTTCAATACAAGCATTCCAATAAACCCTGTGTCACTAACATCACATGAATATGCAATAAGTTAACTCTGTTAAAGTGTGCAGAGCTAAATTCTTTTTGATAGAAAAGATTTGAACAATTTGTGTTTTCAGAGAGAAAAGAATATTTTTTAGGCAATAGCCAGATGCAATAATGCAAAAGTTGCAATGATGCATGAAGAATTTCTAATGGAAACTGAAATGTATTTACATAACATGTTACCAGGGTTGGGTAGTAATTGAGTAAAAGTAATGGCTAATTTTTGTGTAATGAAGGTCCATACTTGTAACTTTTCAAAAAAGCAGTAGCCATTTTTGATCATTTTTTTTTTCTGCCATTTTTTAGTGGAAGATGTTGGTGGTTGTTGCTTACCTTGTGTAGTGGACATCAGAGTTGAAGAACAAGTACAGGATGCAGTGAAAGCAGCAGTTGAAAAATTTGGAGGCATTGATATACTAGTAAATAATGCAAGTGCTATTAGCCTTACTACAACTGTTGACACATCTATGAAACGCTATGATCTCATGAATGGTGTAAATGCCAGAGGAACATTTCTAGTGTATGATTTTTTCATATATTTCTAGATGTTGGTAAAAAGCAGATTTACTTAAATGTTAATTTATTTTTTAAAATATGATTTCTTTTCTCTAGTTCAAAATACTGTATACCACATTTGAAGAAGTCATCTGATGCCCACATATTAAACATCAGTCCTCCATTACTGATGGAGCCTATATGGTTTAAAAGTCATGTTGGTAAGTTTAAATTATGATGCATATACTGGAGTGCAATTAATATGTATTTCATCTACAAATAAAGCTTTCAATAATTACAGCTTATACTATGGCAAAATATGGCATGTCAATGTGTGTTCTTGGAATGGCTGAGGAGCTGAAAAGTGACAATATAGCAGTGAATGCTTTGTGGCCTAAAACAGGTTTGTGGATTTTCTAATTTTAGATAATAAATTCTAATTTATAATATTATTGATATAAGCATCTTTGTAAATAATACAAGACAATATGCATGTGTACAATGTAGTGGAAAATGCACAGTCATAAAATTTTGCAAAGATGCTTCTGAACAAGTCTTGTAACATCTCAGAGTGATTTGTTTTTAATTCAATTTAATTGTTTTATGGAATTTTTAGCAATTTCCCAGATTAACTATCTCTTTTAAATATACTGAATGACTATAATCAAGATTGGCACCACCTCTGCATACAATAGACAAAACCAAGAACAAAATGTTTTTAAAAAATGAAAGGTCTTTTATTTAACATCCTAAAAGGCGTACAAAAATTGTTAAAAACTGCCAGAGCGCTTTCGGACATATATACGCCCTTTAGCCACTGATAAAGGGCGTATATACGTCCAAAAGCGCTCTGGCAGTTTTTAACAATTTTTGTACGTCTTTTAGGATGTTAAATAAAAGACCTTTCATTTTTTAAAAACATTTTGTTCTTGGTTTTGTATACTGAATGACATTTGTAGCACATTTTTTTTTTTTTTATTATGTCTTTGATGTGTTCAAGGCAAAATCCATTTTTATATTCCACGTATTTTTTTTTAAAGTTTTAATATCTAAATAAAATTTCTAACATTTTTCACACCAATCTGTTCATTTTGTGGGGATTAGAAAAATTATTGTAGAGTTTGTTTCAATCTTAGGACTATCAAAAAGTATGAAATGCAAATGACTTTTGCATTTCTTCGCAAAAACTTGGCATCTGTAACAAGTTTTTTATTTTTACAAATATTTAAAGAATTTAAATATTATTCATTTTTGACATGTTTAGTAGAACTTCAGAAAAAATTATTCGCTAATTGGCCGGCTCTAACTGGCCAATTAACGAATAACTTTTCAAAAATGGCCAGTATGGAAATGGGCAGCACTCTACAAAATTGGTGAGTAAATTTCTTTTGTATTCTGCAGATTTTGATGCTAGCAAAACCAAAAACGTCACCATCTATAAACTGTATTTTTAAGGAAATGGTCAATTATAAAATGTTGCAAATTGTAAAATGGGAAATTAACAAAGAAAAAAAGTTCAAAAATAGAAATCAAAATAATAGATCTTATCTAATTTGTAATGAGTATTTCAAAGTGCAATTTCAATATGCTTCAACCAACATTAAACACTGTTTTGTAAGAAACTCGTAATTGAAGTGAAAATCGGATTTCTTATATGTAAAAATGAAAAATAAAATTTTGTTAATAATCACAGATAATTGCATGCATACAATAATAAATTTTAAACATATGTCTAAAGTAATTTTTAATGTTTCAGGGGGTGGCATAACATATATGTACACTTTATACACCTCAATAAGCAACAGAAAGTACTAAATTCATAGTAACAATACTTGGTCAGCGAAAATATTTTTTAGCCTGTAACATTTTGGGACCTACTGGACACTGACCAGTAACCAAAATTCTAAATCTGCAACTTTAGTGTTAGGCAAAATTCAGTTTTGTATTTGACATTCCTTAAACTAAAAATTCTGCTGCACATGCATATAGTTATCTAGGTCAGTCTTTCATAACTGCTGGGCCACGGTCCGGTAACAGGCCCTGGTATCAATGGACAATTCAAGCCTCTTTTTTTATTTTTTTTATTCGATTTGAAACGAACAAAAATATGCAAAATATTCGATGCAAAATAAACAAAAGTATAAAAATTTTTATTCTCCGAGCTGTTTTTCATATTCTCGTCGTTTGATTGCCCTGCCCCTACCTCAGATGATGACCTGTGGAGGATGGTTGAAGGCATAATGTCATCCATCCCTCAGGAAACTATCCGCATGCTCATTGCATTTGTTTCTTGAAGGGTTGCTGCTTGTATCGTCGGAAGAGGTGGTCCTACTGCTTACTGATCACCATGTCTATGCCATTACTGTATTGCATTATCCTTCTGGAATTAACATCACTTATTTATATATGCCATCTCTGTCTGTGTGCCCTTTATCATCACACTCTATTTGCTCTTTCATAGTGCTGCATTTTCTGTCTCGAGTAGTGTATTATGCAATGGATCTAGTTCATTCATTCATGCCAGAAGTTATTTTAAGTAATAGTTTTGTATTTTGACACCTAGCAATTAGCCAACAGTCATTTATATGTACAAAATGCGCTTCTCTCCATTTGTTTGTAATACTTGATGATAAATTTGGCTACTAATTTAGCATAATGTTGTCAGATTGATGAAAATATCATTAAAATTATAAAAATGATGCTAAGATAATGAAAATGATGCCAAATTGATGAATTAATTATTAAAATATTTTAATATATGGACTATATTGCTTATTGCTGATACTATCAATATTTATAACTGTCAATTTTGAGTTGCATGAAATATAAGTTAATTGGGTACTTCGAAATAGTTTTACATGCTGTCATCCGGAAAAGTGTCAAATGTACAATTCCTTGAAGGGTTGCTGCTTGTATCGTCGGTTAAAATCATTGTGTTGTAGATCTTATACATCGTATCTACTTTCCCTACAATACATGCTAATGTTTACGGAAAGTATTGGAATTGTGTGTAAAATTGCAACTCCAGTTTTTGATGGATCTACATGTTTTGGGACATCTAGAACACGAAAAAGCATGACATGTGTGTCTGTTTGTGCAATGTATGTATCCACTCTAACTCAAAAACTTATTTACCAAATTTCATAAAATTTTTTAGATGTATCAATTAAATTCATTCAACATTCTGGATGACCCTGGTGCAGATTATATTTTGGTATGATTTGGGATAAAAGAACCTACCTTCAGCTGAAAAACTAATAAAGGTAACCTGCAAGTGACTTATCTACCAAATTTTGTGAAATTTGGTAGATAAGTCACTTGTAGGATACTCTGGTGCTGATTATATTTTGGTACAATTCGGAAAAAAGAATCTTCGTTTTTTAGGAAATGGCCCACAGAATTCGTTAAAATCTAAAATAAAACAACATATGTTCAAATGTATCAATTAAATGCTTCGTCTATATGTAATTTTTGATGAAAAAGATAAGACTACTCCCATCACTCTAGGACTAACTGTGCTTGAGATATTGTAGTTTTTTTGCATTTTTGCTACGCCACCTTTGAAAATATGTCCAGTTACCAAATGAAAACAAAAATTGAATTAAAAGGGCAAATTCAGTGTTATTTCAATTAATTATACCTGTTATTTTGTGCCATTAAAAGAAATACAAAGAAAATGAATTTGAGTCTGTAGGGAAAGTCATGTGCTGCCCTCATCAGATTTTTGTATTTATCATCCATGGAGCCATGGTTTTTGACTAGGAAAATTTGGATGAAGTATTTTGACAATAAATAAAAGGTTCTTAAAATTCTTTATTTTTTAATTATAGAAAACTGCTTTTTAAGGGGAGTTACATTAAGGAAATGTACACTACGTGATAGTGAAAATGAGACACCAAGAAGGAGTGGGCAGAAAGTGATGAAAATCGACAAACAGAGAGAGACGGCAACGAACAATAAGTGATGTTTATTGCAACATGATACACCTATACACTGAGCAATAACTCCATCTGATCAGTAGCTTGTAGTACCACTGCGGGTGACGATACAGGCAGCAACACGTCTAGGTACAGAGTTAATGAGCATGCGGATGGTGTCCTGAGGGATGGCTGCCCATTCGCTGTCAACCATTTGCCAGACTTTGTTTTCTAAATGTGGTGGTGGCAGTGCACGCAAGCAACATCCTATCACATCCCAGATGTGTTCGATTGGGGAGAGATCAGGAGAGACTGGTGGCCGGGGAAGCACCTGGGTACTTTGCAAGGCATGTTGGCTGATGTATTCCATGTTTTGTCGGGTGTTATCCTGCTGGTAAATAGCATTGGGCACCCCCGTGAAGGAATGGTAGTGTCACTGGCTACAGCACGTCATCCACGTATCATTGGGCCGTCATAATGCCCTCGATACGGACCAGAGGTGACCTGCTATCATAGGCGATGGTGCCTCAAACTATGATGTCGCATTATCGTACGGTGGGGCGTTCCACATATGTAGCTAGATTGGACCTGTCACCACTTCAGTGCCAGACTCGTACACGGCAACTGTCATTGCTGAAACAGAATCGTGACTCGTCTGAGTGACAACACTGTGCCATTCCGCCATCCACATGGCTCTATCCCAACACCATTGCAAACGGAGGCGTCTGTGCTGTTGGGTCAGTGGCAGTCTTCTTTTCTTAACTGGCTCCATGAGTGCAGGTCACCGGCGACCAATTGGCGGATAATGGTCCTGGTCCATATAGAAGCATCAATGATGGCCTGTGGGACCGCCAATGCTTGCCGATGGATATATTGGTCCACTCATGCTGACATTGCTCTGGCTGTACCGGCATCCCCTCAAACGTGCCACATTCCCTTGTTCCAACCATCTTCGCCACAGCTGGTGCACCGTGGACGCATGTAGGTGGCTGTCCGCTGAGATTTGGCGTATGGACCAAATTGCCCTTCTAAATCCGATCACCATACCCCTCATGAATGTCTGTCTGCTGGAACTGCCTTGGTTAGTGGCAGCCTGGGATTCTCTTCTAATTTTCCCCCGAGACAAAAATAAATTGCAAAATGATTTCCCTGGCAGACAGAGCAGCACGACTATTGTCGATTCTGCAGGTTTCTTCTCTTATATCTCACTCAACATGCATGGGACAGCTGCACATTTCGCATCATTTACATAACTCAGTGAGCTGCGTCTACACTGCAATTTGCATATTTTTCTGCCCACTCCTTGGTGTCTCATTTTCACTGTCACATAATGTATAATGCAGTTACATGACTTATGATGTATTAATGGATTATTCAGAATGACAGCAATAATAAAATCATAAATTTTAATACAATTAGCACTTAACATCAGAATTATTTCTACCTAAAGTGACTAAAATAATTTCGAAGTGGCTAAAATATTTTAGTAGAATTTAGCCATTTGACTAAAGAGGAAAAAATCCCAGGCAAAACTCTGACTAATCTGACCTATCATGTCAGCATCTACATGCTGGTGCTGCTGTGAACGGACATCTATGCAGGCCACAGCTATTGCAGGGTAAGTATTTTTTAATGTGACTAATGTGCCAAAGGTAACTAGTATTTAGATATAACTATAGTTCCAGAAAAATTATTCATCAATTATAACCTACTTTGTTATAAACACCATCAAATAACTTATATTTTTTGCTAAATATTAATTTACCTGTAATATGTAACAAAAAAACTTAATGCACAAATGTTGATTTAAATTTTATATTTATAAAGTTGTAAAATTTTCTTTAATACTTTAGCATTCAATGAGACTTTATTAAATTAAAAAAGTATTTTTCTTCTGTTAGCAATTGCAACTGCAGCAATGGAAATGCTTGGTGGCAAAGATATCACTCAAAACTGCAGAAAACCAGATATTATGGCCGATGCTGCCTATGCAGTATTTTCAGGAAGATCATCAGGCAACTTTCATATAGATGAATTAATTTTAAAGGACCATGGAATTACAGATTTTGATCAATATGCTGTTGATCCCAGTAAGCATAAATCTTTCACTGATTTATACTGGTTGTCAAATGTAAAATTGCAACCAGTTAATTGGTACATTATTTACAATGTTTGTATTTTTGTATAAATATCATAATTACTTCTTATTTCACTATCAAAGATCGTATATATAGACATCCTACTTTTGATCAGTTCTACTTTTTGCTCAATTTGGGAATGTTTAATTTCTTGGAACATAAGACGTAAAAATGTAACTATTTCAAAAGCATAAAAAAACAAATCTGCAATTTAAAATATTAATCAAGCTTTGTAGTTTTTATCAAGTCTGAGGGATCAAACAGTTTGAAAATTTTCATTAAAGTAAAAATTGTCTTAATTTTTTTGTCCAAAAAATATTCTTAATTTTGACTTTTTGTGCTAAAATCCCTAATATTCTGTTTTTATTTTATAATTTATAAAATTGCCCCCAAATCTTCTTCAATTTCTAATATTTGCATTATTTTCCTGTGTATATATATAATGGTTAATAGACAGTTCATGTTTAAACACTAGCTTAGAATTTAAGCAAATTTTTCATAAAATGATTAAAAAAAAGTTTTATTTTTGCATCTACTAGACACAAATTCAGTTTTTGTTACTAAATTGAAAATGGTATTTTTTTTAATTGGTTGTTCTCAAAAGTAATTTGATTGGTTCTCAAAAGTATTGTGATTTAAGGCAAAACTTCTGATTGGCAAACTTTTTTAACTGCTAATTATATAAAGTTTCTGGGGAGACAGTTTTTGTATTTTCCCCTGAGATTTTTACAAATATGCAAATTTCTTGGTTTTATCAAAATGCCACATAAAAAAATCCCATAATTTTAGTGGCAACTAGTAGCTACAATATCAACCACTGAAGCTGCATGACAAAAGTTTTTTCCTCAGCTCTGTTATTAACAGTCTGTGCATACTAGATTTTCTTGACATGTAACATAAATACAGCACAGTTGCCTTTAAAAATCCTCCACAAAAAACATTTCTCCCTTGGATGCATAACCATATCTGGTCTTTTCATGATAAAAAAATCTCTCCTCTATAGGTAAACTGCCAAAATTATAACAATCGGTATTCCAGTTTAGCATATGTTGGGGATTAATATTACATTTATTGTGTATTTATTAATTTGTATGGGGTTTTAAATAATTGTATGGTATACTATTTTTTGAACATTTTTATAATTTATTCCCATTTATTTATTTTTCTCTAATTAAATAACCAGTATTTGTCCCCTAAAAAGTTTTAACAACCAGTATGTATCAGTGCATATAAATGCATATTTACCTTCATCTCTTTCAGGGATTTTTAAATGACATACTATACTTTAGTATAAATCTATATTAGGCTGATATAGTTACATACTTTGCCTAATATTCCCTTTTAGTATATTTATGAGTTTATAATGAGCTTGTTTCATTTAATAATTTTTCAAATGCCCTCTGATATTATCGCAGAAATTTACTTTTGAATATATTCTCTGGTACATTTAGTTTTATCATAAAACTCATTCAAATTTATTCAATCTGTTTGCATTAACTAATATTTTTTTGTGTTTGTATTATTGTTACATTAAGATTGTAGCATTATTTTCACCCATAAATTTATTAATTATAAAATTAATCACATATTCAAAATTATTTATTGAAAATTCCATGAATTAAGTTTCATGAATTCATATTAATGACCACTACTCTAGAAACCCAATATTTAAATTAATGAGCTTCCCTTCTCTAACATTTAATATATTTTGCATACCAGCTTTCGCTTCTCTTTCATGTAAAGTTTATATGAGATGTATGTTGGATGTCACTTTCTACTCCAGATGACATATCTTCCTGCCTCATTCCCCCTTTTTCAAGATGAATTGGTATTCTTAAGGGATAATTTATTGACAGACGAAGAACCCTTCTCTAATTGGTAGTATTTCAGATTTTTTCATTTTATGATTAATGGAGAGGAGTTATTTCAATTGACCTTTTTCCAAACCCTTTTAAATTGTACGTTTTCAAAACTTCTCCATGATTCATTCTTCTTTAGTGGAATTCTGTTTGTGAGAGTTCTAATCAAGTGAGCATTGAATATTTACAGTTGGGGTGCCCCTCACTATTTCTTTTTGTATATGGGTGCAGTAAGTTCAAATTCATTACTTAAAATTTACTTAAAGATTTTTCCTAAAGGTACGATATTTTGAATCTTTTCATATATATGCAACTTACCAGCAAGGTCATTTCAAAACTACTTTTCCTGAGTCTTTTGATGACCTGTAATTTAAAACTAAAATTTCTGTAGTTTGAAGTTGCTCGTTCGTCAATTTCATCATTTTAATTTTCAATCGGTTTCATTGTAATAAACAACTATCAGACTTTTAATATGATTGTGCTCCATTTTATATTCATGCCAACCAAATAAAATGTTTTTTCTATGAACTATCGGAATTTTACCAGTCATGTGCATCCGATCATTAATGATGTTAATTTTTGCCACTTCTGTATTTTGTGTGATAGATACCCTACTGAGGATCGACATTTTCATCATAAAAACAATCAATTATTGATCCTACAGTGTGGTATACAGTTAAAATGAACAAGGTCATTACAGTTAGTGGTTTTCATGGTGCTATCAGAAAATAAGAATGAAATTATTTAATGCTGTTTTCTTGTGATCATTTTATTAATTAGGACGAATTATCAATCTGAAGGAAAGCACTTATTTGTGCAATTAAATAAGTAAAGATGCTTTGGTTCATGCAATCTGTTCTTGTAATGGAACAAATTCGGTAAATTAATAATAGAAGGGGCAACAGCTCATTCTTAGTTTCATCTGTCCTCATTTGTTCATTAATGAATTTTAATAGAAATTGTAATAAAAATAAAATTTGGATTTTAAAATAACATTTGTGCATCGTTTTGTCTCCAATTTTAAGTGAAAAGAACAATTTTATAAGACATTCTATTTCTAAAATTAAATTCGCTTCAATATTGTCGAGTGACTCTATTTATTGACTAGCTCTAGGAAGAAATTGATCAAATAGTAAGATGATCCTAGTGCATTCAATATATTTTAGTTCTTAAAAATAGAAAAAGGTAAGTCTTCATTTGAACTGAGTCGAAATTTTGCAATTTTAGTTGTCTCTAGAATAAAGAGAGATAAAATATCTTTTTACACACATATGAGGAATTCACCTGTTAAATTCATCTATCTACTTGTTCAAATATTTATTATGCATTTGTTATTTTTTTTTCCTTTTATGTATTGGGTGCCTATATGCAAATATTCAATTATTAATCTGCATTTACAAAATGCTTTGATTTATATATCATTCCAAATTATGTCCTCCCACTATAATCTGTTTTAAAGTGAAACTATTTTCCAAATTAAATTATAAAATGAATTATTTAGAAACTTTAATAAATCCATTTTCAGATCATAAATTAGAAGTTCTGTGTATTTGATGATAAGTGACATGAATAAATTACTAGTGTTTCTCATTCTGCTTTGTGATTTAGAAATTTCAAACAGAGTAAATGAATCCTTGCTAGATTTAGTACTTAAATAGCTATATTTAACATGTTTCAGGTCAGTCGCTATCACCAGATTTCTTCTTACCTGCAGAAGTGCTCAAATCATTTCCTTCACATGACAAAACTGTTCTATATAATCAGAGTAAAGATGGTGGCTCTTCTACATCTTCCAATTCAACTGAAAGTGTCTTCAACAGAATTAAATCTGTTCTTAATCCAGAATTAGTACAAAAGACATCTGGTGTATATGCTTTTCATATCACAGGAGGTAAAATATTTAAATTAAGTCTTAATTTTTAATATTTTATGAGTTTATAAGGCAGAGGTGGGGAAACACAAATCCACAGGCAACCCTCATGTTTTTTTATACAAAAACTAAAGGGTAAAAGTATATAATACAGTACAACGTCTCAAATCCGGAATCCTCCAGACCTCAGTGATTTTGAATTTCGGACTTTTTCAGATTTTGGGTCATTTTTGTAAAAAAAATAATGGATTGGCCCCTTCCCCTCCTTTCCATAATTTGAACTTTCTGAATTCCACTACAAAATGGAAATTTGAACAGCTAAGCAAAAATATGAAACAAACAAATAAAAAAATACTCAAAAAGAAAATTCCTATTAATACACCTTTAAAACAATTTAAACTTTTTTAGCAAACATTTCTATAATGGTGCATTGTCTCATAATTTTGTTTTTCCAAAGTAACTTTTTCTTTAATTTTAATTATATAAGTTTTTGTTTTATTACAAAGCTCCTTTGTTCAGTTATCCTTCTAAATTTTCCAAAGAAACCTTCCCTTTATCATCATGCCCTGATTAAAAAAATTCGTAAAAGAAAAAATTCTTATAGGAGCTCGATAATAAGCCACATTCCGATTTTAAAGACTTTTCGAAATGTATAAATAAAAATATTTAAAAAAATATATTTCAATTGAAAACATTTATTAAAAAATACATTCATCAGGCCCTGTATACAAGATAAGTAACTTCATTTCCAAATGAAAACAGGAAACATTTTAAAACACTTAATACACATTAATTATATTAATTAGAATAAAAATAAAAAAGCCCTTGAATCTGGAAATGGCCTGCGGTAACTGAAAAGTCGTTTTACTCTATTTTAGCCATTTAAAATATTTCCTAACTTCAATTTTCTTGGGCGTATACTAGCAAAAACATCAATTACTCTGTCAATTGATATATTTTTGTTATAGTGAATATGGATTAAAGCAAGGGAACTATTTCTTTCTTCAGTCATCGTAGCTCTAGTGTAATTATTCAGTCTCCTCAAGCTGCTTGCGGAACGTTCACATTCGCAAGATGTCACAGGAAGGGTTGCTGCAATACGAAGAAGGACGCTGATATTTGGAAAGAAATTTTCGTGTATATATTTTAAAACTGTAGCTAGTGTGTTTGGAAGATCTGATTGGGAATTAGATTTGAAATGTGCACACTAGCGCTTCATTTCTTGAGCTAAGAGTTCTGGAGTTGGCAATTCATCAATGTAAATCTCCCTCAATTGTTCCAAAGCATTTTCTTTAGTTTCGTTCAATGAAATTAAAGGTAAAATGGATAGTAAGGATGACGCTTTTTTTTCTAGTCCAGTGAATCGCAATTTCAAATTTGATATTATGCTGTCAAGTAACGGTATGGCTAAATTTACTTTATAAAAATTACACAATGAATTGCACGTCACATTACTTCGATGAACTTGTCTTTCTACAATTCGTGGCACTGAGGGTTCTATATTGATTTTTTGACCCATCAAAACTGCTTGCTGATAGATACTTTCATAGCCTTCATCCATCCACTGTATTTCTTTCTGAAATGTACAAATTCATTATTTCTTCAATCTGATTGTAGGCCTCAATGATGTTGGTTGCTCGGCCTTGAAGTTTGATGGTTATCCCTTCTAAATGTGACAAATACTGGTAGGTGGTGACAAAAGTTGCTATAAAATCAAATGATGTTATAGAATTGAGTAATGCTAAGGCCTCTTTTACACTGAGCATTCCAGGTAGTGTCAGAGTCTGATTCTGACTTTGCGCTATATACGATGCACTCAAATGCTTCAACTATATAATGAAACTTTAATAAAAGTGTTGATAAGCTTTATGCCTCATGGCCCATCTTGTTCTGCAGAGGTCTAATAGTACTTTTCGTCTACCTAAATCATGTACTGTGCTCTGGCTTACTATTTCCGTAAGGAGCCCGTTCCATTTTAGACTATTCAGAAAAAAAGGGCACACATCCTTCAGTCTGTCTAACATATTCCTTATCTCTGGAATTTTGCTCGATTGTGCTATAACCAGATTTAAGCAAAGTGAATTGCAGTGAACATATATAGCATTTGGAGCATACTTCTTAATTCTAGACTGAACTCCAATTCTTTCTGATGACATGTTTGGAGCACCATCGTAACTTTGGCTAAATGCATTTTTTATATCCAGCCCCAGCTTCTCAATTGTTCGCATGATTGTTTCCGTGATAAATTCTCCTGTGATGCGGTCAACCTGAATAAATTCTAAAAATTCCTCTCTAATACTTTTCTCGCTATCAACAAATCTAATACAAAGTGATAGAATTTCTATATTATGGGAAGTCACTTCATCTGCAATGATGGAGAAATATTTAGCATTTTTAATTTCTTCTATGATATCTTTTTGTATTACATGATGGGCGATAGTATTGAGTAACTCGTTTTGTATGCTGGGAGAGATATAAGTCGCATTTCTCATTATTGGAGAATCCAGGTGTTCCCTTAAATCTTTGTTGTATAACGAAATCATTTTGAGTACTGCTAAAAAATTTCCAGGATTTTCTTGATCGTCCAGACTTTCACGGTGACCTCTTAGAGCTATTCCCTGTTTTCCACAAAATAATATGGCTTGCATTATATGCCGAAGAATTTTCCTGCCGGCCCCCACCCCCTGAAACCCCCCTGTTAACCCTGTTAACCCTGAGTTACCCTCCTGTTAACCCTGAATGAACTTGAAGCAGCAGAGATGTTATTAGGTACTCTGAAAAAAAAACTTTCAACTTAAAATCCTACATTATAGTTTTACATAATCCTTGTTACGGAGTGTGTAGCTCTGAAAAGAGCCATTTTTTGATGATCAGCCATAATTGGAGAAGCAAGACATAAACATCGAACAAAAATGAGTAAGTTGTATGTAACAATTGTATATATATATTTTTTTATAACATGATGGGTCTGACACTGATAGTTGAAAGAATCTGGAGGGCAGTAACTCACAAGAGAGTTTTTAAAGTGCAGAGAAATTCTGAGTGTACGATTGCGTAATTACTACCACATTGTTTTCAGATGGATTGCCTCACGGAAAAAGAACTTTCAGACTTACGATTTTTTTTAGACTCCATATAAGTTGACCCCCCCCCCCCCCCCCCTCAAGCTTTTTCTTTGTCGCAAATCTCTTGACTTATATGTGAGTATATACGGTAGTTCTTTCACATTTTCAAAGAGGGGAAATTTTTTTATGTTCTTGTTCTTACAGTATTTTTAAAAGTGTTCAGCTGTATTTCATAATTTATGAGCGAATGGTTGGATAATCAAATGCCTGTCTCTTCTTTTAAAAAAAAAAGTTTGTGCTAGTGTCCAGAACTTGGATAATTCTGAATTTTGGATATCTGGATTTGGGACGTTATACTGTACTACTTCCCTTAGATAAAAATTTGCTCTAACCTTATTAAATCTGCAGGTAAATACATTTTCATTACTTGGAATGAAAAGTTCATAAATATATCATCATCATAACTAAGTAAATATAACTGCACAATTTGTTTTAATTTTTTAAGCTAAAAGGCTATTGTGTGTGTGTGTGATGTAATGTAGTATCTCCATCATATGCTAATTCAGCTTTTGCAATCAAATATTTTCTTATGATAGACTTTGATTATTGCAATATTTTATAATTAACAAACAGCATATTACATAGCTACCAAGTCTACTGGGAAATTACCAGATTTTTATACCGTTGCCCGATTTCTTGTGTCACAGCCGAAATATCCCAAATTTTTTTTATAAATTTCCCTAACTTTCAGAACTGTTTATAAAAATCTCCCGTATAGGACGTTTTACATCAATTGAGAAGTAAAACAATCCAAAATGGGCAGTAGATGGCGGGACTGGAAGTAGTCTTGAGCAATAGACACATCATGAAAAACTAGTGTGAAGTCAACATTACCACAACAGTTTCATAATTTTTAAGTCAGTGATACATTGTGATTTCCTGGTGGAAACTGTCCTCGCCAAGTTTAGACCAACAACAGTGCATGTGTAGTTTATACCACAGTATACAGCTTTTCGATGTTGTACATCAAAGAATCTTATACTAATTATCACTGGAATCTTTTAAGATTTTTCAATTTTCACGCCGATGTTTTCCAGAGATACAATGACACACACAAGAATTGTTTTCATTTCTCTTATTTAGTTTAGTAATGGGGTTCTTATGGTGCAGTCCTTAAAATTACTTAACAACTTATTTCCTTAAAATATGAAAATCCTAATTGCCCAACTCGGTTTTTATTATGTGCATTGTCGAAAGTGCACAATTATCTTTTACCATTCATGGCCATTTACCCTTATTGCACATTAAATTGACTAAACTAGCTTACTTTTATATTTTGTTAAAGTTCTAAGGTAAATTTTTTAATTATATTTGCATAAATAGTGTGATTGTGCAATTCAGTTTTTAATCACATGCTTTGTCGAGAGTACACAATTATCTTTTTTCATCCATCTCCTTATTATTGTACATTAGATTGAATAAACTAGTTTATTTTTGTATTTTATTAACGTTCTAAGGTTTATGTTTGTTAATTACTTAAAGTCCATTTTTAGACAGTTACCTCTTTCAAATTTATCATAACAATTTGGAACAAAATGTAAATACTTTTAATAGCAAAAATTAGTATTTTACTAAGGTTTTTTAAATATTTAATCCCAAGTTGAGATTATTCTGAAATCTGAAAACCTGAGTATGGTTCATGTCTAGCAGGCTGCCCACATAAGAAAGGAAATTTTGAACAAGAAAAAAAAACATGTAAATGTTTTTAGATGAATCAATAAAGGGATAATGACTAATTTTGAGATCCAGCTTTTCACACTAAAAAATGTCAGGAAAAACTACCATATATGCTCGCATATAAGTTGACTCCTTACTTTCAAAGAAAAAAATCCAACTTGCATATAAGTCCATCCCAAAAAGAGAAAGATACATATAGTGCTAGTCAAACTCGTCAATAGTTTAAATACCAGCAATCTCATCTATGCCCATGTCATAAAATTTATTGTCATCATCATTTATAAATCACCCCATCATCATCTATGCCATCAATTACTAAAGCAAAATTCATTACTTACAACATTTTTTGAACGATTTCATGACCATTTCCCACAGGTATCGCATCGCTGTCCCAAGCATCCTTGACCCACCACACAATCAAAACAATATCCGGCTTCCTTCTGTTATTTGAGCCAATTGTTTCGTTAACCCCAAATCAACATGAAGCAGCACAGTTGTTATTAGATACTCTCTTCAAAAAAAAAAAAAACACTTTCAACTTAAAATCCTGCATTATAGTTTTAAACAATCCATGTTCCGGAGTGTGTAGCTCTGAAAAGAACCATTTATTGTTGAAAAAAATCAACCGCAATTGAAGAAGTGAGAGATAAATGAAAATGAGCGAGTTGTATGTATATTTTTTTATAACATGATGCGCTGGTAGTTGGGAACATCGGGAGGGCAGTGACTGATAAAAGAGTTTTGAAGTGCAGAGAAATTCGGAGTGTGAGATTGCATAATTACTACCATATCGTTTTAGGATGGATTGCCCTGCAGGAAAAAAGAAATTACTTTTTTTTTAAGATTCTGTGTTAAGTCGACCCTCCACTTGGAAGCTTTATTTTTTGTCACAAATTTCTCGACTTATACATGAGTATTGATTTACTCTTGTTAACACTGTAAACCCTGATTTTGAATGCACTGTAACTTGTAAACACCGATTATGTTAAAATTCCAAAAACTAAGGATGTACACTTGTAAATACTGATCTTGTAACACTGTAACTTGTAGCCACTGGTCATATTAAGCTATTTAAACTATATGGTTTTGTTGCACTTATTCTTATGTGAGGCCAGAGAGTTGTGTAATATGATTAATATAAACAATGAAGGGTGGCATGGCAGTTCTACACAGATTGTCATCCACAATGTACTAACTGTAACAGGAGCGCAGAACTGAGTTATGAACCATTTAGAGTCCAACAAGATCAGCTGGGGTATAGCGAATCGCTAAAATCAGACAGGCTTCTCCATAAGTCAAAATGTTATAAATGACAATACAGGGACCGGCAACCCGGCTTGGCTGATAGCAGACTTAATGAAATTAGCAGTTGATAATAAAATTTGTAGATGCTAATGGTAGACAGGAAAAATAGGCACTGTGATCACGTATCATGCGAAATTCTGTTATTGGGACTTCTCCCAATGACTGTGGATAATATAGTTACCAATTATAGTTACTTCAAAAGTAAAAAGGGGAAAAAAATTTCTAATTTTTTTAACTTAACATTATTAAACTTATACTTAACACTTATAATTTATTTACCTTTATGAAAAGTCAAATCAATTTTTTCCCCCAGCAAGCTTGGTAGGTATGCTTTTATCTCAAAAATTGTCAAATCTGTAGATAGATGCCAATATTTTTAAATATTTTGAAAATTGGTTTATGATTCAATGAAAGCATTTCACAAAAGATATACTTAGATATACCCACATGCAAGCATGGATGTAAATGTTTGTACAGAATCTGTTTTGGCCATTCTAACTTGTTGGTTATTACACGATTAACAAACTTAATCTGGGGTGATAGGTGTTGAAGACCCAGACCGACCGGCTCGTCAGCAAGGACATGAGCAACGGGGTGATAGGTGTGAATGCACCAGGCCTGTTTTGCTCAGACTTATGTTAAATAAACATATTTGTTTAGTGATGAAGCCTTGTAAAGTATGAATGCAAATTCTCGTGAATTTCCCAGTACAAAAGCCCTAGTATAAATACCAGTTATTTTCATTGATCTATCAAGTCCTAGTGTAAATGTATCTTAACTCTAAAATTTTGTTCACGTAATGTAATTGGATATGACAAGAGTACAGCATGCACACATTTTTACTCTTATTTTTTATACCTTACAGGCATGTGGATAATAGAAAGATAGACACAGATAAATTTAGAAGGGCCTCTAGAACCCGAATTTTGGATAAAGTCGATAATTTTTTTTTATACAGATTTTTAGAAATCCCGAAAAATGCTAAAGAACCCGTTCGGTACAAAGAACATTTCCTTGTCTTGTTTATGATTCTAGAAGCTAGCAGAGTTTAGGTCAGAACATGGGTGCTGGCCCAACTAGACAATTAACATATATACACTTATCCCCCGATTTACACGGCACTTGTTTTACACGATTTCGCTTTTACACTGTTTATAAATTAACAGATTTCAAAAAATTGATAAAAATGTATATTCCGCACCATATACGCCTATACAAAGATTTGATGACATTTTTGAATTTTATTCCTTTGGCAACACTGAAAACAACAGGCGATTCCCGGTGTTGTAAAATATATACATTTAGAGGAATCCCCGTATGTATTTCACAACAGTAAAGCCATCTGGTTCATGCAAGTACATAGTGCAGAAACATTTTAGCAGCAAAGCTTATATTATTGTGCGTTTTTCTTTTGAACTGGTAAGTTTTCAACATTTATAGTTTTTCTTGCATCTTTATAGTTTGCGTAAATTTGTTAAGGTTCTATAATATCAAAGGATTTGAAGAAAAGTCAAATGAAAAGTTATTTCTTTAGAAACTAAAATTCAAATATTAGACCGTCTACGTAATAGAGAAAGAGTAACGGATGTTGCTAAATTTTACTCCATGAATGAAGCCACAATAAGGACAATAAGAAAAAATGAAGACTCCATTACAAAAAGTGTAGCAACTGGAACCTGCAGCAGTATGAGTACGACTTCATATGTTAGAGATGTTACAATGGAAAATATGAAAAAAGCCTTAGTGATATGGATAGAAGACCAAACTCAAAAGTGAATCCCGATCAATACCAATGCTGTTACAAATAAAGCTTTGAAGATTTATCAATCACTCAAGAATCAGTCGCCATCGACTTCGTCCGATGAAAAGAAGGTATCTTTTTCCGTAAGCCATGGGTGATTCGAGAGATTCAAACAAAGACATTCTATACATAATCTGAGAATGAAAGGTGAAAGTTCATCTGCTGATTCGGATGTGGCACAACAATATCCGGCAAAACTTGCTGAAATCATTGCTGCTAACTGCCACTTCTGATCAGGTTTTCAATGCTGACGAGTCCGGATTATTCTGGAAAAAAATGCCAGAAAGAACTTTTATAGCCAAAGCTCACAAATCAGCTAGTGGTCATAAAGTAGCGAAAAGTCGTATAACAGTTCTTTTCTCTTGCAATGCTTCTGCCGATTATATGATGAAACCATTGGTGATTAACAATCAAAATCACCACGATCATTCAAAGGAATAAATATCAAAAACCTTCCCGTCTATTGGATGGCCAATAGAAAAGCATGGGTCACTGCCATAGCTTTCAATGAATGGTTCCATAACTTCTTTGTTCCAGATGTCAAAAATTATTTAACTAAAAAGGGATTGCCTTTTAAGGCTCTTCTATTAATTGATAATGCACCAGGTCATCCTCCAGATTTATAACACGAAAATGTAAAAGTTGTTTTTTTACCAAAGAATACAACTTCCTTATTACAGCCATTAGATCAAGGGATAATTTCGACTTTTAAAGCACTGTACATCAAGCAAACTTTCAGGTATATCTTAGAACAAATGGAGAATGATGAATCTCTTACTCTGATGGATGCTTGGAAGAAATTTACAATTTTAGATTGTGTTAAGCATGTTGGACTGTCATACACTCAGATCAAACAATCAATGCCTACTGGAAAGCAATATGGCCGGATGTTGTTGAAAGTGGAAATGTTAAATCACCAATAGACCATGAATATTCTCAGATCACTGAGTTGGCCCATACTATAGGAAGAGAAGGTTTTGAAGATTTAGCTCAGGCAGATATTGAAGAAATAATGGCTGATGAAAAATTGAATGAAGATGATTTAATTAATAGGATTCATGAAACAAACAAACATGATGAAGACAGTGATTCTGATGAAGAGCAATCTGAACCAGTTGCGTTCACAGCAAGAATCATAAGTGTAGGACTTGATTTGGGAATAAATTGGGCAACCATTTCTTACAATATATCACAAATGTTGATCGAGCTCTCCGATTCCAGCGAGACCTTCATAAATGCTTAAATCAATATGAAGAGGTCTATAAAGATTTAGCAAAAAAACCTATGCAATTGTTAATTACCGATTTCATGACAATGTCTTGTCAACCCGAGATCTTGCCTAATTCGTCAACCATTGAGCCAGAATCACATCAAGAAAGCTCAAGTGATGAAAGTGACATCATACCTATTAGAAAGAAAAGACTGATAGTACATGAAAGTGATGACAGTGATTAAACTTATAATTAATTTTTAAGGGTTTTTTTGTTCCTAATGTAAAATAAATTAAATGTTATATTACTACATTCATATGTTTGTTGTTTTATAAACTAAGTATAATTTTAAGTTTTCTAAGATGTCTTACTTTTGTTTTAATTAAATAAATGACTGAATCATGCACATTTTGGGGTTATTTTCATTTTCGTTTTACAAGATTTTACTTAGCAAAATCCAAGATTTCAATTTACACGGTTTTGTGTAGAACCTATCTTCCTATGTAAATCAGGGCATAGGTGTATTTCTAAAATCTCCAGTTTTACAGATAGGAATTTAAAATTTTAAATATAAGATTTTAACATTAGAAGCATTCCCTGAAAAAAATGTGGTGTTCCAATGAAAACTTTGGGTTTCACACTTTTTCGACATATTTTTCAAAATTCAAAATAAAATACATTTTCTAGATATGGTCTTCAACATTTGTCATCGTTAAGTGTAAAGTCTTGCCTCTAGAAAACTTCTGTTCTTTTCGTCATAACTTTGATTTCAAAGTTACATAATACCAAAAAACAAAATTGTCAGAAATTTACTTTGTGAAGTGTCATGTAACTGTACAAACCACCAATACTTTTTGTTGTATCTGATAATTTTTTACAATTAAATTCATTATTTGATAACTTCTTCATATGAAAAGTCACTGTGTCTTCAGCATGCTCAAGGGAGGAATGGATGCGGTCAATCAAATTACGTGACACAGTTTATGGAATAGGGGGTAAGTGGGAAAACAAGATAAAGGCAGTTTTCTCTCACCTGAAGATCTAATGTATGGAGTAGCACTTTTTGCTTGCTCCAATCTTGATGCAAATTTCATGTTGTATTTTAGACACTGCAATGAACCCACATGACCTGCTCACACTACATTTGAACCCAATTTTGCTGCTTTGTGACATTCGCACCTGCATAAGAAGGGTGAGGCTTTTGTGCCCACTGCACTGGTGCAGAACTTGCTAAAACTTATTGCCACAAACACTCATTGTTATATATTTACTAACCACTGGCAGGTAAAACCCTCTAGTAAAAACTAAATTGTACAATCACATACATTTTACAGATATAAGTTCTTTAGCACTTTTAAAAACCATCGCATAAAAACTCCGATACTAAATTAAAAATGAAAACAATTGTGTCCCTGGGAAACATTGGCAAGAAAATCGAAAAATCTCAAAAGATTCCAATGATTATTAGTATAAGATTCTTCGGTGTCACAGCATCAAAACGCTGCATACTGTGGTGGAAAAACATGCATGCACAATCAGTTGTCTAAAACTCAGTCAGGACAGTTTCCACTAGGAAATCATATTGTATCACCAACTTGAAAATTATGAAATCTTTGTGGTAATGTCAACTTCAAACCTTTTTTCGATACATCACTCAAGACTACTTCCATGACAGACTACTCCTGTCATCAATTGGCCACTTAAAGTTCTTTTTGTTCCTGGATGGATGAAAAATGCCCTATAAATGGGGGATTGTTATGAACAATCCCTAAAATTAGGGAAATTTATAAAAAAAAAAAACAGGAAATTGCATCTACAGTGCGGGAAATAGTATTAAAAACTAGTAGTTCTCATTAAAACCAGTAGACTTGGCAAATATGTCTACTGTGTAACTGTTATTAAATTGTGTGTGTGTGTTTTTTAAATTGTCAATTTTTATTACATTAAATGGTACATGCATTTTTATTACATTAAATGGTCATTGTATATGTGTAGCCCGATTCATACATTAAAATGACTCAGAACTCACTACGTGAAAGTGGATGCATGTAGTTTTCATCCTGAAAAAACTCACCCATCCTTACCTATTAAATGGTATACAGGGTGTTCCAAAAAGATTGAAACACACTTTAATTCTTTACCTGGTGGAGATAAGTGGCCAATGTAAATTGCAAAAATGTTGAAAGTCAGGTAGGAAATAATCCTCCCATTAATTTTCAAAAAATTACACTTTTTAAATTTTTATACGACCCCCTTAGACAAATTTGGTCAATCAGAAAATTTTTATTTTTAATGCAACAAGATCATTAAAAAAAACCTGCATATCTGTATCTTTAAAATTGAGTGAGTTATATTTAATTGAAAATTAAACATTGTGAATAGGGACCATATATCAATTAGAAATGTAAATTTGTGACATATCACAAAAAAGAAAACGATGATAATACATAGGAGACATTTTTGCGAATTCCGCGTAGGCTCACGATGCAATCACGGATTCTTAAGTACTTTTCAATAACTAAGTACTTTTTCAATAATTAAGTACTTTTTTTTATCTAAACAATTTCCATCCTCAATTTGTTTATGATCCCTATTTTCACTGATGAAACAGCCTTTCACATGGTACGGAAAAATGGCATAAGTCAGATTTTTTCCTTTATCATAATCCAGTTGATTTTAAAGATACAGATATGCGGGGTTTTTTTAATGATCTTGTTGCATTAAAATAAAAATTTTCTGATTGAACAAATTTGTCTAGGGGGGGGGGGGGGGGGGCATATAAAAATTTAAAAGATGTAACTTTTTGAACATTAATGAGATGACTATTTCATTAACATAGTCTTATTTTCCTACCTTACTTTCAACATTTTTGCAATTTACATTGCCCACTTATCTCCAACAGGTAAAGAATTAAAGCGTGTTTCTATCTTTTTGGGACACCCTGTGTAAAGAGTATGGGCATGTGACGTCACACGGACAATTTGCCCTTACATTTCCAAAACAAAATACTCATTTGTTTAGCAGTATGGAAATTATTTCTGTTCATGTTCATTATTAAAACTAGTTACTTTAGAAACGTACAATCTTTAACCCAGTGATTCTCAACCTTTTTGGACTCGCAGCACTCCTGTCCCCTCGTTCAGGATACAGTGGCACCCCAACACCCTCTGTTCACTGTCTGCTATACAAACTTGCATATAACAAGGCAAGTGAAAAAAGTTCCTGTTTTAGTATTAACTTTGACTCGTCTGTTCGTATTCTTTGACAGGACAAGGCAAGTGAAAAAAGTTCCTGTTTTAGTATTAACTTTGTGACTCGTCTGTTCGTATTCTTTGACAGGACTGAATATAATTGTGGACCTATTATGCCATCTGTGTTTGGGAAATTGTGGCAAAATTATTCATTAAAACAGAGAAAACAAATTAGTGAAGAGACTTAGAAATGTAATTTCCTAATTTGCAAATGACACCATTATTTGCCAGTATTTATAGGAGATCACACCTGATGACAAAAATCTATCTTAAATAATTAAGACACTTTAGTTGTCAAATAATTAAACACTTTAGTTATCAAGCAATAAAGAATGCTAAGTCTTATTCTGAACTAGATTTTGGAGATACATGTCCAACATATTCTGAATCAAATGCAGTTACAAAATAATGTTCATCCATATAAAAACTGTAAATTTTAAGACATTTTTACTGCTAGTATGAAAGTATACTAACGTCAGTTTAAACTGATAGTAATAAATGTTAGGATAAAATTAAGTTCAAATTGTGGGCTTTTAATATTTTTCACTCTTTGTGTAAATATATAGAAAGTTATAATTATTTCTATATTAAAATTTTTTATTACTACAGTGCAACCTCCAAAATCCAGACGTTTTCCTAATTTTCCGATTTTTCTTTTTTTCATGTTTCTAATAGTCACAAATTCTTAAATTTAAATAATTTAAGTTTATGCAAAGAATTAAAAGTAAAATTTCAGTTTATAAACATTGTCAAGCTTTAGAAAACTCATTCTTCACATTTGCCAAACACATAACATGAATCAGTAAAGTTAGCAACAAAAGCAATCTACCAAACAAAATAATGATCACCTTATTTCTAATATGAATCCATAACACTAATAACAAACAAAAATGATTTACCAGACAAAATAATGATTGCCTATTTCCTGGATTGAAAGTTTGAGTATTTAAAGAATAAACAGAAAAAATTTGGTGTACAAACATAGGAATGAATTTTTTAAAGCTTGGCTATCAAACATTCATCATACACATAATATGAATATGTAGCACTAAAACAATCTACCAGACAAAATAATTGCCTATTTATGGGATCGGCACTTAAAACAATTTAATTGGTTGCCATAAAACATTGATTAGAAATCAGCACTAAATCAATGTAATTTACTCTATTTAGTGGCTATTTGGGCTCCAGAGGATTCTGGATAATCTGTCCATTACTGTATTAAATATTTTTTAATTGGTTAACTTAGTACTTTGGTAAAAAATAATGACCAAAAGTTAAGTTTGAATTTTATCCAAAGTTTGGAATCAGTAAAGTCTGGATGATTCTGAATTTTCAAGGTTTCATTGTATTTGTTATGAAAATGCTTAATGTCACCACAAAACTGCAATTTAATTTTGTATTTTTTAACACCTAATTTTGAATAGATAAAGTGCTCTAAGTTTTCTGAACAGTCAATAACTAAAAAACTTAATTTAGAAAAGTACACACATCCTAATGGATAAATTCATTATTTAGATGCTACAGGAAAAGATATCTGGTATGTTGACATGAAGACTGGAGCAGGATCAGTTGGTAAAGGTGAACCTCCTGCTGGGAAAGCCGATGTTACATTTACTTCAGACGTTGAGACATTTATGGAAATGTTCGCTGGCAAAATCAAACCAACAAGTGCCTTTTTATCTGGAAAACTGAAACTTAAAGGGGATATGAGTTTAGCTATGAAGCTAGAAAAATTGATGTCACAAATGAGATCAAAATTGTAGTCTTAATGTTTTAATGATTTTCTTTATTTTATTTCTTGAAACTTTTATATTTTGTAAAAATTTTATGGGAGTTGTATATTTATTGATATTTTGATTAAAAAAAAATTGTTTTGTACACTAATAAGTCTACTTATTCATTTCCTTACATAGACTGCTACAAAAAAATGTACCATTATACAGGGTGTCCAGTGCTATCAGTGCCCAATGGCTATTTCCTCAACCGTTAATCACAGAGATATACTTCCAATTGCAAAAATGTTTTAGATTTTAAAATCTATTATCTTAGAAACAGTTTAGAAGCGTAAATGCATCTATTGATTTAAACGAATTACTATTCGATAAAAAGCTTTGCTTCATTCTCGACATGTCAGCAAATGCAATTGAAACATAATACTTTGAATACGGAATTTCAATATTTATACGGTCCCTTAAAGGTTGCCTGAAACGGGACATTTTTATGTGTGGTAAAGCAACTTAAGTCAAAATTTAATGCTTCATAACTCTGTGAATTTTGATCGTAAAAGGATGATTTTTTTTTTATTATTTTGCATGACATTGTATGAGGATGATTTTTTTAAATATAACTGGTAGGACCGGGGACTGTATAAAAATTTATATTTCGTATTTCTTTCATAAATGCAGCTATTGATTTAAACTGTAGATAATAGATGTTAAAATTTAAAACATTTTGCAATTGGAAGTATATCTCTGTGACTAACGGTCGAGGAAATAGCCATTGGGCACTGATAGCACTGGACACCACACTGCTCACATCTGAAATCGCAATACCATAAAGTTGTATATGTAACTTTATGTAAATCAGGTCATGAAAACAGCAAGGCGAGATATGCAAATGATCATAATTTCATTACTCATAGTAGCATAACACCTTGCCGAGCAGCATAAAAGCGTCAGGTCAAGGAAAAGTGATATCACAGCTAAATTGTAGTCATTGGTTTCAGGTTGTAAAAATCATCACAGTGTGCCAAGAGTACGTCGACGTATCGCATACGTTCAGCTGTCATCAACGGACTGGCAACAAATCATTGTTTTACGTGAAGGTGGATTGAGCCTTCAAAGGATCGCTGAACTATTGGGTCGTGATGTGAGCACAGTTTAACAGCGTGTTGAAGACCCAGACCGTCCGACTCGTCCAGAGGACTTAGAGTAACTAGTTGGACGGCCGGAGTTTAACAGCGTGTGTTACAGTTCGTGAGAGACAATGAAACTATGCAAAAATCAGGTAGTGGAGCTTTTAGGTGTAACCATACCAAGTGAAAATCATGCTTTTAAAAAGTGTTGTGCGGGGGCAGTTTACCACAGCAACCGTGTTACAACGACATTTATCTCACACTACAGGAAATGTGGTTTCGATGCAAACAATTTGAAATCATTTGCAGGACTCCGAGGCAGATGACCTTTTCGACATCTACTGTTTCAAAGTCTTCACAGGTTACATCGTCTCCAGTGGTGTCAAATGAGATGCAATTGGTTGACAGAATGGTGAAACATTCTGTTCATGGATGAATCACTATTCTGTTTTTGTATGCCTGATGGCAGTACTCGTATATGGCAGCACTTTCAATGTCACCAGAAAGCTGTTTCTGTTAGCCGTTATACAGCCCCCCTAAATAGTACCATGGTTTGGAGTGGTATAACATTTGGTGGATGAACACCCTTTGCTCCACGTTTTTGACAGTATCATGGCACGATACGTCTGGCATTATGAAACCTGAGGTACAGCCATATCTATCAACCAGGCCTGAACTGCTTTTTCAGCAGGATAATGCCAGGTCACATACTGCACGGGTAACTATGAATAGTCTACAAGGTTTTGATATCCTGCCCTGGCCAGCATATTCTCCAGATTTGTCGCCGATTAAGAGAACTCCCAATTCCAGCAAACCATGTTCAGTTACAAGCCCAACTGCATGCTGTGTGGAATACCATCCCTCAGCACACCATTGACCATCTCATTGATAGGATGCCTTGTCGTATTTAATCCTGAATAGCTGCTCATGGTGGGCCTATTCCATATTGATCCAATGTCAATAAAGTTCCATGCTTTCATTTCCCAAGTATGATTTTTTGATCATTTGCACATCTCCATGTTACAATTATATTCTGTAAATTTCATAAGGATACATCAATTTCTTCATAGTGCTGCAATTTCAGTTGTGAGCAGTATATATATATATATATATATATATAATTTAAGAGAGTTACTAAATCCAAGGTTTCTCACTTTAAAAGGAAAGACTGCAGCTAATGGCATATTTTAGCTACAGGAGGTCGTTCGCACTTTATAGAAACAATTTTGTATTTATGTTTCTCGTTAGCATTTTGAGACAGATTTGGAATTTTCAATATATTCGTCTTTTGTTTTGATTGGAATGTAGAATAAAAGATTTATTTTGAAAATGGCTTCTAAAATTGATAGATGGCTCAAAGGTTACGTAAATGCACTTTCCGAGGAAAAATATTTGTATCGACAAATGGTAAATCGGCATAAAAATAAAGGTTCTTGCATTTCAAAGTAAGGTATTTTTAATATATTAAATTTGAAAGGAAAAGTGTCTAGCTGAAAGTAAAAATGAAAAAATGGCCACAAAATTGCATCCCAAGACTGTTTGAACACTGGTAAATATCAAGAAAGTGAAGTCTCTGATCCTAAAATAAAGTCCACTGATTCAAAGATCCATTGCATCGAAACTGAGAATGTCTTCTGACACTAAGTAAAATCATTTATAAAGATTTGAAATTAAAGATGTTTAAATCTAAAGTTCATCTGTTTTGCCAAAACAAATTATAGAAAATTATATGAAAAACACCTAGCTGCTGATAAATGGAAATTTGTGGTAATACTTGATGAGGCATGGGTGTATTTAAGTGACTGTAAGAAAAAAAGAGCAATTTGCTATTGCTCAACTGATGAAAATGAGTGTACAAAATAACTTCGTCAATGTACAGAAATGTTCCCAAAGGGATTCATGATAGTTGCAGGATTTCGTTACAACGGTAAATTAAAACTCAAAAAAGTCTCAAGTGAAGCAAAAATTAATTCACTACTATCAGCAGAATATTTTAGAACCAATGTTTGAAGAAGAAATTCCAGCCTTATATGGAAAAGACATCAATAAACTTGAGCTTCATATGGACAAAGCCTCTAGTCACACATCTAAGTCATCTGCCGCATATTTAGCAAAGAAAGAATCAGAAACAAGAATAAAATGTATCCCATTTAATGAAATACCTATAAAATCACCTGATGCTTCTATAGACTTTTGCGCTTTCGGTTTGTTAAAACGAGCCTTAGGAAAACGGCATCCAAGAACACTGAACAGATTTTGGAAAATGACCTAAAAGGAGTGGAATAAAATTGACATGACGGTGCTAAGAAAAAGTTTACTAGAGCTATAGTCAAGAATCAAGGCTATCAGATAGAAGCAAATTGCCACAAGATTTATGCCCTTTATGCATAAAAATTATCAAAATCATTTCTATAAAATGCGAATGACCTTCTGTATTTAGGGGTGAATCAAGAGCTAAAGTGATGAAATACAAGTCTAATTATTATTTTCAATAGTCAGAAGTAAAATAATGCCTATGTGGTTATGTTTTGAAATTTTTAAGATAAATAATCAGTTGTGCTACCATAAAAGAAATGGGGTAATTTGTAGGTTAGTCAAATGCATGAAAATATATCAATTATGCAAAATATTAAATTAATAAATAGAAATGATATAAAATAGTGATTTGAAATACACACAATACAAAAAATTTTATTAATTTAGATTTTTTTTATTACAATGTTAAATGAAATATATATATATATATATATTTCTTGATTAAATAAATAAATAGACATACAAATATATATACATTCTGGAGATGTAAATTTAGATATTACATTGTATTGAAAAAATTCCATAAAGCAACCAAATTCTGATTATTTGCTATTTTAGAATGCTTTTAAAAAAAGGTTAAAGTATTACTTATATACTTATAATTAATGTTAATATTTCTAATTCCATTTATAAAAACAACTCCTGTGCAATTTTTTTTTATTATTATAACAGATGTCACTGCTAAATTGATTTAAAGCAGAGTTATATACTATAAATCATGAGTGCTAATATGAATTATATATACATGCATATATTTCAAAAATTCTAAACATATATTTACATAAAAATCTAGCTGCCTCATTTGGAAATATACAAATCTACCTAAAATAAGAAAACCATGTATTTTACTTTTGAGCACAATAAAACTGCATTTGTATTTTAGCTTAGTTTATGCATAATTTCATTTTATTAAATTTTAATATTCTGCATTATTTATATTATTGATATGCAAAAGATCTATAAAGTTATCTATCTAATAAAATTGAGTATCTGGTTAACTTGCAATGCCTTTCCTCTTGAAACAGAAATTTGACCTTTAAAAATCTTCAAATATCTCAATATGTATTGAGATAGGAATTACCAGACCAATCTATTAATCTATTTTTTAAACTATAAGGCAAGAGGGCATAGACATCCAAAAAAGAACTAAAACATAAATCTAAAATTTCTCAGTATTTGAGATAATGTTCAGTCCAGTCCAGTCCAGTCACTACTAAAAACCCATAACTTAACAGTTTTTAAAAACTAGTAATCTATTTTATACTTATTCTGAAAGGGCAAATTATTAGCCTTTTCTGTTTCTACTAACTGTTCATATATATCTAAAACAAACTTCATTTCTGTTTGTTCTGTTGTATTCTTATTGTTTGTAAGTTTTGTATGGATAAATATATATAAAACTTACAAATACAAGATCATATAGAACCTCTGACAAAGAAAATTTTAATCAAATTTCTTTTTTAGTTAGAAAAAAAAACACTTAAAGCACTAATGCACTAAAAAACTGTCTACTTTTGTAAAAGTAACCTTTTCTAACTCCTAAGTTGGAGAAACTTAATATAAGTTATAACTTCAAAAACTTCATAAGTTACGGTTCTAATACTATATTACAGTTTTTTATATGAGGCTATTTACAAGAAATAGTCTGCATATAAAATCCCAGAGCTTACCAAGTTATTATTCTGACTGTGCCTTGTGAACTTCACATAACTTGGAACAAATATTAAACATATCTCAGGTAGCAGTACCCCAAACAATAAACTATTGATCAAATTGTAAATTTTTGTATGTGTAAAATAAAATTTATTATAATTATTATTTGCACAATAAACAAAATTATACATATAGCTATTTTTGTATTTCTCAAATATTAATCTTTTTTTAAAACTTTTTACTGAAAATTGTGTTGAAAAGTTTCTGATGCTTGATAATCTTCATCTAAAGTGATAGTGATATTAAAAAAAAATTAATTCAAAGGGTCACTTGTTAAAAAATTCAGTTTATAAGAATCGATAGTGACCACCTTTGATTTAAATTATAAAGTAAAATCTATCTAACTAATAAAAGTAATTAAAACTTTTAGATATTTAAAAACACTAAGTCAATTTAAATTGTAGTTAATTAAATAAAACATTATTAGTTTATATATGTAGAGGAAGGTATATTGATTTGGCAATGACCAGATCAAGCCATTCTCTCAAATGAGAACTGCCTTGTTATGCAGGTCTTCCAACAAATACTTTAAGTAAGACAATATCAGAATTTTAAAATGATTCAATTAATTTTCCCATTTTCAAAAACACTTTCAATTCTGTAAAACAAAAAATTTGGCTAATTATAAAAAGTATGGGATACCATTATAAAGTGTCATATTCTGCTTATTTCATTTAAGATAATCTAAATACATACTTATTTGATATAATGTCAAACATGTTTAGCCCTCACAAGTTAGAAACAATTTTCTTAATATCAATAACAGACAGTAAAACCTCTGAAATCCTGTAAAATTTTCTTCTGAAACTTGAATGTATGTTTAAATTTATAATGTGATTACACAAACAATTTTTTTTTTTATTATAAAAGAATCATGCTACATGGAGAAAATTCTAAAAGACATTACTATTTGTATCCAGGTGACTCATACCTTACTGAATACTTTTCAGTCTGTCATCGTGAGTTCTACTTTTTATAGACACAATGGTTCATTTACTAATTTTATACATGACTTTTGATAAATTTGCTTTTTCCTGTATTCAAAAATGTTTATTGTAATTAAATGATACTGCACTGCCATTTTACTATATCTCCTATAAAAGCTTAAATGTTATTACACTGAAGAGGCCTATCGTTTGTGCATATATTTTGTATATTTAGAATTTTCACTGAGAGGTCACTTAAAACTTTGATTTATCAATTCAAGTTGTTTTTTTAATGCTAACAGAAACAGAATCTGCATAAAATTCTATTTTATCTAAATTTGAATCATAATACTTCATAAAAATTTTTAGCAAAGTTTTAGAAATCCAAAAGATATTAGAGGTTATACTGTATTGTAATAAGAGAAAATACAACATTATATTACCTACAGATTTGTATTTTAGCAATATTTTATTAGATATATAACATCAACCAAACAGAAAATATTTAATAACAAAAAATAGAACTTTGGCACAAGATTCAGTTGCTCTTCAGGATCTTCAGTTAGGAAATTGGAATGAAGTTAGAGAACTCATTGACTTAGTAGCTGGACTGTAAAATGAAATTCAAAATAAATTAAATATGAAATAATGTGAAAAAGTTAAAATTATAAAAAAAAAAAAAAAATTATACAGCAGAAAATTTCTCCCCTACTGGGTTCCGGTCTAAATTGGGTGGCACTTCCCGGCCGTCCAAACAGTTACCTTACACCTTTCTGGTAGGTTGGACGATCTGGGTCTCAACAACAACAGCAGAAAATTTGTAACAGGTAAAACTGATACAAGCAGCACAAATTCTATTGCAACACAAATGTTTATACTTTTACTATCAATATCTTCATACATATATATAATCAGTGAAATCTGGGTAAAACTGCCTAAGATCTGCTTATTAAAATGGATAGATAAAATTTTCACAGTTCTGAAAATCAGCATAGGAATTACTGTATTAACATCTTTGCACAGGCTAGAGGCGGAAATGGAGGATACATTTTAGACAGAGGAAAACAAATTATTATATGCACTTATTTTGAAGACAAAAATTTCAACAGCCAAGAAATCATTTTTCTTCAAAATAAGTGCATATAAAATTTTATTATGAATTTCAATTAGCCTTGGTTTGGAAATAGCCTAAAATCATATAATTTTTTCCAGTATAAAGGATGTAGAGCAAGGCAGCCCATAGGGGGAATGAACACCACTGGAGTGAGGGGCCCGGACAATAATTCTTTTTAAGGGAGGCCGAAAAATGAAATATTCAAATATGGAAGGGGTCCCATAATTTGTATGAGCAGCCCTATGTGTAACTGTATATGTATACAGAGATGCCAACTACTCCGGAAATTCCGGTGTATCTAGAATTTATGTGATCAGTATGAAAGTGTGGAAAGCAAGAATTATTCTCTGGAAATAACAAAATATCGATTACTTTTCTCGTTCTTACATCTGGAAATTTGTTTACTCATGATTGCAAAATTGGCACTCGCAAATGGCGATTCCTATCTGTCACGACATAGATAACCAATAATTATCTTTCTCCTACTTTTGCAATCTATTTGCATTGGCTGAAATGTTTATAATTATTTCATGTTATACAGAAATAAACCACTTTTCAAACATATGATTAATGAAATAATGGTCTATTTTGCAGCAGTATTTTGAAAATCAGCATTTGTATGCGATTTTCAATATATTTCCTTTAATTGTGAAAATATTTTCCACTTTTGTAATCCACTACTTTTCAAAAGTATTATTAATGAAATAAAGAGTTATTTTGCAGCAGTATCATGAAAATCTGCCATTTTTGCGATACTACAACAAATTTTCAATATATTTCGTTTGTGAAAATATTTCACTTTTGCAATTTGTTTGCATCAACTATAATTTTCATAATTATTGCATGTTGTGTACAAAAAAGCTATTTTTCAAACATATTAATGACATAAAGGGTTAGTTTGAAACAGTATTACAAAACACGACATTTGTATGCGCTCGTTGCTATATTTCGTGTAATTGTGAAAATATTTTCTACTGCAATCTATTTGCATAGACTAAAATTTTTATAATTATTACTTATTGTATATAAAAAAGATATTTTTCAAATGTATTATTAATGAAATGATGAGCTATTTTGCAACAGTATCGCAAAATACGGCATTTGTATGTGATTCTCAGTATATTTCATTAAATTGTGAAAATATTTTTCACTTTTGTAATCTATTTACATCAACTACAATTTTCATAATTATTATGTGTTGTATATTAAAAAGTTATTTCTCAAACTTATTATTAATGAAATGAAGAGTTATTTTGCAACAGTATTGCAAAAAATTACATTTTTACGCGATTGTCAGTACACGATCCTTTAATTGTGAAAATATTTTCTACTTTTGCACTCAGTTTGCATCGACTAGAATTTTTGTAATTACTTCTAGTTTCATATAAACTGTTTTTCAAACATATTATTAATGAAATAAAGGACTATTTACTGAATAACTATTTAAAATACTGATTTGAGTACTTATAAATGTAATAATTTCAGAAGATTTTGATGTATTTGCAACTAAAGTTACATCATTGGAATTTTAATAAAAATGAACATTTATTTTAAATGAGTTCTGAGAATAATAGAAATGTAAGAAAATAAAACAGATTTAATAATAAAAAGTGGACCCACATTTTTTATTGTTTGAAAAAAGCAGACGGATTTCTGCCCCAATGTTTCAAATAAAGTACTATCAAGTCTTTTATCCAAAACAAAAGAAATACTACAATTAAAATATTCAATGGATCTATTAAATAAGCTAAAAAGTGCTTTCAAAATATTACTTCATTTCATGTAATTAATTCATAATTTACACAATTTTATTGCTTGAAAACAAAACTTTATACTCTTGAAAACCCTCCTGAAATTCCCCATGCTGACTCATAAAAAATACATAATTTTTATTTTACTAATTTTATATGGTGACAAAAAATTAATAGTTTGTTTATTGTAGAATTTAGAAAATAAAGATCATAATATAAATATAAACTACAAATTTAAAATTATTCATTTTAGACATTTAATTTGTAAAATATTCAAATAGTATTAATTTAATAACAGATAAAAATGTTTAAAACAAATTCCTAAAGTTTAATTTATCTGGGTAAGGCAGAAATATGCTTAACAAGCTTTTTCAGATCCCATGTGATTCCATCTTTAACAAATTTCCCTATATACATTATTAAATACAAAAGAAAATCGGATAAAATACAATAAATAACATTTAATAATTTCATATAATGTAGTGTAAAATTAAGATAAAGAGATTAATAAACAAATGGAGAAAAATATTTCTGACATTTACTTAATATATTCCCTATATTCTATTATAGAGTAAGTGGAGGCAATATGCCAGTTCGCATTATTTCCAGATTTACTTAGAGGCATGTCTTTTCCTGTATCATTATGAACAGTTTAAAAATTTATTTTAGTGACTGCCATTACCACCATCTTCCTAGCTTAATTTCACACATTTTGGCAGGTATGCCTTTTTATTATTCCTTTAATTTTAAATCCTCAATAAATTCAACTTTTAAGTATACTGATTCCCATACTAAGAAAACAGTACCGTTTTATATTTACATTAAACAGACCTTTAGAAGGATTGACTAGCCTTTTACTGTTGTTTTAATAAGGATCTTATCTTAATGTTTTTTAGTTCAGATTGATGGTATGAGGAAAAAAACTATACTTTACATTTTTAAACTATCTTAAAAAAAAAATCTAGTACTACATTAATTGCATCACTTTATTAAAGTGTATAAGTGTTCAAACCCTACACAACAATGTTTACAAAGCTTTTGTGAAGGAAGTAGGGGTTTTGAAGAGCTGGAACACATAACCTACAAACAAAACTTCACCATAAGTTAATATCTATTCAAAACAGAACTTGAACTTTCAAGGGAGAAACAAATATTTTAGTATATTGTAGGTAAAACTGCAGACTATATTTTAAAAGATATTAGAGATAGAAATCCAAAGATGTGAAAAGAGCATAAAAATAAAATACCATATTTGAAAATTTCACTCTTGCATGACCTCATCGGCACCAAATAGTTATTTAACAACAAAATATTATAAATAATTTATAACAAACCATATAACATGAATTTATGAGTATGTATTTTAGTAGCCACTAGCTATTAAACATTATTATATTACTAGTCAATCATGGCCAGGCTTTTTTCACCGTAACAACTATCCGATACCATTTTGACTCTTAAATGTAACTATATTGCACTATACATAATAAATACAATAAGTAATTAAAATATACATTGAAAAAACATTTATTATACTCAAGACTTTAAATTATGTATTATAGATATAATAATTCAAAAACTGAATTGCATAAAGATAAGCAAAATAAATAAATTGGCATCACGTCTCCTTTCAATTAGCAGAAACAACAAGCACACAACTATAATAGAAGGTCTTTATTTCACTTCTTATAAGACGTTTTTTAAATTTTATACATCTTATAAGAAGTGAAATAAAGACCTTCTATTATAGTTGTGTGCTTGTTGTTTCTGCTAATAAGCAAAATAGTTATGTTGCTGAATGTTTCACTTTTAATCTTCAAAAGGATGCTGGTACAATTAAGTTATTGGCACAGTGACTACTTAAGAACAAAAATTTACTGGCAAAATATGTAAATTATCTACTAGTGGCTACCACATAATGTAAGCTTATACTTGAGGTCTATGTTCTTACTACTATGTACTTACTATGTTCAGGGACAACTAAAGAGTCCTTATGTTTTATCTGATCATCTATCATTTCTATTATTCAATTGTAAATTTGCTTGTTTAATTAAAATTTTCTATTTTAAACTATTGGAGTCAAAAAGAGCTACATTGCGATTTTAAAAAAGCTGTAAGTAGCTTACAAGCCATGGTTTGGTATGTTATTCTAGGGCAAAAGCATTCTGTTAAGAAATTTCTATTATATATAATAAACTAATCATGTATGTAAAAACACAGATAGCATATTTAAATGGAAAAAGATTTTATTGAACACATTAAGAAACATTCAGAATATGACTGAGTATCTTAAATATAATAGGTCAAAGGCATGCGGCATGCAGATAAATTAATGTACAAATATAGAAGTTTTAGAGTTGGGTGAACATTCTATGATGCTCTATACATGAGGCAGCAACTCATATTAGAACATTTTGCCATTTCAAATCTATTTTTTGCCATTTGTAATGTCAATATTATAAATGGTAAAATAAACTTGTCAGCACAAATTTTCTGAAAAGTTTTAAGAAATTATTTGATCAGCTTGATTGTATAATGGATATTTGGCCTTGCTGTTATTGCTGTGGACATTTGACCAAACGTGCAAAAGAAACACTTGAAATGATCATTTGTAATAATTATATTAGCATACACATGTGGCCTAGGGAAATGTGAATTAAAACTGAAGGGTTTGAAAATTCTATATTGCATATCATATAATAAAGGAAGATGTCTGTGTATGTATGCGGTCTGTAGCAGAAAATCTAAACATCATACTACCATGAAATTTGGAACACAGGTACTTCAGAGCCCGAATAGGTGCAATTCGACATTATTTCCTTTTTATCTCGAATTAATTTTTAGTTAATTTATGTTTTAGCCTGATTTTGGGCGATATTCACATAAATCGATTCCTTAGTGACTTAAAATATTATTACAGAGTTTCCATCTGGACACCATCAAAAAGATCAAAGAATGTTCTTTCCAACAATGTTTGAACTGAATCCTTGAGGTAATTCCTTCATACTTAGTCATCAGATATCTAAATAAGGGATTTGATAACTTAAAATTTGGAAGAATTTTGAAGGAATGCCGGGAATCAATGCCTTTGGGAGGATATCAATGTTGGAATGACGTACAAATACACAATTTCTTTGGGAAGAAAAATATTTAATTGCAACGTATTTTGCAGGTCACGGGAAAAAACAGGATTGACGAGTGTAATTGTGCTAATAGTGAAGAGTACGTTAGCAAGACAAATGGACATATTGTAACTGGTGACTTAGATCTGCTACATTCAAAGCATTTGAAGGAATTATTTAGCAAAGGAGCAAAATATCGATTACAGTCGTACAAAGATGTAATCCCAAATATTCAACATGATGTCGATGCATTTATAAATAAAATAGCCATAAAGAACAGCTTACCTACTGAGTGCTTTAACCAATGGCGCAACGAGTTTTTATATAAATGTAATAATAATTATGTATTAATGAACAGTAATAATGATAATATCCTTAAGTTCAAACGTCAAACAAGATCTAGAGAAAATACAACGAGAATATATAATCACGTATGTAGATAAAGTAACTAGTAATTATGCATTTACATGCAAAGTACTTTATGGCCAATTACTGGATATGAGTTACAAGGACGATAAAATGTATAAATTGAACACTTCTGTAACTGAAAACAAAAATCCAGTAAAGGCTTTATACAAAAAAACTGGATATGATTTAAAAAGTGTTAAGTTCCCACATTTGACTTTAATACCGAAACTACATAAGAATCCAATCAAGGTCAGACCGGTAACTATCGGATATAAAACTTACTTGACAAATGCAAATATACGATTACTGCAAATTTTGAAAATAGTGGTTGCTAAAATGACGTTGGAAGGTGCATACATGGTAAAAAATAGTAAAGAAGTACTTGAAATACTGAAAGGTATGCCAAATAAACTGTATTATAAAAATTACGATTTCACTGACCTATTCAACAATATTGATATAGGTAGACTATACAATATCATATTAGAATGTTACGAGAGATATGATTTGCAGACTATTTTAACATTGTGTAAATACAAAGTTTTATTAAATCTGGTTTTAAACGAGACGATTCTTTAAGAAATTTTATAGACAAATACAGGGTATACCTATGGGGGGTAACTTCCTCCATTTTAGCTGACATATATCTAAAATTTTAAATGGGAACTAGTTTGTTGAACGAATTGGTGTACATTCGTTACGTTGATGATATATTGATGGCAACGAAAGAAGAAAATTATATTATGAACTTCAGTTTTTATCCTGATACCTTGAATTTAGTGGAAACTTCACTAAATCCGGATCTAAGCATAGACTTCCTGGACTTAAACATTAAGAGTCAGGATGACGGTGTAGAGTATAAAATATACAATAAAAGAGACAATTTCAACTTTAAAATAAATTGTGTGATGCCTTGGAGTTCAAACTTGCATAAAAATGTATATCAAAATATAATAATTAAACATCTCACGAGAAGCAAATATCTCAACAGCAGAGTCGAAGATCAAGTGAAATGCATAATGACATTTGCGCATGACACAAAAAATGGATATCCTGTTAATTTCTTAACCGACGTAATAACCGGTTTCTACAATACAACTGCAACCGAGTGTAGAAAGAGATTCAAATACGATAAACGGTGGTAAATACATTTCAAAGTATCAAGTACGTGCTGGTGTAGATGGTTGGAGTGCATTTGGACATATTTAACAATTTAGATACGACTATGTACATATTGGTCATGGAGTAAATAGTCTTAATTATTGGTGCCCAAATAGTGAAGTTCCATTTCGATCCAATTTTTGGTATGGTATATTTGTTTATGGTATATTTAAATACTTTTGGTGTACTACCTTTTCAAATTGGTACCGGCCTCCGGGAGTGTTTGCCGCAGCACTAAGCATGCTATAACCGGTTGGTAAGGGGTCACAATTCCCCCTGGCCACTTTGTGGTACCTTTTTTGTTCTCTTCCCTTTCATATTCCTTTTGGAGATATATGTATATGTGTGTGTGTGCATATATATATATATATATATACACACTGGTAGAAAATAAAATCCCAATACCAAGAAAGAGTTGTGCTAGATAAACGAAATTTGGGAGGCGCGTTTTTGCATATATGAAAGATGACGCCTATTTAAATTTCGCGCCACACGAATAAGAGTGACACTAGTAGTGCCACTATGATCATGCAAATCGAGTTTGCTTTAAATACGCTATGAAAACTTCGTGAGCATTATTTATCGTCCGGATTGAACGTTGAGAGCTAGGTTTGAGTCAAGAATGCCTTTAAGGA